>CM053583.1:75034929-75063385 GCA_028627135.1 Pseudochirops cupreus | reverse complement strand
GACTGGGGGAGGGGGGACACACTGGGATGGCTGTTTTGGGGTGGTGGGCGGGGGAAAGACGGGGAGAAAATATGTAACTCAAAATCTTGTGGAAATGAATGATGCAAACTATAATAAAATTGAAAAAAAAAAAAAGAAAAGAAAATCCTAATCCCATCCCTAGCCATGGTATAGCCATATGACCTCAGGCAACCTGAGGTTTAGAATATCATCTGTAAAAGGAGACTGACTGATTCAATGATAACCTACCTCAGTATGCTGTTCAAAGGAAAACGGAGCAACGAGTGCCAGGTACAGTGCAAATATTCAGGGTTTTGCAAATGTTTGATAATGACATTAGTCTTCTATGGCATGAAGAAATGCAAAGGGAAAAGAAGGATAGACATTGCAATGGGGATTGTGATGCTGTTATGGGGAGCCCATTCTTTCTTGGCCTCTTATAGCATTTTATAAACAGAATGTCATAAATGTTACTCTATCTGTATCAAAGTCTGCCAAACCAAAAACAACAAGGTCAAGTCCAGACACATGTCCACCAGGTCTGTCATTCATTCATTCATTTGTAAGATTTATGTCAAGATTTCTCTGAACACATGAAACTCGAGTATGCTTTGGTGGAGTGATTCACTACTACACACAACCTACCCCACTGCATAGCTTTAAGGATCATGTCGTCTTATTTCTTGAGTTACCTCACACAAGACATTTCAACTTTTGTAGGCCTCCATTTTTTCTTTCTTTTTTTGTTTTTTGTAAAATGGAGCAGTGAGAGTAGAGATCTATGACTTCTTTTCCACTTTAGATCTATGTTCCCAAGACCCTAGGACCCACCCTAACTGGTGAAATAATTGGTCATACGCTACATACCACACCTTAGTAACAAAAAAGGGCAACACTTCCCGGTCACCTCCTGGCATCAGAGATGAGCAAGCTCCCATCTCCATGCCCTTGCCCTGGTTGTCTCCTGTGTATGGAAAGCTCACTCCCCTCGCCTCTTAGGATTTCAAATGTCATCTTCTTCAGGAAGCCTTTCCCAGCAGCCCCAACCCTCCAGCTGCAGAATCCTTTGCTTTAAAGTTATCTTATTTACTCAGCACATAGCTTCATGGTTCCTATGTATCTACAAGCTGTTTTCCCCACCTTTAGGGTAAGCCCTGCTTCTGTTTTTCCTTTATAACCTTTCTTCTTAGCACAACTTGAGGACACAGAGTGAATGATTAATAAACTGATTTTGACTGATGATAGTCTAGCTGTCACCTCTGTGCCTTTCCACAGGTTAGTTGTTTTTCATGTTAGGAAAGCAATCCCTGCTCACCTCCACCTCTTAGAAAATTCAGGTTTGGTTTTGTTTGGTTGTTTGGTCTATTTGGGGGTTTGTTGCGCCCTCCCCCCCCAACTCATTTCAAGGACCACCTTTACATGAAGCCTTTCCTGAACCTTTTAGTGGCTGGTACCTTCCTTGCATCTATTATGTGTATTCTATATGCACATATTCTACCAATTTGATTATAAGCCCCTTGAGGGCAGAGACTGTTTCTGTTTTTGTCTTTTATCCTTTATACCTGTCAAAGTGCCTGAGTATTGTCTAACAACAACAAGAACAATGAAGATTCATATTTCTGTAGAACTTTAAGACTTTCAAAGCATTTTCCTTGCAATAGTTCCCTAACATTATATACAACCCAAATGTTATACTTGCAGAAAAGATTAGATCCTAGATCTACGATTTCATTGGCAGAGTGAATTCCCAAGTAAAGATACCCCCTCTACCAATACAGGTCAACACTTTCTCTGTGACTTATAGTCGGGAAGAGCTGCCTAGATCAGGGGTGTCAAACTCAAACAGAAATAGCAGAACCACTAAATCATATAGAAGGATCTCTGAGAGTTACACATAAACATGAAAATGCACATTTATATATTTCTTTTTATTAATACATCAGCACATTAAAATTATATAGGAACTACATTTTAATCTAGTTTGAGTCACACGTGGGAGTGTCATAGATCTCATGTGACCTGCAGGCTTCATGTTTGACACCTCTGACCTAGAGCACAGAAAGGTCAAGTGACTTGCTCAAAGTAACCCAGTTAGAATGTGTCAGAAACTGGATTTGAACCCAGGTCTTCCTGACTTTAAAGCTGACTATCCATTATTCAACCCTGCTTCTCTAATAAGTGACTAAGAGAACTATGAAGAGCCAATGAGAAAAGAATCACTTTCAGCTGGGGGCAGTGAAGATTTCATGGAGGAGGTAACATTCAGACCAGGCTTTGAAGGACAGGAAAAAAATAATAATAAAGGAGGGAGAAGAAAGAAGAGGGCTTGGGTTCAGAGAGGATATAATTAACATAAGAAATAGACCCCTAAAAGTAAAAAAAAAAAAAAAGACAGGATATGGAAGGTTTCTGCATGGTTATCAGGAATACACTGAATTGTGTATTATTTGGTCTATAAATGGGATAAGAGGAAATCTTCAAGTATCTCTTGTTTAACTACCATACAGCTACCTGTTTATCTCCTTCCTTTTCTCTTTATGAGAAAGATTCCAAAAACTCCAACCAGAAAAAGCTAACTACCCACCTACCAAAACAAAACCATAGCACCCACAAAAATTCACTACCTAAAAGAAGGAAATAAAAAAGTGATATATGTGTCCACTAAAGACCAGACCTGTGCTGATTCCTAGAAAAGGGGAATACATATTAACAAGTAGTTCAAGGTCTTGTTTGCAATACTATGATGAGAGATAGTCATATTTACTTTTAAGTAAAGCTCTATGAGTTGTGAGCAGTCTCTGAGGAAATGTAAGAGGAAGGATGTAATTTGTGCTCACTTTTGAAATTCATGAGGATTCTTAATAGTTCAGATAGTAATGATGGTAATAAACTAAAGAGACCACAGATCAAATCAGCATGCCATTATAGTTAACAATAGAAGTGTGAAGATGACCCTAATTAATTAATTAGTTTCCATGTTTATAGGAAGATTAAGCTTTATTGCATAGGACACCTTTAGCCATTATTGGGTTCAAGGTATTTCTGAGCATTTAATGAGTGATTTACAATGATTAAGGAAACAATCAGTTTAGTGTAATTTCACAGGGTACCTGGATTCAAGTCCCAACTCTGACCCTTACTAGCTATGTGACTTTAGCCAAGTAAGACAACCTCTCTGTAAACCTTCCACCCTATACTCCCTCCCCAACCATTGGGAAGGAAAGCAGTTTGATATAGGTTATACATGTGCAGTCATGCAAGACTTATTTCCATATTAGTCATGTTGTGAAAGAAAATATAGACACCTCTACCCCTATCCCCCCAAAAAAGGAAGTTGAAAAAGTATGTTTTGATCTGCATTCAGACTTCATCAGTTCTTTCTGTGGAGACAGACAGCATTTTTCATGATAAGTCCTTTGGAATTCTCTTGGATTATCATATAATTGAGACTAGCAAAGTCACTTCACTCACAGTTGATCATTATACAGTACTGTTTTTGCTGGATACAATGTTCTCCTGTTTCTGCTCACTTCACTTTGCACTCATTCACGTAAGTCTCCCCAGATTTTTCTGTGAGATCCTGCTCATCATTTTTATAGTACAATAGTATTCTATCACAATTGTATGCTATAATTTATTCAGCCATTCCACAATTGATGGGCATCCCCACAATTTCCAATTCTTTACTATCACTAGGAGAGCTGCTATAAATATTTGTGTACATATAAACCATTTTCCTTTTTGTTTTATATCTCTTTGGGATGCCGGCTCAATAGTGATATTTCTGGGTCAAGCAAAGGGTATTCCTGGTTTCATAGCCCTTTGGGCATAGTTCCAAATTGTTCTATAGAATGGCTGAATCATTTCACAACTCCATTAACAATGCATTAGTGTCTCAATTTCCCATATACTCTCCCCAACCTTTTCTGTCACCTTAGCCAATCTGATTGGTATGAAGTGGAACCTCGGAGACGTTTTAATTTGTGTTTATCTATTCAAGAATGAATTAGAGCATTTTACATATTTATATGTAGCTTTGATTACTTTATCTGAAGGCTGCCTGTTCATACTCTTTCACCATTTATCAATTGGAAAATGGCTCTTATTTTTATAAATTTAACTTAATTCTCTATATACGTGAGAAATAAAGGTTTTAGTAGAGAAATTTGCTATATTTTTTCACAGTTGTGACTACTGTGTATTTTCCTCCCTCCTATTTTTCTCTTGTTTATCCTACTCTCTCTCTTTCCTTTTATTCTGTCCATCCTCAAAAGTATTTTGCTTCTGATGACCAACTCCCCCAATTGACTCTCCCTTCTATCAGCTACCCTGACTTTTCTTATCTCCTTCCTCTCCTACTTTCCTGTAGTGTAAGACAGCTTTCTACACCCAACTGACTGTGTGTGTTATTTTCTCTCTGAGCCAATTGTGATGACTCAAGTGTTCATCCCACATCCCCCATCTTCTCAAAAAGATCTTTACCACCTCTTTTATGAGACAATTTATCTTATTCTATCTCTCCCTTTTCCCCTCTCCCAGTGCATTTTTCTCACCTCTTCGTTTTATTTTATTTTTGTTAGATATTATCCCATCATATTCTATTCAATACTATGCCCCTGTCTATGTATACTCCTTTTAACTGCCCTAGAAATAAAAGTGTTCTTAGGAGTTAAAAGTAGCATCTTCCCATGTAGGAATATAAACAGTTTAATTTTATTGTATCCCTTACGGTTTTTTTTTCTGTTAATTTTCTTATGTTTCACTTGAGTCTTATAGTCGAAAGTCAAATTTTCTATTCAGCTTTGGTCTTTTCAGCAAGAATGTATAAAAGTCCTCTATTTCACTGAATATCCATTTTTCCCTTGAAGGATTATATGCAGTTTTACTGAGTAAATGATTCTCCATTCCAATTCTATCTCCTTTGCCTCTTGGAATATCATATTCCAGGCCTTCCAATTCTTTAGTGTCGAAGCTACTAAATCTTGTATGATACTAACTGTGGCTGCATATTTGAATTATTTCTTTGTGGCTGCTTATAATATTTTCTTCTTGGTCTGGGAGATCTAGAATTTGGCTCTAATATTCCTGGGCATTTTCATGTTGGGATGTCTTTTTTTCAGGAGGTGATTTCTAGATTCTTCTTATTTCTATTTTGCCTCCTGGTTCCAAAATACCAAGACAGTTTTCTGTAACAACTTCCTCAGAGATGGTATCTGGGTTCTTTCTCTAGTCATGGCTTCCAGGCAGTCCAATAATTCTTAATTTATCTCTCCTGGATCTATTTTAAAGGCCAACTGTTTTCCAATGAGATATTTCACATTTTCTTCTATTTTTTTCATTCTTTTGATGTTGTTTGATTGTTTCTTGATGTCTCATGGAGTCATTAGGTTCCACTTGCCTAAGTCTAATTTTGTAAGGATTTATTTTCTTCTTATAACCTTTTCCATTCATTCTACTTTTAAAGGAATCCTTTCTTCAGTGATTTTTTTGTAATTGTTTTCCCATTTACACCAATTCCATTTTTTAAGCAGTTCTTTTCTGTGGATTTTTCTGCCTCTTTTAACATTTGACCAAGTCTGTTTTTTAAAGTTTTACTTTCTTCAGTATTTTTATACCTCTTTTACCAAGCTGTTGACTCTTTTTTATGACTATTTTGCTCTCATTTCTTTTCTTAATTTTTCCTCTACCTCTCTTTTTTGATTTTTAGAATTCATTTTTAGCGCTTCCAGAAATTCTTTTTGGAGATTGAGAACAATTCACATTTTTCTTTGAGGCTTTGAATGTAACAATTTTGATTTTGTTATCTTCTTATGAGTTTCTGTTTTGATCTTCCCTTTCACCACTGTAACTTAATTTGGTCATGTACTTTTTTGTTGCTTGCTCATTTTTCCCAGGCCATTTCTTAACTTTTAACTTTTTGTTAAAGTTAGACTCTATTCCTGGGGTAGAAGAAGTACTCTCCCAAGCTTTAGGCCTTTTTTGTTGATGCTCTCAGACCTAGTTTTGGGGGTGAGTTTTCAGTTCTTCCAAGAAGGTATGATCTAAGGATAGGTCTGGTCAGTGCTCTCCTAGTTTGTGCTCTGCTCTATGAATAACCACAGGCACTTGATTCCATTATGGAACTGGAACCGGGATCCCTGCTCCCCTACAGTCTCAAACTTCAGTGTGCTAATGCTTCTCCTCACCTTGGGACTGTGACCCAGGACTGCAATATAGATCCCTATATGAGCAATGCTGCAGAGTTCTGTACCTCGTGCCAGCAAAATAATCTCCTTGTGATCTCCTTCTGACAAATTGCTAACCCTCTTACCATGGACTGAGAACTCTGGAAGCTGCTGCTGAAATTGATTCAGTCACCCCACCGCCAAAGTTCTGCTGCAGCTTTCCTGAGGTCTAGCCTGTGCTGGAGCTGCCTGTGCTCCACTCTCATTCTAGTGTGACAGACTTTTCCTGACAACTTTCTAAGTGGTCTTGGGCTGTAAAATTTTTCACCCCATCCTTTTGTTGGTTCTGCTGCTCTAGAATCTGTTTGGAGAAGTTATTTAAAGTTGTTTGGAGGGGAATTTGGGAAAGCTCAGGACAGGACAGTTCCTGCATTTGTTTTTTAATATGCCATCTCAGCTCTACTCCCAAAGTACTCTTCCTAAAGCACAAGTCTAACTGTATCAACAAATCCAGTGACTCTCTCCTACGTCTAGGATAAAATCCTCTGTGTTGCCTTCAAAGCCCTTCATAACCTGGCTCTCTCATACCTTTCTCATCTTTTTTATTCCTTATAACCCCTTCCCCACATAGTCTGAGACCCAGTGACACTGATGTTGTTGCTATTTCTCAGACAAAAGAGTCCATTTCCTGCCTCTGAATGTTTTCTCTGCCTGTCTGCAATACCTGGAATAATCTTCCTCTTCATCCCTACCTCTCAGCTTATTGGCTCCCTTCCAGCCCCAGCTAAAATCCTAACTCCTATAGAAAGTCTTTCTTAAGCCTCTTTAATATTCATGCCTTCTCTCTGTTGATTATTTCTAAGTTATCAGACAGATAGATAGAAATATAGATATATGTGTTTATGTGTGTATTTTGATTGTCCATTATAGTTTGCATGTAGTCTCTCACACTATATATATACCTTAATAGAAGGGACTGTCTATTGCCCTTTTTCTTTAATCCCCAAAGCCAATGAATAACTGACTCTGAGATAACATTGACAGGGTCCTATAAGGAGTGATGAGTCGAAAGCATGACACCAGATAAGGTATACTGGATTTAGGCTCAGGGAAGGGACTTTGAATTCTGACTTTGCCACTTATTAGCTGAATGATTAAGAACAGGTCACTTCCATGTCTTTCAGTGTCAGTTTTCTCCACTGCAAAATGGAGACAATAGCACTTCCACAGCCTACCTCTCAGAGATGTTGGGAAGAACACAAAATCATAAAATAATAGAAATTTAGAGGTGGAAGGGATTTTAAGGATTATTTACTCCAATCCATGTCCAAAAACAAAAAAAAAGACTCACTGTAACATGCCTCACAGTCTTTACTTGAAGACCCACAATGAGGAGTAATCTAGTACATCCTGACTCAGCCCACTGAACTTGTTAGTCACTCTTCCTGTTAAAAAGTTTCCATGGCATCAAGTGCAAATGACACTCTCTGCAATTTCTATTCCATGAATGAAATAATCCCTCTTCTACTTAACAGACCTCCGAATACTTAAAAACAGCTATCCTGTCAAGCTTGAGTCTTCTCTTCAGTCTCTTCAACTGACCCTTCCACATCCAAGACTCAACTTCTTCCTTCACCTTTTGTCATCCTTCTCTGGACAATCATTACCTAATCAATGTCCTCCTTGAACTGCTCACACAACAGATTTCAGTCCTTTAAATATTTTCCAACCATCTCAGAGTCCAGCAGAACTATAACTTCATTAATCCTGGAAGGCACAGTAAATGAATCACTGGACCTTGTGTCAAGGAGAAAATTAATTCAAATATAGCCTCAGACACTTACTGCCTGTGGGTCCCTGGGCAAGTCACTTAATGATCTTTGCCTCAGTTTCCTCACCAATAAAATGGTGGTAATAATTGCACCTATTTCCCAAGATTATTGCCGGGATCCTATGAGATAATATTTGTAAAGTATTTTGCACAGTGCCTAGTACATAGTAGACATTTAATAAATGCTTTTTCTCTTTGTTCTCAATACAGACTAAGACATCATTAAATTTCTGGGCTTCAATATCAAGTTGATGACTTATATTGAACTTGCAGTCCACTGACCCCACCCAGATCTTTTTTTCAGATTAGCTGCTATCTAACCATACCTCACCTAATTTCTACTGAAGTAAATTTATTGAACTCAAGCGTAAGATTTACATTTAATTCTATTAAGTCTCATTTTTACTAGATTCAGCTCATTTTTCTAGCCCAACAAGATCTTTTGAGATCCTGAGTGCCAGTTCATATGTTGGCTCTCCTTCCCAGCTTTGTGTTATATTCAAATTTGGTTTTTTTTAATTTCATTTATGCTTTTATTCAAAGAGACAGCATCTGCAAAGTGCTTTGTAGACCTTAAAGGGCCATAGAAATGTGTTATTATTATTGGAACAGCAAAAGCTATTTTCAGAAACTATCACTCTTTGATGTCCTTTATCTCGGATTCCTATTCTCAAAACATTTGCTCAAAAAGGGGCTCTTTGATTCTCTTCACCCCAGGCCTGGCTAACTCTGCTGTCTCCCAGAATCCCACAGAGATTCTCCCTGAGATAAAGGTTATTACAATGGAAATGTACAGAATAAAGAAGAATGCTTTGTGTGTTGGGGGCCTTAACTTGAATTTAAGCAAAAACTGGAAGGCAATGCCAAATGGAGGATGTAAACAAAAATGAGAATGAAAATCCTAAAAACCCATCCAAGATGCAGGCAATAAAGAAGTCTCTTAGTAAACCCCAAAGCTCCTTATGGGATATGATAACTTTAAGTCATTACATCAATTTCCATGAAGCAACTACTGCTCTTGTGCTTGCTGTAAAAAAACCATCATCACAGTTTTCATAAGGAAGAGAGAAAAAAAAAAACTTTATAAAAATGAAGGTTCTCCCAATCTGTTTCATTCTAAAGATGACCATGAAATTCCTGGGCTCAGGTTTAGAAAGTGATTCATTTAAGAGTCATGTTAGCCCTTTAAATGATCAATCAGATCACTGTAGCAATTCACTTATTATTTTCCATTGATTTCTTATAAATATATCGCTTCTTTTCCAATGGAAAGTGGAGTTTGAGAACAAAAAAATTACTAGAATGACAATATTTTTTAAAATGCATCTGCCATTTTTTTCCCATAGCCATTCCAAAAATTCCAGTATTGAGCTACCACCACTGACTGAACAAGATGATACTGGGCACTGAAGGCAGAAAAGGCTTCATGGTCAAGGTCTAGGATTTGCCCTACCAATGAAGGATAATACTCCTTCTTAGAATGCAAAATTCACAATGGGGCATCAGGTATTCATTTCATCTATCTTCAAGAATGCCAACCAAAAGAGGAAGTATTTGTTGAACTTGAATCAGAAGATAAAGTCAAATTGGCACTCAAAAAAAAAATGACAGAAAAAACCATGGGACACAGATACATTGAAGAATTTAAGTAAAAAAAATAAAATGTATTGAGTAATGAAAAATATTGGTCTAAATAGTCTTGACACTGATAATGATGGCTTTGTGCACCTTAAAGACTACCATTTGATTGTGGCAAGGAAGAAATCATTCAATTTTTTTCAGGGTTGAAAATCATGTCAAATGGGATAACTTTGTCAGAGAACTATAAGCAGGAGAGTACAGGAGAAGCCTTCATGCAGTTTGCTTCATAGGAAATAGTTGAAAAGGCTCTAAAGAAACACAAGGAGAGACTAGCGCCCAGGTACAATGAAATACATTTTCAAGAGGAGCTAGGCAGAAGTTCACACTCATGATCATTCCCAAAAGCTAATGTCTATGCAGCAGCCATAACGCCCTTTGGTGGGGGGCTTGGAGGCTATGATGACTACAATGGACACCATGATGGATGTAGTTTGGGGTCAGATAGATTTGGAAGAAACCTCAATGACTGTTTTTTTTGGGAATGTCTGATCATACCTATGTAGATGGTGGGTCCACTTTCCAGAGTAGAACAGGGCATTGCATACACATAAGAAATCTACAATTTTTTTCTCACCACTCAACTCTGAGTACACGTTAAAATTGGACCTGATGGCAGAGTGACTGGAGAAGCAAATACTGAATTTGCTCCTCAAGAAGATGCTGTGGCAGCCATGTCAAAAGACAAAGCAAATGTGCAGCACAGATGTGTAAAACTCTGCTTGAATTCTTTATCAAGAGCAAGAGGTGGTGCTTACAGGGAGCCAAATGCCAGGATGCATGAGTCTGTCAAACCAATTCAGTTACAGGGGCCCAGCTAACCAGCAGTTGAGTGGGGATTATAAAGGAGACTACAGAGGTCAAAGCAGCATGAGCAGATGTGACTAAGATTTTACAAGAAAACTCCAGTGATTTTCAATCAGAGATTGCACAGGGACCCAAAGAGCAATGAACAGTAGCAAATATAGTTACAGAAGCATTGTGTCTATGGGAATAAATTGGATGGAAGAGATGTCTGGCATGTCCAGTATGAGTGATGGATGGGGAATATAATCCAAATTACTGACTCTTGGTCAACCTTTTTTTTTTTGAATTTAATAAAACAAAAGCAAAGTTTACCAGTTTTGTAATACAAGCTCATGATTTATGCTTACTGCAAGTGAAATTAAAAACTTCAGGTTCAGTATTTTTGAACACATAAAAAAAATTCATCTAGGATGTAATAACCAAGATGAGTAAAGACTCAACTGTTAAACAATTTCAGTTTTTCTCAAGGTAGTGATGTTGTAAAAGTGTACTTAAGTAGTAAACATATTTAGGTTAAAGCAGTTTCAATTATGGTAGATGTTGCTTTTATAACACATTACTTGGAACACTTTAAGATGCATGTTGGGAGATATGCTTTTTTTAAAACAAATACAGGAGCTATGTTGGCAATTCAAAAGTGAAATATTCTGTATGTTTGTTCTAGTTTATTTTATTTACTATATGGTAAGGCACCTACAGTTAAGCTTTTTTTTTTAAGTTGATGGGGACAATTTTGAGATGCAATGTGACTACTTTAGGATTTTGGTCTTCGTGTTTGCATTAATTTTTGAGGTATTGATTTAAATCTTTCATTGCATTGTAATCTCCTTTTAGGTGTATTGTGCTAAAGGAAACTCGTTAAATAAATCTTCCTTTCAAAACTGGGTGGTTGGGAGAGTGAATTTGTCAAAATTTAATAAGGAGCTATAAACTAGAATACAAACAACATAGTACGCTAAGGAACAGCTATCAATCCAAAATAATTTAGTTTTATCTCACAGATGTTGACCTAGAACATAGGAGAGAAAAGCAGGATTTGAATCGTCTGCATTTTAGTATGATTCTTTATTCCATTCTTCTTTAATTCTTTCAAAAATGCCTAATTTCTTCTGGTGCAAGCACTCTCCAAACTGATAGAGAAAGCAAACCCTCAATGCTTTAGTAAACTTTGTGAGTTGCTTCTACTAGTACTTTAGTTGTTTTTCAGTCGTGACCAATTCTTCATGACCCCATTTGGGGTTTTCTTGGCAGAGATACTGGAGTAGTTTGCCATTTCTTTCTCCAGCTCATTTTACAGATGAGAAAACTGAGGCAAACAGGACAAAGGGACTTGTCCAGGGTCACACAGCTAGTGTCTGAGGTCAGATTTGAACTCAGGAAGATAGATGAGTCTTCCTAATTCTAAGCCCATGCCCTACCTCCTATAGTACCTAGCTGCTTTTATTGATAGTAATTAAATAACTGGAGGAAAATATGTTGTTAAAACTACTGTACATATGGTATTGTTCGGGATCTAGACCACATTTTTTTTCTGAATCTGCTTTGTATTAAACCTGAGTCTAGCCTGTAATGACAACCTCTTTTATCAGTTTCCTCAGGTCTAAAAAGATAATAATAAATTTTGTACAACTTGCACAGATGGTTATTGTGAGTAAAAATCTTTGTAAACTTTAAAGCACTAAGTGCACGAAACTAGATTATTAATTATTAATGAATAATTAATCATCATTATTGATGTTATTTCTCAATATAGATTTTTTTTTCAAAGAAATGTCATTTTGGTTGCACAGCTTACATTTGGAGCAATATAGTAACAAGTTGCTGAGTAATGTTCAAATTATCATAATCCACAGTTCACAACCAACTGGTATACAGGTCAGTAATTAATGGAATTCTTCAGAGGTTAATGTGATAGCCAGTGGTTCTCAACCTGTGGGTCACGACCCCTTTGGAAGTCGAACAACTCTTTCATAGGGGTCATGGGGATCTCCTAAGACCATTGGAAAACACATATTTCCAATGGTCTTAGGAACCAAGACACCACTTCTCTATCCATCTCCACCATGTCCACCCACATGCAGATACGCCCACATACGAGTATTAAAGGGTTGTGGCATTAGGAAGGTTGAGAACCATTGTGATAGACTCTGAACCATATTCTAGCTCAAGATCAAAATTAAGTATCACCTGGACAGGTTGGACACACATAAGATTGTAGGGTTTTTAAATTTTATTTTATTTTTAATTTATAAAACAACATAAGCCTTTCCACAACATAGACAAGACCATTGTCCCCTGAAACTGCAAATCTATTCTGTACAACTAGCTAATCCTTTTACATGTACAATAAAGTTATCTTTAAATTTCTTATTTTTCTTCCCCCTCAAGATGGCTACCATTAGACAATATATAATTTATTTGTGTGTGTGTGTGTGTGTGTGTGTGTGTGTGTGTGTGTGTGTGTGTATAAAACCATTCCATACATACTTCCATTTATCAGTTCTTTCTCTGGATGCAGATAGTGCCTTCCTTCGTATACACTTTATAGTTAATTTGAGTATTTGTAACAGTCAAAATTACTTAATTGCTCAAAGTTGTTCTTAAAACAATATTGCTGTTACTATATACAATATTATCTTGTTTCTGTTCATTTAGTTCATATAATTTACAGCAGCAAATAATCATAGGGGTTTTTTCCCAAAATTTTATTTTAGACCCAAAGGCCAGAACACAAATGGAGAAACAAACACATACCATAAATTTAACTATTGGAACTTTAATACAAAGTTAGAAAGAAATAAAAGCATGTCATGTGCATAGCAGAACATAAGAGAGGATTCAATATATGTAACAATAAATTTTCATTTCAAGAAAGTCTATGATAAATAATACTCATTGTGTTAAGAATTGTTCATTTTTTCTTTGCTTACTTGTGAGTTTTCTTTTGTTCTCTGCTGTGCACTTTCTTACTTTGTTCTTTTTTCCCCTTCCCCCATACTCCCTAGAAGGCCACAATAAAATTTAGATATGTTTCTCTGTAGCTATACATATATACATAATCATAGGGTTTTGAGATGGAAAAAAGTTCTAAGATGAACAAGGTCTGTGATTGCAGGCCTTCTCAAATGAGAGAACTCCATATTAACATTAAAAAAAAATCTGAAGTCTACTACAGCATAGTAGTTCTATCATAAGTTAGCTGTTGATTCAGGAAATATCATGAATTCTTTAATGCTTTAAAATGAATTGTGTTTTATTATTCAAAATGGCATCTAGATACATTCAAGAAATCTTAATGTATACATGTCTACATGCAAGACATACTGTATGTTCAATTTCCAGAAGGTACATTTGTTTATTTACTATAACGAGTCACACTGCATATTTTGTCAGAGATAAACAGAAATTAAAATGATAATACCATGTTTTCATATGAATTCAAAGACCCCTGATAAAAACTCCATGCCCCATCTCCCAGATCATAAGCCACTGTTTAAAAACTACTAGTCTGAGTTTTCTCCTACCCAACATCTGATGAAGTGCCAAGTATAAAAATGGAGAGCTACTCCAATGGCAGGCTCCTAGAAGTTTGCAAAGTACTCAATTGAAAAACAATATTAATTATGGGCAAAGGTCAGGGCAAAGTATGGGAGAATGGGGATCAAAGGACCTGGGTTCAAATCTCAGCTCTGCAATTGACTACTCTGTGACCTTAGGCAAAAGTTTCTCCATTAGTGAAATGAAGAGTTGGATGAGATAGCCTCTGAGGTCCCTTGAGTCTGTCTCTTTTGATCTGATGACTAGAGGGCATAGGAGGCTCCTTCTAGCATTGAATCTATGATCCTCTATACAATGGATAGACAAGGACTGTATACATCACAAATATAGAGGTAATTCCATATTTGTTATGTTACTTTTTCTTAGAATCAGTCAGTGAATAACAAGGATTTAAAAGTGCTATTCTAATAACTTGGGTTACAAAGAAAGGAAAAAATCATTCCCTTTCCTCAAGGATCACACATATTAATAGGCAGGAGAGGAAAAACATGTAACTATCCAGGCACATTAAAGACATACGAGAAGACAACTGAAAAGGAAAAGACATTATAATGATCATATACTCTCTAAGTCATTGTTCTTCTAAGATAAGTGATTTCCATTCTTTTAATTAGGCCTCCAGTAGAATTTTCTCAGGCTCTCTTAGTCACCTTCAAGACATGCTCCACTTAGCCACTATCCATCTTTTTTTTTTCTAGCCAATACTTTCATTTTTAGGCAACTGGGATTAAGTGACTCATCCAGGGTCACACAGCTAGTGTCTTAGATCACATTTGAACTCAGGTCCTCCTGACTCCAAGGTTGGTGCTCAATCCACTGCACCATCTAGAGGCCTCCATTATCCATCTTTATGCATGGTACCTCACATTTTCATCTTAAGAATTTGGAATTACTGAAGAATTTATAATGAAAATAGTATTTATTGTTGCAGGATATAAAATAAACCCACATAAATCCTCAGCATTCCTATATATATCTCTAACAAATCCAACAGCAAGAGATAGAAAGAGAAATTCCATTTAAAGTTATTATAGACATTATAAAATATCTGGGAATCTACCTGCCAAAACAAACCCAGGACTTATGTGAACACAGTTAAAAAACACTTTCCACACAAATAAAATCAGATCTAACTAATTGGAAAATTATTGGAAAAACATCAATTGTTCATGATTGGATTGAGCTAATATAATAAAAATGACAATCTTACCTAAATTAAATTACACATTTAGTGCCACATCAATCAATCTACCAAAAAATTACATTGTAGAGCTAGAAAAAATAGTAGCAAAAATAATCTGGAAGAACAAAAGGTCCAGAATATCAAGGCAACTAATGAAAAGAAATGACAACTGTGAAAACTCCAGCAATTTGGAACATAGCTCCCTCCACTCTGGAAGCAGAGTTCTACTGTGGCAAAGAACTCAAAAGGCAAATAATAGGCTGGCAAGATGAACAAGCAGAGGAAGCACAATCAGACAACAGAATCCATTTTGGGGGGACAAAAAGGATCAAAACATGGAACCAGAAGAAGACAACAAAGTCAAAACTCCTGCACCAAAACCTTCCAAGAAAAAATATGAATTGGTTACAGGCCATGGAGGAGCTCAAGAAGGATTCTAAAAACCAAGTAAGAGAAGTGGAGGAAAAATTGGGAAGAGAAATGAGAATGATGCAAGAAAATCATGAAAATTGAGTCAACAGCCTGCTAAAGGACACCCAAAAAATACTGAAGAAATTAACACCTTAAAAAAATAGACTAACTCAAGTGGCAAAAGAGGCCCAAAAAGCCAGTGAGTAGAAGAATGTCTTAAAAAGCCAAGTTGGCCAGATGGAAAAAGGAATTTCAAAAACTCACTGAAGAGAATAATTCCTTCAAATTTAGATTGGATCAAATGGAAGCTAATGACTTTATGAGAAATCAAGACCCTATAAAACAGATCTAAACAAATGAAAAAAAAATAGAAGGCTATGTGAAATATCTCATTGGGAAAACCACTGAACTGAACCAGGAGAGATAATTTAAAAATTCATGGACTACTTGAAAGCCATGATCAAAAAAAGGACCAAGAACTCATCCTTCAAAAAATTCTCAAGGAAAACTGTCCTGATATTCTAGAACCTGAAGGCAAAATAGAAATTGAAAAAATTTACCAATCGCCTCTTGAAAAAGATCCCAAAAAGAAAACTCTTAGAAATATTATAGCCAAATTCCAGAATTCCCAGGTCAAGCAGAAAATATTTCAAGCTCTCAAGTAGAAACAATTTGAGTATTGTGGAAACATAATCAGGATAACATGAGATCTAGCAGCTTCTACATTAAGGAATGGAAGGGCTTGGAATATAACAATCCAGAGGTCAAAGGAACTAGAATTAAAAGCAAGAATGTTTTTAAAAGCAAAACTGAGTATAATGTGTCAGGGGAAAATATGGTCATTCTATGAAAGAGAGGACTTTCAAGTATTCTTGATTTAAAAAACAGAGCCGAACAGAAAATGTGACTTTCAAATATGAGAAGCATGAGAAGGTAAACAGGGAAAAGAAATCATAAGGAACTTATTAAAGTTGAACTATTTACATTCCTACATGGAAAAACAATCATTGTAACTCATGAGACTTTTCTTAGTATGAGGATAGTTGAAGGGAATATAGAGGTATGTATAGGAAGGTGTATGTGTATATAAATACATATGTGAGTGTGTGTATATGTGTGTACATGTATACATAGACAGAGGGCACAAGATCAGTTGGATAGGAAGGGATGATATCTAAAAAATAAAATTAAGAGATGGGAGAGGAATATAATGGGAGAAGTAGAAAGGGAGAGATAGAATTGGGTAAATTACCTCATATAAAAGAGGTCCAAGAGAATATTGTTACAATGGAGGGGAAGAGCAGGAAGGTAAAAGGAAATAGGTCAACCTTACTTTTATTCAGTTTGGCTTAAGGAGGGAACAACATACACAGTCAATTGGGTATCTTACCCTACAGGAAAATAGAGTGGGAAGGTGGTAAGAGGGCAGATGATAGAAGTGAGGGCAGATTGGGGGAGAGGGTAGTTAGAAGCAAACAATTTTGAAAAGGGACAGGATCAAAGTTGAAAATAGAGTAAGTGGGGGGCGGGATAGGATAGGGAGAAATAGAGTTAGTCTTTCACAATATAACTACTACGGAAACGTTTTCCGTAACTACACATGTACCGCCTATATTGAATTGCTTGTCTTGCCAGTGGGGGTGAGGAGGGAAGAAGGGAAAGAATCTGGAAATCAATGTTTTAAAAACAAATGTTAGAAAAAAAAAGACTGTTTTTTACATGCAACTGGGAAATAAGATACACAGACACTGGGCCACAGAAATCCATGTTGCCCCACTAGAAAGTTAGGGAGCAATGGGAGCGGATATAAGAGACAGCAGATTGGGGGAAGAGGTATTCAGTAGGCTCGCTGTCTTGGGGTGGGTTGTAGGGGAGAGATGAGGAGAAAATGTATAACTCAAAATCTTGCGGAAATGAATCTTGAAAACTAAAAATAAATAAAAGATTAATTAAAGCTCTAAAAAAGAATGTTAAAAATATTTTTACATGTAATTGGAAAAAATTAAATCTATTATAAAATAATTTGGAATTAAAACTGAATATTGAAGCTCTGGAAGAAATATACAAATCTTTCTTGGCCTGTTTCCTCGTTTTTTATTTTTGTTTAGTTGTTTTTCAGTCATGTCCAACTCTTCATAACCCCATGTGGGGTTTTCTTGGCAGAGATACCGGAGTAGTTTGTCATTTACTTCTCCATTTCATTTGACAGATGAGCAAATTGAGGTAAACAAGGTTAAGTGACATGCCCAGGGTCACACAGCTAAGTGTCTGAGAACAGATTTGAACTCAAGTCTTCCTGATGCCAGGCCCAGTGCTCTATCCACTGAGCCACCCTGCTATCAATAAGGCTAATCATATTTGTACTGCCTACCTCACAGTATTATTCTGAGAAAAGCACTTTCTAAACAGGTAAGGACTATAATAGTGATTGTTGCTGTTTCATTTTATATATAAATTATCTAATTGAATTCTGCGATATAATCAGCATGTTGAAATTAAGAAGAGTGGTTTTTTTCCTTCCCCATATAAAACATGGCTTTTCGTCACAAAGATGATTCTTTGAAATAAAGAAAAAAAAATCTTTGAAATATAGAATAAGTGTTTCTAAACCTTTTGCCCCAGATGCAGAATATTTTGGCTGGCTATGAAAAATGTGTTCAGAAATTGTAAATAATAGCAACTCGATAAGAAAAACATCTCAAGGGAAAGCTTTAGGAACAAAAAAGAAACATCTTAACCTGTCAAATGACTCCCAGTTACTATGGAAGGAATGAATCCCTATGCAGAAATGTGAAGTAAAAGAAGCTCCTCTTTGACTTCTTCCAAATTTTCCTTTCTGCAGGTACCTTCTCCCTTTTGGCCTTATCTGTCCTTCCCTATCCCTAGACATTAAGCATTCTTGGGAAGAATCTGAAGTTGATAAACTAGTTTATACTATGGTTTCAGTAGATTAATGTGTTACCTTACTGAAGAGTATTTGCATTTTTAAGGGGAACATATGCTTAATCTGAAGGAATGACTTTCTAGTGGCAGATCAGCAGTATCAGTGGAGGAGTTATCTTTGCCTCAAGCGACTTTTCTGATGTTTCTTAGGTCATACCATAGAGACTCCTGACTAATTTTCTTATATTTAAGTTGTTTGTAGAGATCATTATTTCTTTACATAGTTGTTTGTATGTTATTTTCCTCATTGAACTGTGAGTCCCTTGAAAGCAAGGACTATTTTTGTTTTTCCTTTCTTTATATGCTTGGTGCTTAGCCCAGGGCCTGGCACATAGTGGGCAACTAATGCTTCTTTATCATTTGACGATTAATATGAATTATTTGTAAGACTTTGAGAAATACCAAAGAAAATACACTGACTAGATTGTTCCACAAATTTCCAATGCCAGAAAAGTAGTTCTTCTGGTCTCACAAGTAGTTCAAGTTGTTATTAGGTACCATTGATAGTGATGACAATATGAACAGTTTTCGAAGTCATTTAAGACTTGTAGAATTTTAATTTCAATAAATTCTGAGAAAATGGTGCTTGATTTTTTGAATAAATAAGCTTAAATGTGTCCATAGAAAAACAGCTTCTAAGGACTCTTAGACATCAAATGTTTCTCATGAAATACTTGGATGAGTGGAATGTAAAAGAATCAGAAACATACGGATTAAATTTCCCTTGACATACACTTGAGTTATAAAATTAAGAAACAGTGATTGGCAAAACACATTTGGAGATTTTGAAACACTTGAAAAGACAATTCAAGATGTTTTGCTGAACTTAAAACAGGCCGGGTTCTTCTATTCTGAATATAGTACATATGCACACATATGTAGTGACACATCATGAGATCTCTGAGAAAGTATTTATTTCTTTACTTTTAAAATTATAGCCAAAAGATTTGCTCTTCCTATTTTTCCCCTATGACACTTCAAAACAAACCACCTAATCCTTCCTGGTGTTAACACTGAGGTTAATGCATCAGATTATTTCTTGAATTTTCTGGGTTTGCTAATAAAACACTGTCAACAGAATTGCGAATTCAGCCAACTACATTGGAAAACAGTTTGTAATTGTACTAGAAAAAAAGTCACTAAACTGTACATAACCTCTGACCCACTGATGCCACCCCTGGGCATGTACAAGAAGGCAAAGAAAGAGGGAAAAACCCCATTTACACAAAAAATCAAGTTATATCATTCCTTTTCATGGTAGGAAAAAATGGAAAACAACTAGGTGACACAACCAGTTGAGGATTATCTGAACAAACTGTGTGGGATAGGATATTATTATTGTACTTAAGAATATTAATAATTCAGAGAAAATCAAGAATCAAATGAACCAATGTAGCACAAAGCAAGAAGACATAAGAGAACAAGGATAACAAAAATATATATAATAAAGGAAAAGAAGATTAAATTACTTTGCATCAGAAGAACTGATAGATTTGAGCTCAAGATCAAATTCCATCTCTACTACTTGCTGCCTTTGTGACCTTGGGCAAACCAATTAACCTTTCTGAGCCTCAGTTCCCTCATCTGTAAAAATGAAGGTATCAAATTACATGATCTCTGAGGTCCAGGTCTAAATCAATGATCACATGAATCATGATTAATGTCCAGACCTATCTAGACTTCAGAAGATGATGAAACATACCTCCCTTTTCCCAGTATCAAAGTGTTAAGACTATATGTGCGAAATGAAAAATATAATGGCATATGTGGCTAATGTATTGGTTTGTTTTACTTAATTGTGCTTTGTAATAAGGTAGGGAAGTGATACTTGGAGAAGATACAATTAAGGAGTGATGGTCTTTTCAAAGTCATCAATCAAACATTTTAGTTTTTTTCTTGTTTTTATGAATTTGAAAGCTCCAACAAGCACAAACATCCACATATGGGAATAAGAAAAGGAGGAGGAGGAAGAGGGGGAGAAGGAGGAGGAAGAGGAGAAAGAAGAGGAGGAAGACAAGGAGGAGGGGGAAGAGGAGGAAGAGGAGGAGGAAGGAGAAGAGAAAGAAGGGGGGGGAAGAGAAGGAGAAGGGGGAAGAGGCAGAGGAGGAGGAAACTGTATATAAAACCAAAGCATAAATCTCTATTATGTGGAGTTCGGTCATTTTAAAGTATATAATAATTGAAGATGCTAGATCCAGGTTCTAATCTGATCTCAGACACTTACTAGCTAAGTGAGCCTGGGCAAGTTATTTAACTTCTGTTTAACTCAGTTTCTTCATCTGTAAAATAGGGATAGGAACAGCACACACCTCTCAAGGTTGCTATAAGCATAAAATGGGATATTTGCAAATGCTCTGCAAAGCTTAAAGTGTTAATGTAAGTGGTAGCTACTATTATTATTTCTTTATTTTAAAAAAAAACCACTTCAGCTAAATCAACAGACACAAAGAAACTATCTGAATATATATATATGTATGTATGTATGTATGTATGTATATAGATATACACACAAATACATCTAATACCTCATATCCATAGTTTTTTACCTCTCTTCTGAGAGGACTGAGGTGTGTTTCATTATTAGTTGTCATAATAAGTCATTACTTGGTAACTGCAATTAACCAGAGTTCAACTACTTTATAGTGTTGTTTTATTTACATTATTCTAACTTGTCTTTTGCTCTTCTGGATCTGCTTAAATAGATTTGGATCAGTTCATTCAGTTCCTCCCAATGTTTCTCTGAATCTTTCCTATTTGCAATTTATTTTGCTGTACTAATATCGCACTGTATATTATGGATACTTTCCAAAAAAGGGGAAAAAAACAAATTGCATATAATTGCTTGGGAAAAAAAGGAACAACTTTGAGTTACCCCATCAGATTCATACATTGTAAAACATAATTAAATGGGAGCAATGCAGAGCTGACAGTATTGTGGAGAAATGACTGTGTTCATTCATTACTGTTGAAACCACAAATGGATGGTTTTTTTTTTATTTTTGAGTAAACTTGCAGTTCTTAATAAAAGTGACAAAAATAACTATATTCTTTCACTCAATAAGTTCACAGTTGACAATATAAAAGGAAGATGTTACCAAAACAAACAATCCCCCACCCCTAAAAAAAATTCATCTGTTCAAAGATTGTCATAACAGTCTTTTTATAACTTAAAAAAATAAAACTAGAAGACTAGATTACCAGCAATAAAAAAGCATTAATTAAATAAATTGATATAATGAAATACTACAATGTTTTCAAGTCCATCAAGTATGAGGAATACAAGGAAGGCTAAAAAGACCTTTACAGAGTGTTTCAAAGCAAGAAAAGCAGAAGTAGAATAAAGTAGAAACTAGTTATCACTATGGGGACAACAGAATGGATCTGGAATTTCACTGGAAATTCACTGCTATGGACAACTTTCTCTACCTATGCAATCTGGCAATTTCTCTGCAATGTTAAGTCTTAGAGAGTTGCAGAGCACTGAGTGGTTAAATAATTTGCCAAAGGTAAGAATCCAGTATGTGTCAGGGGCAGGATTTGAATGCAGGTCATCCTAGCACTGAAGTCAGTACTCTATCTACTCACTAACCATTGTTGCCTCTCAACTATAGTCACATAAAATGAAAATGAAATGAGAAGAAATGCACAAAGGATATTGTTGAAAATCAGGAATAGACTGTAAAGATTTATTTTGTGCATTGAAATTAATTTATATAAAAGTAAATAGTTCAAAAGCAAGTTTGATTATATCAGTGCTTAATATTAAATTTATAATAAATCAGTAAAAAGACATTAAAGGAATGAATAAGACCTCTCAGAATCTAATATAAGAAGGCTGGGTAGTCAAGATAACATGACATAAGAGAGCTATAAGAAATACAATCCCTCCTTGTAGACAAAAATATAATCTTGCCTTGTTTAAAGCAAAGGAAATATATGACAGTCCAGGATTGCACACATCTGCACAAAAGTTATGGTTAATCATTTGTTTTGATCTAGAAAAGGAGTATTCACCCTACAAAAGAACTTTTTCAAACTAACAAGTATCCCCAAAGCTCTTAAAATATGACTTGCCTTAAATGAAATGTGTACAAAATTTTTTGAGGATTACAAGTATTTTCTAAATAAGGTACACCTGTACTTTCTGCTCAGCCTTCTTTACATCTTGTTTGCCATAGGTGAACTTAAAACTCAGAAAACCAGTCTTATGACAAACCAACATCTAACAGATTGTGCCAATGTGTTTGCTGACATTTTATGACATTGCCCTGGCCGAGGGAAAATCAATAAAAGAGGAGAAAAAAGTGTGGGGAACATGACATAGATTAGTCTGAAATTCCACAGTAAAGAGAAAACCATGTTGGTTTCATCCATGGCCAGAGAACTTTTTGTGAAAACTTCATCTAACTCTTCCAAGTTATAAGTGCCATGGTCAAAAATGCTTGGTGACGAAAACCGTGCTAGGCTGCTACCCTCATCCCCTATGTGATACACCATCATGTGTGTGAGGACAAGCATGCTGAAGAGAGTTCTGTTGTTTGTGGTGATGTGGCCACAAAGTGCAAGAATGTAGAGAGCATCACCATATGGGTGTCTCTTAACAGGACATATGTTAGACGTCCTTAGGCATTAAAGCAATTATCGAGCAATTGTAGTGTAAATGTGATCTCCTTTGAAAAGCCCCAGGGCAGAAGCTTTCAGCTTTGAAGGTAATTTTGTTCATAATACTATAAGAAGGATTCAGAAAACTAATACATGGTGAAACATGATTGTAAATGGGAACAATGTAATAATACAAGGTTGCTTTTATATGGCCTCTTTCTTCTATATGGCCTCACAAAGGTTTACAAGGAACAGGAAATGGAAACAGAATACTTCAGAGCTTGAGATTGAGTCTGGCAATGAAAAACTGAGGAAATAACAGAATAATATTAAAAAATTAATTCACAAAAGTGAGAGGCATGTTTTGGCATTTTATTGGCTGGAAGACTGACCAGAAATCATAGGCGTGGAGGGATACTATAGAATAAGAAAACAATGTAGACATTCTTGGCCTTTCTGTTGTGACTGTCCCAGTAAATGCAATGTCAATGTTTTCACTAGAAGTATGCTATAATTCTATTGTTATTTTATCAAGCCATTAAAAAAAAATCAAGTATTTATCAAAGTATATTTACTTTGTATATTTATTTGTATATTCATGGATATCTCAGAAATATGAACTGTTAAGAAAAGGTAAACTATTAAGTATTATTCAATCAATTAACTAGCATTTATTAATAACCTACTATGTGCCAAGCACTGTGGCAGGTACTGGAGATACGAGTGCAAAGAATGAAATAATTCCTACTCACAAGGGATTTTCAGCTGAATGGGGGATACAAGTATACCTATATCTATGTTTACACTTTATGTATATATATGTATATGTATGCACAAATGTGTATACACATACATCATTTATAGACAATTCACATGTGTATATATGTATGCGTATAGTATAAATATAAAGCTAATAGATACAAACAAATACAAGGTAGCTAAGGAACAGCCAATTAGGGAGAGAGGACACTGCATTTGGGAGGGGAAGACAAGAAACAGAAAAGGCTTCATTCAGAACATCATGCTTGAGTTACATCTTAAAGGAAGTAGAGGAGCGGTTCTCAACCTGTGGGCTGTGACCCCTTTGGGGGTAGAATGACCCTTTAACAGGGATCACCTAAGACCATTGGAAAACACATACTTCCGATGGTCTTCGGAACAGAGACACTGCTCCTCTATCCATCTCCAGGCGGGTCCGCCCACATGCAGATATGCCCACATACAAGTATTAAAGGGTCACAGCATTAGGAAGGTTGAGAACCACTGAAGTAGAGGGACAAGGTAACATGTTCCAGGAACAGAAAAGGCCATTTTGGCTGGACCACAGTGTGCAGAAGGGAAAGTAATTTAGAACGAAGCTGGAAAGATAAGTTGAGTCAGGTTTAAAGTGCTCTGAAAGCAAAAACTGAGGGGTTCCTTTTTCTATCTTAAAGGCCATTGGAATTGATGGAGGAGGGAGTCACTTGGTCAGATCTGAACTAGAGGAAAATTACTTTAGCAACAGAACGAAGGATAGACTGGAGATGAAAGATGAGCTATAGACTGGTTGAAGTTCATTCTGAATGTTGAATCTTGTCCATCCATGGACCTTGTGTGCGGCAAGGCTAGCACACAAATTGGTGAAGCCTTTCTACTTTCCGGTCATAGTTGATGACTCCCTCTTATGTACATTCTGATAGCAACCTGTTCCTACCTACTCAATATATGCATCAGATTTTATTTTCACAGTGAAGTACTTCTTTCTTTCAAGAAAGGAGTGGGAGGGAGACAGGAATGTAGGAGGAGAGAGGAGACAGAAGAGAGAAAAAAAGAGGAGAGAGAGGAATAGAAAGGGAGGAGGAGAGGGAGGGAAAGAGGGAGAGAAAGGGGGTGGGAGTATAGAGAGCTAGAGGGACAGGGACAGGGACAGGACTTTGATACAGGCTCACAGTTAAGTCTAAATAATTCTAAATTCTCCCTTTGCTCTCTCCCATAGTGTAGTCCATTCATTTATAGCAGACTTGCTCAGAATGCAATAAAAATCAGCTTATCTTTAGCTAGATAGAAAGCCTATTATAAAAACATAGACAGCAAATAAACAAGATTTAAGGGTAAACAATGCCACTTCACTAGGCAGCCATGAGGCAGAGGAAGGGGAGAAAGTAGAGATGGGATAAATTCAATTGATCCCAATGCAGAAGCAAATTCTGTCCAGGCAAGTCAGTGAACCAGACAAGGTTCCAATTTCCATGATTATATTCAGTTCAGGGTAATGCACTCTTCTCTTACGATTAGTTATCTACTGACACTGATTCACATGTACAAATCTCCTCTCTATGGAGTTCCAAAGTTTTTAGCCCATCTTCTGCCTCCCATCATTCTACAAGTGAGCCTCCTTCAATCTGGGAAACACCACAATTCCCATCATCCTCTCCTGCCCCTTTCAATAAGAAGCTATTATATATAATAGCATCATTATTTGTCCACCCATCTATTTAAGATCCGTATGCAGGGGCTGACACTGAGTTTTATTATTCATTGTGTCTCTCACATCAGCTAGCACAGAGCTTGTTCATAACACAGGGAAAGGACAACAGGGCAAAGTGGAAAGAACACTAGACTTGGAACTAGGAAGACATGGGTTCAGATCTATCCTCCAACACTTCAGGACCATATGCCAATCATTTAATCTCTTAGACACTCAACCTCCTCATCCATAAAAAGAGGATAATAATACTGTTAGTACTCCCCTGAAAGAGTCATGAGTCCCAAATGAGATAATTAAGTAAAGCACTTTATGCTGATGAAATCATTATATAAATGTCCGTTTTCTTTTTCTTTTTATTGTTTATAACTCTAATTTCACAAGCGTAGGGAAATCCCTAAGGTAGAAATTTCTCCACCAATAAAACCTGCAACTCACCACTAACTCATAGTCTTGGAAAGCTTCCTAATGCTTCAAGTCAGGCAATTTAACCATGGTCGTACAGCTAATGTATATCAGATGCAGATCTAGAACCCAGATCTTCCTGACTCCAAAGTTAACCTTATAGTTCTTCTTCTAAATTCTTTATTTGCTACACACAAATGGAACACTTGCTTTGGCATTGTCTAACAAGCTGGAATTGCTTCAGGCAGGGACTCAATGTCAGTAATCAAAATGAAGTTCATTAGATACTCATCATCTGGATGTCAGCAGGGTAATTAATTTTTTGGCCACAGTATCGCTTGAAGACCTTCTACACATTTATAAAGGGTTTAAGATCTATGTCAGTACAGGGAGTAACCACAGCAATGGAATCATGGGTCCTTAAGGTACTGAAGAACATCTTTTACACAAGATATGTAGAAAGTGCTAAAGAAGGATTTCTAAGCAGTATCTCTACCCTACTGATAATCGTTATATGGTATCACTTCAAGACCTTTCAAAAAGGCCTCTTTAACCTCCCCCCCAAAAAAGTCGGTTTTTTTTAAACTTGTTTTAACTACCAATCTTAGATTAGAAGTTTTTAAACCTGAGATCCATGACTAAAAAAAAAAATACTCTGAAAGCTATATTTCAATAAAATTGGTTTTCTTTTTAACCCTTATTGTATATATTTAAAAGACGTTATTCTGAGAAAGTTCATAGGCTTTACCAGAATCCCAAAGGGATCCATGACATTTAAAAGTACCTGATTTAGACGAATGTGCTGAAGTTCGAATCCAAAGTATCTGGCGAGGTATGAGAGTCATACGTTAAGCCATTAACAATCGAAGAGGGAGAGAATTCTGGGAAGGGGGCGGAGTAGATCAGAAAAATTCAAGGTCTCAAAATTTTCCTCCACAAAAGAGATAAAGTAGCGCCTCTGGGAGGACACAGAACCGTAAAAACAAATAAGAGAAGGGGCAGAACACGGTCTTCTTGGGACAATTGGAGAAAACCTGAAGAAAAATCCCAGGACTAGATTTCCTCTTTGGAAGAGTAAAGACCTCCAGGCTAGAGTCCCCTTTAACAATAACCTGCAAATGTAGGGATTAGTTGTTTCGAGAGGCTGCCTCCGCCCCAGCTACAGGAACTTTTACCCCCAGGACAGTAACGGGAGTTGGCCTTTTGACCTGGGGAAGATGTAGGGAACGTCTGCTGAGAAGCAACGCCAGACCCAGCTGTGGTGCGTAGAGCAGGAGAGAGGGAACCAGCACCTGCAAATGAGTGCAAAACCTGTGGCATTGGAGGAGACTGGCTGTGGGCACTTAGGGGAGGCTGGAGGGCTTGGTTTGAGTTCAAGGTCAGAGTGGAGAACTGAAGAAGATTGTAGGCCAGAGGCACCATCCCCAGTACTCCAGGAGTAGAGATGATTATAAAAGCCAAACTATAACATACACGCCCCCAAAAAGAAAATGCACATGGGGTGGCCAGGTGACGCAGTGAATAGAACACCGGCCCTGGAGTCAGGAGGACCTGAGTTCAAATTAGACCTCAGACACTTACTTACTAGCCCTGTGACCTTGGGCAAGTCACTTAACCCCAGTTGCCCTGCTTCCCCTTCCAAAAAGAAAAAAGAAATACACAAGCAAAGGAGAAAGAATCCAACTATAGAGCGCTGCCACGGGAAGAGAGAAGACCAGGGTTCATCTTCAGAGGAGGATACTAAAAGAAACCCTGTTGTACCCCAAGGAGTAATGTCAAATGCTTACCTGCCTAAAAAGAATTCACTGAAGAACTTTAAAAAAGACTTTAAAAATCAAATGAGAGATGTTGAGGGAAAATTAAAGAAGAATAAAGAATAATACGAGGAAAACAGGATTATGACAAGAAAGTCAACCAATTGGAAAAGGAGATCCAGACTCCTAAGGAAGAAAATGATTCCTTGAAAATCAGAATTGGGCAAGGTGAAGCCAGTGAAGTTATAAGAGGTGAAGAAATTTTTTTTGAATGACTTGTTTATTTACTTTTAGTTTAAAAGATTCAGTTCCACAATCGCTTGAGTTTCAGATTTTCTCCCCTACCTTCCCCTCCCCCCCCCATGGTGGCCTGCAATCATGTGTAGGATCTGCAAATACTTTCACATTGTACAATAGTTGGGTTATATAGAAGGGTTGTAACCTATGAGTGATCACTGGGAAAAAAAAGCAAAACCAAACATGAAAAAGAACGATAGCATGTTATGCTTCAGTCTCCATTTAAACTATAGTCTTTCTATATCATTCTCTGAGTTTAGATTTCTCCTTCCATCCTGAGGATTGTAGAGTTGTCTTTTAGCTGTGCATTGTTGTGGAGGATAGTCCAGTTTATCAAGGTTGGTCATCATATGTATGATGTGTCTGTGATTGTGTACAAGTTTTTCCTGGTTCTGCTCT
>CM053583.1:74980751-75034429 GCA_028627135.1 Pseudochirops cupreus | reverse complement strand
AGGCTTAAGGTGTTTCCTTGAAAGGCATCTCAGGTCTGTGTACTGAGTGGCATTGATTGATGTGCACAGAATGAGGTCTGTCCCTTCAATTATTCCAATTGCTGAGAGAGGAAATGCTGCATTAGGGGACGATTACTGCCATGCAGGGGTTCAGGTCCCCATTCTGTTGCAGAATTGCTTCAACTCAGCAGAATAATGGAACTTTACTAAAAAAAAAGTGTCCTCAACTGACTGTCACTGGGTCAGAGGCTTGCAAATGGGAAAGTTGGGCCTGGCCAGCATTACATTCAGCTAACCATTCTGGGTTAATATGCATCTACACAGGTTTTATTTTGCGTTGTTTTGGACTGCACTGATGAATTCATTAATTCAAGGGAATTCTCAATGTGAAAATTCTTTTTAGTAATATAGATTGACAGCCCCTCTGCAGCTTATAGGCTTATAAATTAGCCTTGTCAACCTATAAAGTATCCTTAGAGGTTTAGCAATTTTCCCATGTTCACAAAGCTAGTGCATTTCAATGCTGGGAACTGAATCTAGATCTTTTTGATGCTCTCTATCCAATGTGTCACATGTCTCATTTGAACTTAAGTCTCCTGTCTCTGAGTTTCTATGTTCTTTCTACCTCTGTGTAAAATGAAGGGGTGGAAGTAGATTTCATCTTGGGATAACCCCTTTCCAGGGGTCTGCTCTCCTAACTGGTGAGTCTGACCAAGAATGCCATATACTGAGAAGGCCCAACTATACTCAATTTCCAGCTTAGTTCATTCTCCAGGCTGTTAATTTATTTCCTCCTTTACTGTTCCCTTTTGTTTTATCTGCCCATATTGTAATGGGACCTTCCTGAAACCATAGATCTTTTGTTTTTATTCTTTGTACTTTGTGTTCTCTTTGTCTCTGTCCCTGTTCTGTCTCTGTTTCTCTCCCTCCCTCCCTCCTCCATCTCCTTTTCTCCCTCCATCCCTCTTCTCTGCATCTATCTAAAGTTCCTCCCAACTCTACCATTATTTGATTCTTACTAGTAAAGGTCTATGACTTCATCAGTGTAGGAGAATTGAGAAGAGAAGAAAAGTTTTGGAATAACCTTCACAAAGAATATAATAGAATATCAACTAGGGAAGAGTAAAAGGATCACCATGTGCAATGAACATTCAGTTGAGAATAGACAACAGATTTTTAGTGGACCTAGTCAACACAGTTGTACAACTTTTTCCAGCACTATTGAGCAGTATGTAAGAGAAGAAAAAGCAGATGGTGGACCTAATCTAGGTTTGGGTAGTGATAGGACAAAGGGTTCTTGAATTCAAGCACAGAGCATAGAAAATTGTTGGATTGGTTAATTATAGGATCAAAACTGAGAAAAAATAAAGTGAAACTAAATGAGAGATGATGACCTGGGCCCCACTAAGGGATGAGAGGATGGGAGTTGAAGAGGAAAAAAAAAGAAGAGTGAGACACAGGAGGAAAAGTAGATTATTGCCAGACAGAGGAATTTCAAAGTTATTGATTATGGAAGTGGAGCACTTATGGATGATGATGTCAAACATGCCTGTGTGTACCTGAAGTGGAACTAAAATTATGGGAGTTGAGGGTTTTGATGACCTGGGGGATCAAAATTTTTGAGGGAATATCAGCATAAATATTGAAGCCCAAAAGTAAAATGAAAAATATTTAAATGGAAAGACTCTGAGAGAAGCTCTTAACCCTTTGAGAGAAAAGATCAGGGATCTAAATAATGAAAGCACCAAAATGTGGATGGGGGATCTATTGGATGGAGCAAATCTCAAAGAAAAAGAGATTACTGAATAATGATATTAGAAGGATGGTCAAGAAAATGCTTTCTTCTAATTCTAGTGCAGTGTGTTGGAACCATGAAGGAAAAGACATTCATTTTCAGAAAGAGTGACCAGGGATACATTATCCAGCTCTCCATTAGTACCAGAAGATGGAAGAAGGGCAGGGAGAAAAAATACAAGATGAAGGAACCACTGCAAGTATAACATTGTTGTTATAGAAAGCATAATGGAAAGGAAGTATCAAACTACAGGATTTACCTACACCTCATAGAATCTCTTATTTCCAACAAGACACACTAAAAACCACCTTGTTTCCTCTCCTTCTACTACTACTACTACTACTACTACTACTACTACTACTACTACTACTATGACTATTACAACTACTACTATTGCTACCACTACCATTACCACCACCACCATCACCAGTATGGTTGCTGATGCTGATACTTTTACTATAAACATACCAGTGCTAATACTAGTATTAGTATGATGATGATGATGATGGCAATGATGACATTGATGATGAAAGCTGCTACTACTGCTACTGTAATAATAAAAATAAAAAAGCATAGAAAGGAAGGAAGGGGTAGAGGGAGAGAGAGAGGGAGAGAAAGAGAGAGAAAGGCTTCTGGGGGTGGCACCAAGATGGCAGAGTAGAGAAAGTAATCAGTTGAACTCTCTCAACATTCCCCTATCAACAACTTTAAAATAAAGCCTCAAATTGAATTCCAGAGTAGCAGAGCCAACAAAAGGTCATGATGAGATATCCTTTATGCCCAAGACAACTTAGAACATTAGAAAGAAAGATCTTTTCAAGGGGGAGGAGGGTAGCCTGCAGCTAACATGGATGCAACATCACTGGTGGAACTAGATAATGGTGAGAGAAGGAACAGAAGTTTTGGAAGTTCTCAAGCCAGAGATGGTAAGGAGAATTGACAACTGATCATAAAGGGATTATAGGGATCCATGTGCTAACACCAGACACAGGACCAGTAACTGTTTGGTTACTTTGTTGTCTATACTCACTTCTAAGTCATAGTTCAAAGGGGTAATGGAGTATTTTCAGGCAAAAGGGGGTAGAAGCCCTAAGAGAGGTATTGGTTTTGGTCACAGGGGATCAGGGACCCTGAGGAATAGCATCACTTCTGGCCCAAAGGGAGTAGAGGCCCTGAAGAGCAGTATAGGTTGCAATCCCAAGAGAGCAGGAGTACTTCTTGGGTAAGGATGAGAGTGCAGAACAAGAAGGTAGTGACCACCCAAATTGCACCACTTTGGAAGCACCAAAAACTTACAACCCCCAAAACTAGTTTTGAAAATAGCAATGTAAAAATGCCTAAAGCTTGAAACAGTGACATCCCTTCACACACCATGCAAAAGCAGAGCTCAACATTAACATAAATTTCCAAATCAGGAAATAGCAAACAAACAATGAGAGAAAAGAACCTGAACATAAAAAGCCTCTATGGTGAGAGGGAAGATCAAGATACAAACTCAGAAGAAGACAATGAACTCAAAACAAAAGCAAAGCCTCAAGAGGAAAAAAAAATGAATTAAACACAAGATCAATAAGACTTCCAGAAGAGATAAGAGTTATTTTCAAAATCAAGTTAAGAGTGGTATAAGAAAAATTAAGTAAAGAATTAAGGAAAGAAAATTTTGAAAAGAACATTAACAGCTTGATAAAAGAAACACAAAAATACTAAAGAAAATAATACCTTAAAAATAGAATTGGCCAAATGAAAAATGAGGTTAAAAAATCACTAATAAAAAGAACTCCTTAAAGAGGAAAATTGGCCAAATGTAAAATGAAGTACAAAAGTTCAATGAAGAAAATAATTCCTTAAAAATTAGAATTGGGCAAGTAGAGGTTAATGATTCCATGAGACATCAAGAAACAATAAAACAAAATAAAAAAACTAAAAAAAAAACAAAAACTGAAGAAAATGTGAAAAACCTTATAGGATAAACAACTGACCAAAAAATGGAAAGAGTACATATAAATTTAATAATTATTTGATTAAGTAAAAGCCATGATCAAAGAAAGAGACTAGACATCATATTTCCAAAAAACAAAAACAAAAAAAAAACTGCCCTGATATTCTGGAAACCAAAAGGTAAAATAGAAGTTGAAAGAATGTACCAATCACCATATGAAAGAGACCCCAAAATGAGAACTCCCCAGAATATTATAGGCACATTCTAGAGTTCCCAAGTCAAAGAGAAAACACTCTGAGCCAGAATGAAATCATTCAAACACTATGGAGTCACATTCAGGCTCACACAAGATTTAGCAACTGTAATGTTAGAGAAGTGGAGGGCTTGGAATATGATATTCCAAAAGTTAAAAGAGCTGTGATCACAAGCAAAAATAAGCTACTCCAGCAAAACTTAGTATAATTCTTCAAGGGAAAAAAATGGATATTTAATGAAATAGAGACTTTCCAGCAATTCTGCTAAAAAGGCTGGAGCTGAAAAGAAAATTTTACATTCAAATACAAGACTCAAGGGAAGCCTAAAAAGGTAAACATGACAGAGAAATCATGAAGGATTCAATAATTTTAAACTGCTTACTTTCTAGATAGGAAGATGAAATACGTAAAGCCTAAGAATTTTATCATTATTAGGGTAGTTAGAAGGATTTTACATAGAAAAAGAGTGAAGAAGTGAGTTAATTGTGTTGTGAAGATATAAAAAGAAGTAGGTTAGCTGAGAAAAGAGGAAAGCCTTGGGAGAAAGGAGAAGGGAAAGGAAGAATAGGGGAAATTATTTCATATTATTGAAGTATGCAAGGAATAACTTTTCATAATGGGAGAGTAATGGGGGGCACTTGAACCTCACACATTTAAATAGGTTCAAGAGGGATTTTATATATATATATATATATATATATATATGTATGTATATGTATAAATATATACACACACACTCACACACACACACACACACTCAATTGGTAATAAAAATCTATCTTATTCAACAGGGAAGAAGAAGAGGTGAGGATAAGTAAAACAGGAAATGATAACAAGAGAAGGAAGATTTAAAAAGACAGTGGTCAGAAGCAAAATGGAATCTGGAGGAGGAATGAGTTTAAAAGGGGGAGGATAAATGGAAGGAAATATTACACGTGGAAATGCATAGTTAGTAATCATAACTATGAATGTGAATGGGATAAACTCACCCACAAAAGGAAAATAGATAGCAGAATGGATTAGAAACCAGAATCCAATAATATGCCATTTATAAGAAATACACTTTAAACAGAAAGATACACTCATAGTTAAAATAAGGGTCTGGAGCAGAGTCTATTATTGTTCACCTGAAGAAAAAAAGTAGCTAAAGGTAACATGATGTCAGATAAAGCAAAATAGACCTAATGCAAAGGGATAAGCAGGGAAACTACATCTTGCTAAAAGAAAACATAGACAACAAAGTAATAGCAATACTAAACATATATGCACCAAATGCATCCAAACTCTTAAAGGAAAACTTAAAGGAATTTCAGGTTGAAATACTAAAACTATACTAGTGTGGACCTCAACTTTCCCCTCTCTGAACCAGATAAATTGAATCATAAAACAAATGAGAAATAATTCAAGAAGATGAATAGACACTTAGGAAAGTTAAATATGATAGACCTATGGAGAAAACTAAATTGTAATTGGAAAGAATATACCTTTTCTTCCACTGTACATGGCACCTTCACAAAAAGTTGATCACATATTAGAGCATTAAAAAAAAAACTGCAATCAAATATAGAAAATTGGGAATATTAAATACATGTTTTTCTAACCATAAGGCAACAAAAGTTACATTTAACATACTGTTGCAGAAGTGTGAATTAAAAATTAATTGGAAAATAAATATTATAATCCTAAGAAATGACTGAGTCAAAGAAGAAATCATAGAAATAATCAATAATTTCATTAAATAAATTGACAACAATCCAGAATATGTGGGAAACCAAAGCAGAATTTATGGGAAATTTTACATCTCTAAATGTGTATATCAATAAAAGGGAGGGGAAAAAAGATCAATAAATTGAGCATGCAACTAAAAAAAAGAATAAATACAAATTATCAATTAAATACCAAATTGGAAACCCTGAAAATTAAAGAAGAGTTTGATAAAATTGAAAATAAAGAAAAAAATTGAACTAATAAAACTAGGAGCTGGTTCATGAAAAAAAAATTAAAAGATAAAATTAAAAGATAAAAATTTAAAGAAAAAAATCAAATAATAAATATTAAAAATAGTAAAAAAAAAATTGTAAAAAATGGCAAATATACCATCAATGAAGATGAAATTAAAGTAATTATTAGGAGTTATTGCCCAATTATACGCCAGTCAAGCTGACAGTCTAAGTAAAATGGATGAATTTACCAAAATATGAACTGGCCAATTAACAGAAGACAAAATAGAATAAATAGTCCTATTTTAGAAAAAGAAATCGAATAAGTTACAAATGAGCTTCCTAAGAAAAAAATCCCCAGTACCAGACAGATTTATCAGTGAATTTGACCAAATATTTACAGAGCAATTAATCCCAATATTATATAAACTATTAGAAAAAAAATACATAAAATGAGTCTAACAAAATTATTTTTTATGGCATACGTGTGGTTTCAATATCTAAACCAGGGAGAGAAGTAACAAAGAATAAAAACTATAAACCAATTTTGTTAATGAACATTGATGCAATTTTTAAAAATAAATATGAGCAAGAGATTAAGTAATGTGCCACAAAGATCATACACAATGAAAAAGCTGGATTTATATCAGGAATTCTGGATCATTTCAATATTAGAAAAACTGTCAGCATCATCGACCATGTCAACCACAAAAATCACGTGGTTTTATCAATATTTGCAAAAAAAGCCTTGGACAAATACAACATCTGTTCCTATTAAAGACACTAGACACATAAGTATCAATAGAACCTTTCTTGAAATTATAATTAGTAGCAATCTAAAAGCAAAAGCAAGCATTATCTGTCATGGTGACAAACTTGAAGACTCAAAGCCTTCCCAATAATATCAAGCACATCCATTATTATCACCACTATTATTCAATATTATACTAGAAATGCTAGCTATAGAAATAAGACAAAAAAAGAAACTGAAAGAAAGAACAGGCAGTAAGGAAACAAAATGATCACTCTTTGCAGATGATATGATAGTATCATTAGAGATTTCTCGAAAATCAACTAAAATACTAGTTGAAACAATTAAATTCAGCAAAGTTGCAGCCTATAAAATAAACTCACATAAATCATCCGGGATTCTGTATACTACCTTTAAAATCCAGGAGCAAGAGGTAAAAGGAAAAATTCCAATATAAGGCCATATTTCTCAAATACACTGGAAATTGAGGCAAACTTATAAACAAAAACATTAGGAATCATTCCCCAGGTGATAAATGGTCAAAGAATATGAACAGGAAATTTTCAGAAGAAATCAAACTATTGATAGTCACATAAAAATGCTCTAAATCACTATTAATAAAAGAAATGCAAATTAAAACAACTCTGAGACACCACCTCATACCTATCAGATTAGCTAATAGGACAGAAAAGAAAAATGACAAGTGTTGAAGAGGATATGGAAAAATTGGGACACTAATGAACTGTTGGTGGGGTTGTGAACTGACTTACCCTTCTGGAGAATGATTTGGAACTGAACTACACCCAAAAAATGAATAAAAAAACCAAACAATACATACCCTTTGATCCAGCAATATCATTACTAAGTCTGTATATTCCAAAGAGATCAAAGAAAAAGGATAAGAACCTACGTGCACAAAAATATTTGTGGCAGCGTTTTTTGTGCTGGCAAAGAACTGGACATCAAAGGGATGCCCATCAATTGGGGAATGACTGAATAAATTGTGTTACATGGTTGTGATGGAATGCTATTGTGCCCCAAGAAATGATGAGCAGAGTCATTTCAACAATACATGGGAAAACTTATATGAATTGATGCAAAGCGAAGTAAGCAGAGCCACTTTGTAATAAAGGACTATATATCAATATGGTAAAGATAATCAACAGCAAAAGCTACTCTGGTCAAGGAAATGATCCAAGACAACTCCAAAGTACTCATGATGAAAAATGCTATGCATCTCCAGAGAGGGAATTGATGAATTCTGAATGCTGATTGAAGCATGGTTTTGTTTTTTTTTTGCTTCCTTTATTTTTCTTATTTCATTTTTGTCTTTTTTTCCTTTTGCAACATGGCTGATATGGAAATATGTTTTGCATGACTTCACATGTATAATTGATAACAAATTGCCTTCTCAAGAAGGCAGGAAGGAGGAGCAGGAGAGAAGGAGAGAATTTGGAACTCGGAATTAAAAAAAGAAAATTGTTAAAAAATTACATGTAATTGGGAAATGTTTCACAAAATAAAATATATTTTAAAGAAATAAATACAGCATGCATATGTATAATATCATCAACTATACATTACCACTACTACATACCTACTATACAGGCAGGCACTGGGCTAAGCTTTTTACAAATATTATCTTGTTTGATTCTCTCAGCAACCCTGGGGGCTAATTGCTATTATTATCCCCATTTTGCAGATGAGGAAACTGGGGGAAGCAGATGAGTGATTTGTCCAAGGTAACTAAGCGGACAAGTGTCTGAGACTGCAGTGGAATTCAGGTCTTCCTGTCTCCACTACTCTATCCACTATGCAACCTAGCTTCCTCTTCTAAATGATGCCTTTCCTGATTGTACAACTACCAGTGAATTCTTCTAATAACTACATTATTTTGAATTTATTATGCACATGTTTCTCCTGTCTGTAATTATATGTAAACATAATATCCCCAAAAGAACATAAACTCCATAAGACCAAGGATTGTTTCTTGTCTTTGTATCCCAGTACCTGAAAGATAGCAGGTGCTTAATACATTCTCCTTGCTAGATAGAATGAATTGGTGAACAGAGTTTGATAGAAGGATATTTTCAATTAGGCTGCCAATAGTTCTCTATCTTTAGGATGAGGAGAGGAAACAGTGATAGGTTGCTAATCAAGAGATGATAATTGTACCTTTTGCCTGGGGTTCCTACCTTCAAGAGTTCTATGAATGGCAAACAGCAGGCATTAATTCTCTTTCAAGCCCTAGGGAAGAAAAGAAATTAGACCTGGTATTAGTCATTGGTCAGAGATGAGATCCTGAAGACAAGGAGTCTCATCTCTAATGCTCTGGTCCTGGGCTAGGTCTAGTCCAGCAGTAAAAGTTTTGCCTCGTCATAGTCCTGTGGTCATAGAAAGCTGAAGTATGGCTATAGTGAACAGTGACTACAGCCAAGGGAACCAAAAGTAGGACCGATGCTGAAGAATAACTACTAGGGGACTACCACTTGTGGTATAAGAAGACACTGCCCTAGCTCCCTTGAAGATGGTTTGCCCCATTGGACCTCCTCTTACACATCATACTTGCTTTGTCTACTCTTTGTAGAGCTTCCCAATTTGCTCATGGTCACACAAATAATAAGTTTCAGGGGTGAGAATTGAACCTAGATCTTTTTAATGCTAAGGACAACTCTCTGACATATCTACCCCACCTCCAATTCTTTCATTCACATCTGCAAGTAGGACCTGTAAGCCATTCTTCCATTTAGAAGCAATTTCATTGTCAATTGACAGGCATTGTTCTGTGTCCTGAGGATGCACCAAAAGGCAGATATCAGTCCCTACTTTCAAGCAGCTCACAGTCTAATGGAGGGAGAAACATGCAAACAATTGTATATGTAAATATTGAAGTGATTCACTTATTTCAGCATGGTATTCAATTGGCCGTTGGGCAAAGATCAATTATTTTGAACACCAATGGTGAAAGACATTGATGGATGGTGCAAAAAAAGGAACTTGATTAGTCATCATCAAGAACACAAAACATAAGATGGACAGCTTTAATGCTGAACTTGTAATCATAATATATTATGTGAACTGAAGGAAAGCCTCTAGCTTTTCTGGCTTATATTCTAAGTAAGATTTAAAGAAAGCCACACAGAATGAAAAAAACATGGATATGCTGTAATCTATATGAATGAATCTATTCCATTAACTCTCAAGCCAATGAGATCCCCAGTTCAATGAAGTATTACAAAGGGCATGTACCAGGCCTGGGGGAGATTTAAAGGCAGACAGAGATACCATCCCCACACATGACCAGTCGATGAACCCCCTAATTATAGCTATAAAATGGAGCAAGTTCATTTGATTGTTGTTGTTGATTAAGAGCTGCTTAAGAGCTCCCAGATCTTAAGATTAGAAACAACCAGCAAAAAACTATGGGAAACAGAGACTGTCACATTGATCTCATGACAATATACATATATACACACATATATGTGCATGCGTGTATACATACACACACACACACACACATATATTCATCTGATTCTATTAGAACAATCAACAAGTTGACAACACGGGACCACAAATATTGCTATCTAGTCTCAAATCCCACACTGAGATAATGTCAAACACCAGCCTAGGGACACCCAAACTAAGTCCCTTTTTCCCAATATCTCATACACATGGCTGCCCTAGAGTCAGCAAACGTGCTGCCAGCTCTCAGACAGATTCCCATGGATTGTTTTTGGCTTGGGTTCAGAATAAGGCTGGTGGGATCCTTATTCTCCTTTTGTTTTTCTGTGATTGAAAACGAGAATTTCATTTGGATGGAGAGTTTGACGTTTGAAAGAAACAAGACACCAAAGAGAATCAGCTTTAAAATATAGCTCTCCAACAGTCTAATTTGTGGGGGAGGGTTTGGTTAGATGAGCTTTTTAGGTGGGCCTAGAATTAGATTTTTGCTGTTGTTACATTGTAGAGGAGACTGGAAATGAAGATGGTTTTCTAGGCCAAAAATAATGCTTTCCAAATGTACAAAAAAGTTTGTGTCTGGGAACATTTCATCACTTTGAAACTTCTTTGTTTTGAATGGCACACTTTTCTGTTTTATCACTCCCGGCTTTGACTACATAAGCATTTTGTAATATCTTAAGACCTCTCAAAGGTTGTGAATGTTCAATTAAAAATACTATGAATCACCAGAGGCTCTTTGGCTTAATTTAAGCTTATTTTTGAGCTAGCTGCCTATAATGATATATAGCTATTTCATGAGTAAAACATGTGCTCATAACATCAAATGAAACTCAATCATTTGTCTCAATGAGTGAATTTGATACTTTTCATTAAATAAAATAATTACTTTCACCTGAGGAAGTTGCCACTAAGAGGGTATAAGAAAGCCATGGTAAAACCAAGAAATGTCCTAGTAAAGGCCAAAAGCATATTCTCAGAATGCCACTCTCCCCTCCTCCACGCTTCCCTACCTTCCGCACTCCTCACCTTACAAAGATTCTAGGGCATTTCACAAGATTCTTAGGATAGCTTGAAGGACTAACTACCACTTGCTGAAAACTTCTCTGGTCCTAAAGATTTAACAGTAACAAGTAACACAGTCTCTGCCATATCTGTCAGTCAGTCTCAGTTTAATACTACATAATTAAAATAGAAGTCAGGCTTGAACCATCATCCACTACAGTTCCTTTCCTAGAGCAAATTTCCATCAGGTATACCAGCCAGACACATATGGGACTCAGAAACACATGACTGGAGCTCCTCTAGGCATAACATCTAGATCTGGCATTTCATTGGTACAGGGAACTCCTGGAGGAAGAAACTCACATTACCAACATGAGTTGGCACTTCCCCTAGAATTTATAGTCTTACAGAATTTCACAAGACCCTTAGAGGATAAATAACTTACTCATGGTCCCATAGCAAATATAAGTCAGCAATGGGTCACAAACCTAGGTCTTCCTTACTTTGTAACGGCCCTCTAACACTATACACATTCCAATGATTCCATAAACACTGGATTGTGCTATTCATTCTCCCTATGTTGCCTAGACTGGAAGTGCAGAGGCCAATCAGAGTCCCAACTCCATTAATGATCCATATAGAAGATTTGAACTACTCTGTGTTTCCAGCCCAGGCTAGTTCATTGCTTAATAGGTAGCCTTTTGGCATTCTGCTATTAGGGGCTCAATATATTGTTGTCAGACCTAGTGTAGGCATCCAACTGATTTAGCCCATTCTATGTTAGAACTCTAAATTTCAAGAGATCCACCAGCCTCAGTTTCCCCAAAATCAGGGAGTACAAAAATGTGCCACTACACTTAGCTGTTTCCTACATTTAGAATGCTATTCCCACTCCTGTCTATCTAATACATTATCCATCCTTCCCATAAGAGTTTAAATCTCACCTCTTCCAGGAAGGCTTCCCCCACAATAGCAGCCCACGTTTTTCTCTCCCTTCTCTTATTCCTCTTCTGCCCAACTCTGACAAATTTAGTATCATGACCTAAACATGTTTGCTATCTTTGTTCTTCTTGAGAGAGTGCAGAATAAGCTATGGTAAACATTGGAATGCTAAGCAGAAGATTTTATGCTTTCTGCTAGTCAGAGAATGTGCTTGCCAAATCATTCTTCCTATATTTCATTCTGCTCATCTGAAACCTTTTCCAAAGTATAGTATGGATTTCTTAATGTCTGCTGGCAGGCTCCTCCATAGCTCCCTTTAGCTCTACCTAACAAAGTCCCTTCTAACAAAGCCCATTTCAAATAACTGCCCATGAAACCTGATCAGAGAACTATAAGCAAAACCCTTTAGTATGAGTTCCATTGCTTTTGGTTGATGATCTGGAATATGGGACGTCCTTGGCGAATTCCTAAAGATGACAAATGCAAATTAATTTAGTTCAGCAAACATTCCTGTGCCAGATTCCAAGCACTTCTGATCAAGCAGGACAGAAAAAGATAACAACACAAATGTTTGCAAGATAAGATAGGATATTGGAGTAGAAAGAAAGGTACAAAAAAGTATTTTGAGGGAAGGGTCTGAGGAGGAAGAAATCATTTCCATTAGGGGTAAATGGGGGGAGGAATCAGAAAAGGCAACACGAAGGGGTTGGTGCTTGAGCTGGACCTCAAAGGATGGGTAATATTTCAATGGTCAAAGATAAGGGAGCCGAGGCACAGAAACGGGAACAGATGATATATTTTTAGAGAACTGAGTGTTCCAGTGTAACCAGAGCCAATGAATGGGTAAGAAATCCCTGGCCTCCCAGGAAAATGCTAGAAAATGTTCAATTTATTGTAATAAGTATTTATTAGGCACCTACCATGTGCAAGATGACAATGCCCTTGACCCAAGTGTGTATGAATATCTGGATTTGAATCTACCCAGCTAGTTGGTACAGTGGAGAAAGTACTGGACATGGAATTAGAAAGAAATGAGTTCAGATTCAGCCTCAGGCACTTACTACCTGTGTTACCCTGGAAAAGTCATTAAATCTCTGTTTGCCTGAGTTTTCTCATCTATAAAATGGAAATAGTAATAGCGCCAAGCTCCCAGGGTTGTTGTAAAGATAAAATCAAATAATGGTTGCAAAGCACTCTGCAAAGTTTAAAGTGCTATTATATAAGTGCTATTATTATAATTATCATCTTTGATTTTGTGGTCATCTTATTGGTATGGAAGATCCTTCTGTCAATGCAGATTAACTTACCTATGACCTAGTAGATAAGTCCTATGAAGTTACCTAAGGCAGATAGAGGGGCTTTTTAAATTATTAAATTTTATTCAGCAAATAAGCCTCCACCTGCTCCCTCCACCAACTGCCCAAATGAGAAGGAAAAAACCAAGAAACATAAAACCCTTTTAACAGATATATTTAAGCCAGTTTCCACAATGACCTTATCCAAAAATGCATGTCTCATGCTAAATATTGTCTTTCAGGAGGTGGGTAGCATTCTTTTGTGGTTGGTAATCCCGTTGATCAGAATTCATAAGAGTTTTTGAGTTGTTCATCAGATGGAAGTTAACAGGTTACACAGCTAGTAAAAGATAGCTACGTAAACATTTATTTAGGTGTGTCAGACACTGTAGTAAATGATAGGAACTGGTCAGTTGTCCTTTCTTGAAGACAACCAAAATGACATCAAAATGCTAGAGTCAAGTTGCAGTGTGTCTGACTGAAGCTGATCAGACCAATATGAGCTCAGAATGTTATGCCACAGGTCAGGCACAAATAGTCCATGTGAACATTTGGGGTGGATGCTCTAAATCTGCACATCTCACATTTCTTTTGAGCTACTACAATTCTGCTTTGCTCATACAGAACAGCTCCTCCTCTGATGAGGGCATGCCATGCTCGGTGGTCCTGTGCCAGCCTCTCCCGCGTCACACAATCAGTTCTAAAGTTCTTAAGAGAGACCTTCAGATTGTCTTTGTATCACTTCTTCTCACCACCATGTGAACACCTGCCTTGTGTGAGTTGTCCATAAAATAGTCTTTTTGGCAAATGAGCCTTTCACATTTGAACTATGTGGCCAGCCCATTGGAGTTGTACTTGCTGCAACAGAGATTGAATACTAGAGCTAGCAATACCAATACAAGCAAAAAAAAAAACCAAAAACAACACAAAACACAAAAACCCACAGTCCTTACCCCTACCCTCAAGAAGCTTACATTTTAGCAGATGAATACAACATATAAATGGGAGCTGAAGGGGAAAAGGTGGAGAGACACCTGGAGTGCCATGGGATGGTCCTGTTTAAAGATAACATGATGTCTAGTTCGAATTATTCCCCAAAAGGAGAATAGGGAAGAGCTCATCAGCTGGAGAAAGAATTCGAAGGGATGAAAGCATCACCAGTCCAGAAAGAACACCTCTGAATCAGGGACAGAGGGGTCATTAGGATTGCCATGGGCTGCTTTGGGTCTTCTGGACTCCAAACTTAGAATCCACTGTGCCAACCTAACCCTAGGCACTGGGGATAAAGAAATTAATATAAAAATTATTAATTCTTGGTCTCATTCTCTTGAAGGATATAGCGTTTACACAGAGAAGTAAATTCAAAGACATTTGAGGAAGAAGAGGACTCTAAAGGTTAGATAGAGATTAGAAAGGAAAAGAGGGGAAAATTCCCCATATGTTGTGGCAACTGAGTAGAGGGGATTCAGACCGAGAAGTCTGAATTCAAATTCAGGGCTCTTTTCACAGCATCACATTGCCTAATAGTTTCAAAGCTCATTCAACCAGTATTTCTAGCTAATATCCATTGTAATCTCAAACCTAGAAAGCATACAAAGATTGTAGGGGAAATGTGAGATACATGATCCTCTTTACTATCTATACAACTCTATTACATTTCAGAAATGTGATTCCAAAGAACATATTAGTGAGGCATGGTTGGCATGATAGACAGCCAGTGTTAGAGCAAGTTAGAGCAAGGAAGATGGAGGTTCAAAGTCCTTCTTCAGACATCTCCTGGCTTATCAAGTCCCTTCATTTCTCAGCACCACCAGGGAAGTTCCTAAGACAATAAGTTGCAGAAAAGATGTGAAACTGTTGTTAGAGAAAGTTTTACTACAGGAGCTCCCTCACAGGTTCAGTGAAAAAGTGAAAATGAAAGAGAGAGAGAAAGAGAGAGACAGACAGAGAGAGACAGAGAGACAGAGAGACAGAGAGAGACAGAGACAGAGAGACAGAGAATTGATCCAATAATTTTTCAAAATACTGAAAAATTCATGGCATTCTCAATATGGGTATGCCCTTCACCAGTGCAGATCACAATTCCTTTGTGACTTGGTAAAGGATCTGTCTGTGGCAAAAAGGAAAAAAAAGAAAGAAAGAAAAAGGAAAAAAAATATCTTGCAGGCAGCATGGTGACAAGTTTTTCCAAATTTAGCCAGGTTGGTCTTTGGAAAAACAGACAGTGTCTACTACTGGGACAGTACCCAAAGTCTTACTGGTTTGGAAGTAGTTTTTGGAACCCATGATTCAATTGCACTGCCTGCAAGCACTCAGGCTCCCCTCTATCTTGGAATGAGACATGAGAAAAGGACTTCATTAGAAGGTTCCAAAAGCAGGTAAAATCTTTATTGTCACCCAGAATCCTCTTATCCTGAAATTTACTGAACACCCTTAATTTTCTAACATACGAAAATATCTGTCAGTTTATTTACTTCCAGATTAATCAGTGTGACTGATGTCAATAAACTCAGACTGAAAGCAAAATGTGAAGTGTTCTTGGTTTTTAATCTAGAACCAGATATGTAAACATCATCCTTATCTTTGGCATCTAAAACACAAAACACAAAGCCAAACAAACAAACAACAATAAAGCCTATAATCCCAGTGTACAATTAAAGCTGACTTGCAGAAGTTGGCAAGAGAGCCACCTCAACAGGATACTTGACACAGCCTCAAGACAGAGAATTAAGAGGTCACTGTTTTGTACTGACTTAAATACATAGAATTTCCTAATTCACTGAATATAGGGTGTGAAGTTACTTTGGTTCTGTGCTATGCTCTGGGAAAGAAAAACCCTTAGATCTCAAGTTACACTTTGTATTTCCCATGCATGAATTCATTGTTGGGATTATGCCTTATCCCCTCTATGAGACTAGAGGGTTCATGAAGGCAAGGTTCTCATTTTGTCTAATCTTTATATATCCCCCTATAAATTTCACGACCCAGTCATGAAGAAAGAGCCAGGACTAACCAATGGAAAGCTCCACTGGGACCCACACAATGATAAAGTTCTAGAGGAAGACCCTTGGTATATTTGCTGTGGAGGATTTAATGGAAGATAAGAACAGGAATCAAGCAGGATGTATATGAAGTAATCTCATGGGTTAGTCACGGGGGAAATGAAAGGAGGAGAAATTGGTAAAGGCCTCTTGCAGAAAGTCAGATGTGGACTCAATCTTAAAGGAAGCCAGGGAAGCCAGGTGGTAGAGGCAAAGAGGGAGAGAATTCCAGGCCTGAGGGAGAGCCAGTGAAAGACAGAGCTGGGAAATTGATTGCCATGTAAGGAGAACAGTAATAAGGATGTAAACTGTAATCTGCACAGAAAACATTCACATCAATTAAATGATAGACCACTTAGCAAGTATGTACTTTATTTTTAATTTTATTTTTATTTTGCTTTTTGGAGGGGGGAAGGCAGGGCAATTGGGGTTAAGTGACTTGCCCAAGGTCACATGGCTTTTAAGTGTTAAGTGTTTGAGGCCAGATTTGAATTCAGGTCCTCCTGACTCCAGGTTTAGTGCTCTATTCACTGTGCCACCTAGCCGCCCCTCACAGTATGTACTTTAGAAACCCTGATAAATGAATGAAAGTGGGAGTAGAAGAGAGGACTTGTTTAAAAACCAGATAGCCAAGTCTCTCTTTCTTTTTTTCAAGAACTATGTTCATGATTCCATTTATTTCTGACTCTCAGGGTAAAGAATTAGACAGGGAGTCAGACTCAGAAAGACTTGAGATCCTATCTTACCTTCTATACATATTATCTGCATGATAATATAACATGCCATTTAAACTCTCAGTGCTCCCAAACAACTTGATATCACTACATTCCTCAGACAGGATGACAATCTACATAGGTAAAGGGAGTTTCCTCACTGGGACTTACAATTACCAGTAGAATCACAGGTCCAGGTCCATCTTCATCTCCAACCCAACACTGTCACATATCCTTTGTGAAATTCCGTCAATGGCTATGCCCCCATTCACATCCTGAGTGTTCCCCTTCCTTGCACACTATTCCTGATGGCTAGATTGCCTTTTGCCAACATGTCTGACCCCTTCTTGCCTGTTGGCATCCTACTTTGACTTTAAAGTGTGGATTCTTAACAAGGGGCTCATAAACTTAAAAAAAAAAAAGCTTTGGCAACTACATTTTTTTTTGAGATCTGTTTATTTTTTTATTTTTTTAATTCTCTTTTTTTATTTTTCATTTTAAATTAACTTTTGTTTATTTTTAGTTTACACCATTAATTTCCACAAGATTTTGAGTTACAAATTTTCTCCCTGTCTTTCCCCTACGCCCCCCCCAAAACAATCATCCCACTGTATAATCCCTCCCCCAATCTGCTCTCTCCTATGTCCTCCCCCATCACTCCTCTGACTTTCTGGTAGAGCAAGATGGATCTCCCTACCCCAGAGCCTGTATATCTAATTTCCCAGTTGGCAACTACATTTCAATATAATTGGTTTCATGCACTTAAAAATAACTTTAAGGAAGAGTCCATAGGCTTCACAAGACTGTCCAAGGAGTCCATGAAACACAAAAACGATGGAGAATCTAGTTTTAAAGGTCACTCTAAATGCCTTCTCCATGAAGCCTTTTATGAACTTCTCAGTAATTCACTCCCCACCACACACCCAACACACTTTGGGCCTCTTTTAAACAATTACAGATTGTGATTTTTACTGGTTGTGTACATTTCTTTTCCCTGTCACAAGAAGATAAGTTCCATGAGGACAAGGGCAAGCATTACTGGTATTTTGTATTTCCCTTAGCATCTAGAGCTTAATAAATTATTGTTGGGGCCGCTAGGTGGCACAGTGAATAGAGCACCTGCCCTAGAGTCAAGAGGACCTGAGTTCAAATGGGGCCTCAGATGCTTAATGCTTATTAGCCATGTGACCTTGGGCAAGTCACTTAATCCCAACTGCCCTGCTTTCCCCCCTCCAAAAAGCAAAAATGAAATAAAATTTAATATATTATAGTTGAATGAGTGAATCATCAAATGAATGAATGAGCAAGAAAGTGAATTTCAGCAAAGTAAAGAGATTTTATAGACATGCTGGTGTTATTTTTCAAATGACTAAATCCTGGAAAACAAGAATCTACGAGATGGATTTTGGATAGAGACTATTGGAGGTTTTTACTAGAACTTCCTTCATAGCAAAGAGAAGCAGGAAATGACATTCCCATGACCTTCGATGCATCATTTCAGTTGACAAGGTCCAAATCAGACCTGCAGGAGGACTATCTTCTGATTAAAGGGAAACTATCTGGTGAGGCAATTGTTTAAATGTATATGGTCCTCAGAGCAGATGGCATCTCTCCCCTACTCCCTCCCAACCTGTTCACTAAACTGTTTCCATATGTTCATTTACCTACTTCAGTTACTTCAATCTTTAACTAAGTTCTTATTGAAATATGGTAAATGTACCCAGGAGAAGGGGTAGGAAGAAAAGAATGGTTATTGATAGTAAACAATCTTTTAATATAAAGATTTTTAAAATCCAGTTATATGCTGTAGTAGGGGACCCAAAACTTTACACTGAAGAACTTGTGAATAGTGCTGATGGATGAAAAAGTTGAAAGCAGCATATATTTTCCCAGACCTGAGTTGCATGCACACACACATACACACACACACACACACACACACACACACACACACGCACACGCACACGCACACGCACACACATACACACACACACACTCACACACACACACACACACATACAATTACTGTGTCAATATGCAAAATGGTCAATTAAATTGGGGTTCAGTTAAAACAAAGTCATTATCTATGTTGATAGTTATATTATACCATTGCCTATTAACCTTTGGCTAATTTGTTCTGAAATGATGGGAACAAAAGGGTTCCTGACTGGAGTATGTTCCTGTTCTTATCATTCTTGTACATTCAGTCCACAAGCCTGGTTGCTGCCTCTACACATACTTTCACCCTGGAGTCATTTCTTTGATTTCTCTGACTCTTGGTATTGCTATCTTCCTAGTGTTGCTCATACCAGGACAGAAGCAGTAAAACAGCATGAGTGAAAAAGAGGACTGCGTTTGAGTTAGGAAACCAGGTTGAAGGCCTAGTTCTGCAGCCTGGAGGTCTCAGACAAGTCATTTAACTTCACTAACACTATTAAATGAGGAAGCCTGGAATCAAGGCTCTCTGATGTTCCTCTCCTTTCTTCATTCTACAACTGGCTTTGGATTTTTCACAACTTGGTAATTTGAGAGAAAGGTCACTAGATCTGGAAGTCAGGAAGCCTAAATTTGAACCTCAGTTCCAGTTATGGATGTTTTGGGGTTAATTACTTTGTCTCTATAAACCTCAGTTACTTCAGCTCTAAAATGGCAATAACCCTACTTGGTTCACCTAAATAAGATTTTTTTTTAAATAAAGCACTATTATTTACTCAGGAAAGAACATGTGAACAGCATAACTTTAATGGGAAAAAGTTAACAGTAGGAGATAAGATATTAGGTCAAGTAGGAATTTTCTGCTTAAATACTAAATTTTGCAAAAAAAAAACTTGCATCTATCTACATAATACTTTAAAAGAATGCTTCCATAGTCCATATCCCTAATACCTCTGTAGTTAACACATATGACAGATAGGAACCTGAGGCACCAAGAATGAAAAGTTCCTGAGGTTATTAAACTAGTCATTGAGAAAGTGGGGCCATAAACCTCTTGTTCCCAAATCAGTTGTCTCTTCTCTGGACTGTGTGCATTTATATGTCTCCTATTTTTATTCATAATTTTAACAGCTGTGTGAGGCCACCCCAGAAAGCCACTGAACATTTTCCCAGTGACCCCTTTACAGAGAAATGGCTGACTCCCCTTGTAAAATATGACACATTCTCTTGGGATTGGGGAAATTTGCCAAACTTACTTTGGGGAGGTGTATCACCTCTATGCAATATCCGAGGTCGGTAAGATGGCTACTAGTGAGGCTTCTTCCTGGGTAAATTTTTTGCTTTCATTTTCTACTAGCATTGTTGGGCATGATTTCACTCCAGTAGAATCATGCTTCTTTTAACCATCTTCCAGGAATCTTTTGAATTAAGAAACTATTCTTTTCAGCAAACATGATGTCTTGGAAGAAATATTCACAGGCCTTTCTTTGAAAACAGAAGTTTAAATTTATTATTTGTTTAATAAATAAATAGTATTTATTATTTAGTAGGATAGAAATAAACTATACTTTTATCACATTGGGAAGAATTTTACACAACTGTACAAATAATCATTCATCAAAAAAGGAAGTTGTTAGATCAATAGTTTCTAATTATTTCTAAATAGTGAAGCATCATGATGTTGTAAATAAAGATCTGCCCTTTGAGTCAAGAAGACTTGTGTTCAGGTCCTGCTTCTGACATATAGGAGCATACAATCCAAAGCAATTCAACTCCCTTTTCAAGGCTGCAGGCAAGTTTTTAAAAAAAGGTTTCACTGGCAGTCTCATGAAGCCTATGGAACACTTCTCAAAGTGGCATTTTAAAATATATATGATAACAAAGAAAACCATTTGGATAAAGTTATTAAAAATAATTTTGAAAGCACCAAATTTACATACTATATATAAGTTTAGAATTCTTGTCCTAAGACAATATAAGAGCTTCTCACTAAATCTGAAATCATGGGTCTGATAAAACAAACAAATAGACCTTAACAGTATCCAAACACATATGCAGAATGAGTACAATTAAAACCTAGTAAGCTTCCTATAATGGGAAAGACCCAGACCCAGACACAGAGAAAAGACATGGGACACTGGGGAGAGCACTGGATTTAGAGTCAGATATCCAGCTTTTACATCCTTGCTTGGCTTCTTACTATCTGCTTAACCTTGAGCAAGTCACTTCACTCTACTGGCCTCAGTTTCCTTTTCTATAAAATGCATACTATGAATCCAGTGGTCACATTGAGAATAGAAAGAAGAGAATTGCTCCATTTGCTCCATCTAGATATTAAACAACTGATTAGATGCGGTAGGGAAGATGAAGAAGAAATTAGGATACAACTGGAGAGAATGAGACTATTCTCAAAAGAAAGAGGTGCATGAAGAAAAACTGGTAGGATGGTGACTTTGATTTGGCATATGTCTGACCTTCAGTTGACAAATGATGTCCAATTGGAACAGAACAACAGGTGACTGAAAATGTGGAATTATAGTTTGTGAGAAAGGCCTGACTGAATTGACCACCTTGTGCATAAAGATGGGGTCATGAGAGAAAATGAAACGGCTGCAAGTAGGAGCAGAGACCACAACTTAGAACAAAGTAATACTCAGAGTCCTACAGGAGAAGAATGTGTTAGAAGAGGTAGGAAAGAACCTAGACATATGTGCCGTGTCACATATGTGAAAACTTTTGAAAAGTATTTCAAAAATACTTTTTGAAAGAAAGTGTTTCAATAGGAGGGATTGGGTTGACATTTGATACAGTGATATTTGCTAAGTATCCTGTTGAATTTTTAACAACAGACTTTTCAAAAACTATATGACATGCTTTTAAAATTTAATCTGCAATATTAATATTTTCTCTGTGACTTTCTCAAGTTTAAAAAATCAACAAAAGAACAAATCAAGCCCTGATTGATAGCATTTGCCAAATCCAAGGGATAAATGCTCACACTAAAATTTAACAATCAGCTCTCGGGTAGAGGTGGAAAGTTTGAAGAAAAAAGACGTACCTGTCATGTAGCAAAAATGAGGGATAATCCATGGTTCATATGATATATCAGAGATGTAAAATAAGAGGGATGCGGAGAGAAGCCTACAGAACAATTAGTGAACCTCCATGAAAGATAGATGAGAGGATGTAGACTTGGGATGTCCAAGATGCTAAGATATAAATACAGGGTGGTCTGCATCACTGGAAGGTGCCCTCTCCCCCAATATGGATGAGATCCAGATTTTATCTCCATGCTGCATTTTGATGACTCTAAAGAAGCAAAATTTAGCTGTCATCACCTTGTTTCTTGCCCCCCCAACCCACATACTCCAAAGCAAGGCCTTGGGAATGACTTTAGTGCAGAGTTTAGATGGCAAGATCATAATGGAAACTTCTGAAAAAAGTTGATCCACTAGAAAAGGAAATGGCAAACCACTTCAGTATCTTTGCCAAAGGGGAAAAACAAACAAAACAAAACAAAACAAAAAACCTGGACAGTATTAAAATGACAAAAGTCAGAATGTGTCAAATACACTACTGAGGAAGAGTAGAGGACAACTTCAAGTAGCTCAAGTACTAATGAAGCAACAGGGTCACAGCTGAAAGAAGGCTCAGTTTTGGAGGAGTCTGGTGACAAAAGTAAAGTCTGATACTGTAAAGATTAATATTGCATAGGAACTTGGAATGTAAGATCTATGAACCAAGGTAATCTGGATGTGGTCAAACAGGAAATGGAAAGATTAAACATGAATATCTTAAGTGTCCATGTACTTAAATGTACAGGAATTTAACACACACACACACACACACACACACACACACACACACACTACTGTGGGCAAGAATCCCTTAAAAGAAATGGAATAGCCCTCACAGGCAATAAAAGGGTGATAAAAAGCAGTAGTGTGGCATAATCTCAAAAATGACAGAATAATTTCTGTTCAAATCCAAGGCAAACCATTAAACACAGCAGTAATACGAATCTGTGCCCCCTTCCCTTATGCTAAAGAAGTCAAAGTTGATCAGGTCTATGAAGACCTATAACAACTTCTGGAAATAATGTCGTTTCCCCCCCCCCCCCCAAAAAAAAATCAGATTCATCATAGGGGACTGAAATACCAAAGTAGGATATCAAAAGATAATTCAAGTAACAGGTACATTCGGCCTTGGAGTTCAAAATAAAGCAGAACAGAGACTAATACAGTTTTGTCAACTCACTGGTCATATAATCCAAAAAGTGACTCTACACATGGACATCACCAGACAGTTAATATCAAAATTAGATTGATAATATACTTTGTAGCCAAAGTTGGAGAAGCTCTATTGAGTCAGTTAAAACAAGAAATGGATCTGACTTCTAAGAATGTGAGCATTTTCTTCCAAAATTCATACTTAAATTGAAGATAGTAGGAAAAACCATCAGACTATATAAGTTTGACCTAAATAACAGCCCTTATGAATATGAAATGGAAATGATGAATAGACTTCAAGGATTAGATCTGGTAGACAGAGTGCCTAAAGAACTATGGACATAGGTTCGCAATATTGTACAGGAGGCAACAACAACAGCAACCCACAAATCCAAAGTAAAAGAGCAAAAAAGTAAAATTGTTCTATGAACAGGTTTTACAGATAACTGAGGAAAGAAGGAAAGCAAAAGGTAAAGGAGAAAGGGAATAATACATCCAAGTGAATACAGAATTCCAGAGAATAAGAAGAAAAATAAGAAGGTTTTCTTAAACAAAAAATGAAAAAAAATTGAAGAAAACAACAGAATGAGAAAAACAAGAGATCTCAACAAAACAAAAGCCTTAGAGGTACCAAGAGAATGTGTTATGCAAAAATTGGCATGACAAAAGACAGAAATGGTAGGGACTTAACAGAACCAGAAGAGATCAAGAAGAGGTGGCAAGAACATACAGCACTATATAAAAAAGGTCTCAATCTCATCAATAACCATAATGGTCTAGAGTCAGACATCCTGGAGAATTGAGCCAACTGGGCTTTAGGAAGGAAGCTTTATCAACAGTGAGGCTAGTAGAGGTGATAGCATTCCAGCTGAGGTATTTAAAATCCTAAAAGATGATCCTGTTAAAGTGCTGCACTCAATATGTCAGCAAATTTGGAAAACTCAGCAGTGGTCACTGGATTGGAAAAGTTTGGTTTATGTTCTAATTTTAAAGAAGGGCAATGCTAAAGAATGTTCAAATTACCAAATAATTGTGTTCATTTCACACACCTGCAAGGTTATTCTTAAAATTGCTAGGTTTCAGTAATATGTGAATCAAGAATTACCCGAAGAGAAGACAGGACTTCGAAGAGGCAGAGGAACTAAAGACCAAATTGCCAGCATTCACTATATTATGGAGAAAACAGTGGAATTCCAGAAAAAAAAAATCTACTTCTACTTCATTGACTACACTGAAGTCTTTGACTGTATGTATGGATCACTACAAAATGTGGCAAATTCTCAAAGAAATGGGAGTACCAGACCATCTTACTTGCCTCCTGAGGAACTCATGTGTGGGTCAAGAAACAACAGGTAGAACCAAATATGGAACAACTGATTGATTTATTATTGCAAAAGGAGTACAACAATGCTCTATATTGTCACCTTATTTACTTAACTTATATGCAGAGTACATCATGCAAAATGTCAGGCTGGATGAATCAAAAGCCAGAATTAAAGTTGTTAAGAAAAATATCAAAAATCTAAGATATGCAAATGATATCACTCTGACGGCTGAAAGTGAAGAAGAATTAAGAAGTCTCTTGATGGGGTGAAAAGGGAGTGTGTAAAAGTTGACTTAAAGCTTAACATTAAAAAAAAAACAAAAAACCCTAAAATCTTGGCAACTGGTATCATCACTTCCTGACAAAGAGAGAGAGAAGAAATGGAAGCAGTATCAGCCTTTATATTCTTGGACTCAAACATCATGGCAGACTGAACTGCAGCAACAAAATTAAAAGATGCATGCTCCTGGGAGGGGGTGGGGGGGAGGGGAAGCCATGGCAAAACTGGAGAGCATACTGAAAAGCAGAGACATCACCTTGCCATCAAAGGTCCATATAGACAAAGCTATGGTTTTTCCAGGAGCAATGTATGGATGATACAAAGAACTGGATATAAGGAAAGCTGAACAGCACAGAATGAACGCTTTTGAATTGTAGTGCTGGAGGAGACTTTTGAGAGTTTCTTGAACAACAAGGAGATCAAATCAGTCAACAGTTAAAGAAATTAATTCAGGCTATTTACTGGAAGATCAAATACTGTAGTTGAAGTTTATATACTTTGACCACATGATGAGAAGATGAGATTCATTGGAAAAGACCCCAATTTTGGGAAAGATTGAAGGCAAAAGGAAAAGGGAACAACAAACGATGAGATGGAAAGATAGTGTCACAGAAGTAATGAAAGTGAGTTTGGAAAGACCTGGAGACAGATAAAGATAGAAGGGCCTGGTCCATGGGGTCACAAAAAATTGAAAACAACTGAATTACTGAACAACAAAGTTATTTGACCTAAAACATACTCTGTACTTTATTATTTTTCTATATAAATTTAAAACAAAGTAGGGTGATGTGGTTTCTTTAGGGAAATTCACTTATTTGTATAAAGAGTCCAACCTATTAAGCTATAAACCCCACAACAGCAGGAGTTCCATTCTATCTCTACTATACTCTACATCGCCCCTAACACTTATCATAGCACTCAGCGCACAGTAGGAACCTCCTAAAAGTTTGGTATTGGTGATGAATATGAATTTGATGGATTGCCATTTTCAAAATACAAAAGCAATAAAATGCAGTGGAAACTAAATCTATATTGAATAAAATTTAAGCTTTCTTCAATTCTACAGGTTTCTATGAAACCTCTGGGATCTCCACAGAAACCTGTCAGTGCAACCCTAGATGTGTACAAGTGTCAATTGGTAGAATTCTGGCTGAAGAATAGATTACATATTCATGAGAGTACAATTATATAAAAGGAAAAGTGAATGTAAATTAATAGATAAATGAATAAACCTGATGGAGAACTATGGAAGTCATGAAAAAGTTTTGATAGTTTATGCATTAGCATTCATTCATTTAAACGTATGTAATTGCAAAGAAACCTTAATTTGTTGCATTGAGATGTACTTCATACTGTCATTCTTTTAAAAATCATGATTTGAATGGACACCAGCTTTCACTATTAATATCAATCTTCCTATCCATACTTTTCACCAGAGATAGTTGTATTATTCTTATCTATGTAATGCTAGTGAATGAAAACTCCATAAGCACAGGGGGCCTTTTGATTTTTTTGTTTCCCTGTGCTTAACACAATTGCTAGCACATAATAAGCACTTAATAAATGTTTGTGATATATTTACTGATCCATGAAAGCAGTGAAAGTAGTCAAATATAACCTGGGTTTAGATTCAGGTTCATAGTTTTAATAACGAAAATATAAATCATTTTCCTTAAATAGATTGCAAAAGTGTAAGGGGAATAAGAACTTTAGAATTTGAACTTCATACCACATAAGTCTAAGCCCTACACTCTGTCATAACCAAACACAGATCGCTTTGCTTTGCTCACAAAAAGGCAGCCTTATACTTTACAAATGTCTTACAATTTTCCCTACCAGTTATTTCAGTTGAAACCAAATCCCATACTAAAACCCAACTCCAAATCATCCTAGCCTGGAGTCACCAAATTCCCTCCCCTTTGACCACATTCTCTCATTAGTTGCCATAGCACCCAGCTGCCTTTTCTGTTGCTAAGGGTTCTGGTATGGTGCAGAGATCCATCACCCTAACTATGTCTGACTCCCAAAATAGTCACTAGGATCTTTCAAAAGAAAACAGTGGTGATGAAAATAGCTGTCTGGTTCTATTGATTTGCATTGCAACAACTCCCCCTCTCCAAACACACACACACACATACACACACACACGCACACACACACCTTGCTCACAGAAGCAGACCTGGTTATGCTAATCATATTGGTGACAATGGAGGAATCAATATGCAGTGGTTATAAGGAGAAAACTCTATGACTGATATGAGAGTGTCATTGTGGGTTGATTCTGAAAAAATCCTCTAGTCACTTCAAAATGAAGACTCCAGGGTACCTCCAAAAGAAAAAAGATTTCATTTTTCAAACTTAATTCAATGCAAATAAAGTCCTTTCTATGGAGAGAATTGGAGAAACAGACCAGTATTGAGAAATCAGATATTCATGAAAGTTATAAAGAGCTGAACTTAAGACCAAGGAGCAACTTAAGAAGCAGGAGACTCTCTAAAGTATAGACTCATTTAAACCTGTAACAGAATAACTGTGCATAACATGAGAGCTGTTTGTATGAAAAGAGTGGGATGCATGTTCCCTTTTTTCACTGACTTCAAGACTCAGATCTCACTTGTCTATAAGCCTTCATACATTTTAAAATAGTTCTGATTTATTTGAAATGATGATAAGAGCATATTGCACAAGCCCTTAACCTATTAGCTTACAATAAGAGGTGGCCAGGAATTTGCATTACGCAAGTGCCCAAGAAATACCTGCTTTTCACCTGAAGACCTTCTTCTCAGCTCTTATTAAACGTATGGAGAGTTTCACGGGCAAGCAGGGAATCATTGTTTTGTTTTGTTCTTTTCCTTTGCTCATTGGGCAGAACTTGAAGCAATGTGAAGACTCAAAAGGGAGACAGATTTCCAGTCAATGTAGGAAAGGGCATTCCATCAATTAGAGCTGTCTGAAAATGGAAAATGAAGCAGCATTTCTCATAAGATGGTAAGTATCCTTTCAGTGAAGAAATTCATGGAGAGGCTGTATGGTCAATAGGGAGGGATCTTTCTTGGTTGTAGCAAAGGCTCTGGTAATAGCAAACCCAGGAGCAATGAGTAGGGTGCAGGGGGAAGGGGAGGGAGGGGTTGAAAGTGATTAAAAACTTTTCTGTTGCTACCACTTTCATGACATTCTCAAGCTGGGCACCTTTGTACTCCCTTGGGTGGTTTTTTTCTCCTTCAGAGCATGCCTTATGTTAAATTCAAAAGGAAATTATTATGAAAAATAACACAGTGAGTTGGCATCTGGGGCAGTGAAGTAATTTTTGGAATACTACCATCCAAAGGCACACTATGTTTGATAAAAGCTTTCTCATTTATTAATATGGCTACAATAGCAATTTTTAAAGAGTACTATTTTATGAAATGATATGCCCAGTAGTGTTAAACTTGGAGTCAGGAAGACCTGAGCTCAAATCCTGACTCAGACACTTTTCCAGCTAAGTAACCTGGAACAAATAATTTAAGGTCTCTATTTCTCAGTTTCCTCATCTGTAAAATGGGGATAATAATGCCTAACTAAAAAGATTATTGTAAGGATCAAATGAAATAATGTAAGCCAATTTTGTCTCTATCCAATATCATCTCCAATATTTCTTGCATTCCTATTTTAAAAACATTTAACTATACCATTTTACTATGTAATTCATTGGTTCCAAGTCTGAAAACCAATACATGTCTAGGATGAGAAAGTTCACCTAAAGAAATCAAGTATAAATACCCAAATTCAGTTAATAAAACACATTTGGCAGAACTTTTAGAAAGTCATTTATATTTTCAAATTCATTTTCTGCCAAATACTCTCTGATGCCTCATTGTGACATGGAGATAATTTTGCATTCATGAAAATTAGGCTGTTGGGATTCAAACTCTGGCAGATCCTACAGAGGTAGAAGGGCTTCCAACACAGCCTGGCATTTCTATTGTCCAAGCATCAGCCTAGCAAACTGCAGACAGGCTCATTACTAGAGGGCTGGCCACCAGGTGCTGACATCTTTTGCCATGGCAACCTACGAATCAGACAGAAACACAGCATGACCTTCAGTTTTCTATAACCCTTACCTTTTTTTTTTAATAATGGTATAGAAAAGGAAGTAAAGGATCATCAGAATTTGGCAGTGGCTTGACCCCTTACAAATATTAACTTTATAAGTTTAACAATAGGCACTCTTGGTGCCCAATCTCTGTCCAAATGGCCCACACATTGACATGCTACTGAAGGAAGCGCATTACTTTTGAATAGACAGTCTTGTCTTAAGTAACATCAAATGGTTTTTGAGGCTACATGTGTTCAGAAAAGAAGGCAGGCTTGTAATATAGTAAGAATAGAAGGTATCTAATGGGGAGTTTGGGAGCCACGTTGTTGCCAAAAATATGAGAATATAAGAGAGGTGAAAGGCAAAAAGTGAAAGGCCTTGCACACACTGGGTAAATGCTTTAGGAATGATTTGTGGAAAGACCTTGTTGAATAGAAAGGGCTAAGAAGCTGTGGTGGAGTAAAAGTAGCTTCCACTATAATGAAATCACAAATCTACCATATAACACAGGACACCATCCATGTATAAGCTGTGCCTTCATTGTCAGCAGGAACTCAGGGCAGCTACATTAAAACCACTAGGTCATTTATATACACATACATAGTGCCCCGAAGGAAGAATCCATTAAAAATAAAGTGTCTACAAATGTCAAGTTACAGAACATCACTCAGAGAGTGGAAAAATTCAAGGCATGTAGAGCAAAAGTCAGTAAATATCTTTATTTGGTAAAGACAGATTTATTCTCCCAAGTTTTCAAAATGACAACCACAGTTCCCTGTTTCCTATCATTTTCCTTAAACAAGACATTGATTTCATTTTTTGTAGAAATCAAAAAAGCCATTCTCAAACTGAATTTTGCCTCTCTCTGGGATATAGTATAACTTTGAAAACAATTCACACAAATTCTCCCCTCTTTAGTCTACAGTCCCTTCTGTTTTACTTTGTTCTGATTAACTGGTTTTCTTCCTATTCCCTAGTTTCCATTAAATACCAACTGTGAAGTCACAGTAGAATGAGGTGCATGCCATATATTATCTTTATTATTTATAATGTATGAGGCACCAATCAGAAGACTCTATGCTTTGCTAACCACATTGCACCCTCCCCTGATGACAAGCCAAGGAAGATGAATCAAAAGTAGACATATTGGGGGCAAAAGCACCAATGCATGCAAGCATAAAGATACCATAACTAAAATTAGCATCTGGCAGTCCCAGAAAGGAAATATGCCTTAAAAAGCAGGTTGGGAAAACAAGGATACACTTTGGATTCATCCATTTGAATTTCATCCCTGGCAATCTCAAGGTTTAAGCAGTTTCCATCATCTTGAATAATGTTTTGAGTTTAATGATGAGAAGAAAGGCTAGAGAAATATTTGACTGAATGCGTGAAAGTCAGGTCTGCCTGCCAAACCCCACGGAGGAGATCGATCCCATCCATCAACATTAGGATCTCTATATTCAGCAAATAACATCTAAGTCATTGAGTCATTGTCATCATCATTTATAGTGTATTTCTAAATCATTATCTTACTATTGTTTAATGTGAGGATATTTTTAATTCCAGTGATTAATTAGTACTACTCTCTCTCTGTCTGTCTGTCTGTCTGTCTCCCTCCCTCCCTCCCTGTTTCATAATCTACTAATATCCTTCTTTTACAAGCTATCCTTAATTTCCTGTGTGAAGAAAATCAGTCTCTTTTTTTTCTAAAAGAATTCTGATTTTAAATTTTCAATCTAGCAAAGGATATTGGAGCCTTTTAAATTAAGAAAGTTGAAAAACAACATTTCAGCAAAGATATAATCTCAGCATACATGTGCTGCAGCCTTTGTACCGTCTCCAATGGGAATACAAATTCACTACTCATGACTTTATCTCTACGATAGAAGCAACTGAAGAAATAACGTACATCAAGCATACAGCCATCTCACATTTCTCCACCTCTCCAGGAACCAGTTCATCAGATCATTTCTTTTAAAGAGATTCCAGTGCTGTAATTTGCCTCTGCTTTAATCAAAAGTGAGATACTATAAAAGCCACATTCAATGATTCAGAATGATTTAGTCGGCAGGAAACCCATTAGTTTAACCATATTTTCCCATATTTTCAGCACCATGTCCTGTCATCTGGAAATAATAGGAACCATAGAAGTAAATTCTGTAAGCTAAAAAAAAAAATGCCAGGACAGAGCACCCACTGTTTGCTCATATGTTAATGTTGGTTTAAATTAATCAAAATGAGGGGAACAACCACATGGTAGAGGGAAAGAATCACTGACCTAAAAGACAGGAGGCTGGGGTTCTCATCCCAATTCAGTCAATAACTAGGTGTGTAACCACTGGGTGAGTCCCTTTGCTTTAACGGATCTTTGTTTTCTCATCTGTAAAATAACGGGAGTGAGTCTCAATGATCTCTTTAAGTGCTAATATGTTGTGATTCTGTGGAGACTTTTTCAGTAAACGAAAGTAAGTTAAAAATGTTCTGTGCAGGCATAATATTTTTAAATTTACTTATCTACCATCATTATAATTGCTGTATGTACAAAAAAAACCCTTGAATTACACAACTTTGACTTCTTGCTCTTTTATGAAAACAATGTTCAAATATAAAGGCAGAGAAACAGAAATATCAGCATCAAAAACATTTACATATTAAAGATATAAAAGCCATTGTACCACCTAAAATACATTTTAGTGTTTTTTTAAATTTTATTCTGAACTTAAGAAATAAAAAAAACATTTGCATAACAGTAAAATAGAAAAAATATGATTGTACATGAAACTGCAATTCTATTATGTACAAATTACTGTTCCTTTTCAATATATAAAAGTTATATAACTTTATTTTTCCCCTTTTTTTCCTCTCTTTCCCCCTCCCTAAAAATGGCTACCATTAGACACACATATTTTAATCAATTACTAAATTATTGTTTGTTCTTGGAATGATTTTAAAATATTTTTAAAATAAAACAAAATTTTCTTTGAATTTTACAGTTAATACTGAACAAAAGCTTCAGCTTACTATCCTTCTCAGCAATTTTTTGAAGCCTGAGAGTGGTTTATTTCAGTGTTACAGAGCACAGAAAAATAGTGATAGAGTTTGAAGACAGAAAAATTACCTTGGAGATATTAACTTAATATTTAAGTTTAAAATGCACCCTTTGCTAGGAAGTACTATACTATTTTTTATTAAATTTAACCCAACTTTCTCTTAGCCTCTTTCATTTAATTAAACAAAAACTGGTTTAATTCGTTCATTCAATAAATAGTGAGGGACTATTGTTGACTAAGTTCTGTACTGGGTTCTGTTAGTGATCCAACGTTGAGATTTTTTTTTAAAGTCCCTGCCCTTATGAACCCTAGAGTCAGGAAGATTCATTTTTCTGAGCTCAAATCAAGTCTCAGACACTTGCTAGCTGTGTGACCCCGGGCAAACTTAATTCTGTTTTCCTCAGTTTACTTATATGTAAAATGAACTGGAGAAGGAAATTACAAAGCACTTTAGTACATTTGTGAAGAAAACCAAACTGGGATCACAAAGAGTCAGAGAAGACTGAAGACAACAGAACAACAGCTATACGTGTATATGTGTATACACGTATGTGTTTATACACACATACACACTTTTGAGTTTTAAATATAGAATTTATACATCTTAAATTATCCCGTAAAATAGCTATTCTCTTTGGAAGACATCATAAGGAACAGAAATTACTCTTGGTTTGCTTGGTCCCCGGGGGCAGGACCTAGGACCAAAGGACAGAAGTTACAGACAGACTGAGTTCAGCTACGTATCAGAATAGCTAATAATAGTCAATTCTATATAGTGCTTATGCGATGTGCCAGACATGGTTTTAGGTATTTGACAACTATTTCTTTTCTGTTTAATTCTCACAATAATCCTGAGAGGTAAGTGTTATTATTATGCCCATTTCACAGATGAGGAAACTGAGGCCAAAAAAAAGAGGTTAAGTGACTTATCAAGGACGTCAAAAGCCCAAATTTGAACTCACATTTTTTGACTTAAATCCCAATGCTCTTTCTGTGGCACTGTCTTGCTGCTTCTTTTAAAGATAAGTTTTCTGGTAATTAGATCAGTCCAAAAGAGGAAAGTCCTTCCTCATGATGTTGTGGGTTCCCCATTGCTGTATATCTTCATGCAGAGGCTAGATGACAATTGGCTGTGACTATTGGCGAGGGAATTTAAGTTCAGACATTAACTAGACCAGATGACCTGAAAGGGACCCTTATTCCTTTGAGATGGTACATGTAAAGACACGCGGGTGAGTCAGAAATCAGAGTTTGATCCATCTAAAGGCTTCTAGATTTTAGATTCTGTCTCAAAATCTGTGAGAATGCTGAGGATGATTTTACCTCCTTAAGATTCAAAATTCTCTCATTCCTCGGAACATTCTTAAGTTTTGAGAATGCATTGCCATAGCAGTGTAAATTATAATGAGGTTCATATGCGGAAACCAGCAGATAGATGAGTAGGAAGGAAAATGGTTGCAGAATGATAGGGTTATAGCAATAGCTGGAATAGATTCAGCATTTTAATTGAAGGAAACCTCCTAGTTCTCATTTTGCAGCAGGAGAAGTTGGAGATTTTCCCTAGTGGATTAAAAATGTTAATCCTCAATGAGAGTTCTGGTAGGCTTCCAAACCAAACCTTGAAGTTTGTTAAGTCTTTACAAGTAGGAAGTGAAGAGATGCACCATCTCCTGTTCTATACCCCCAACAAAAAAAGGTATGGGAAAAAATCATTTCCACTGGCATTAAGAATTAAATCCTTTCACTAACCTGTTAAGAATATCTAATCAGAAAGGAAATATAGCTAGGTACTATGTATATGAAATATATATGTGTGTGTGTGTGTGTATGTGTGTGTGTGTGTATGAAAAATGGGCCCAGTCCTTGCCCTCATAGAGGTAACAACATAAAAAACGGAAAAATAAAACAGATGCAAAAATCCAATTCATTTCAATTCAACATAGATTTATTAAATGTTTAATATGTGCAAAATGATAAACAACATAGCATAGTAGAAAAAGTGCTTCAAAGCTAAAAAAACCTGGGTTCAATTCCCACATTTGACACATATTGTCTATATGACCCTCAACAAGTCACTTAATTTCTGATTGCTCTAGGCCACTCTCTAAGAGTATAAAAGTTGTAGAGAAGGTGCTGGCCTGTGTTGGTGGAGGGAAGTCCCTCATCTAGGAGATCCCTACACCAATGGAGCTATGGATCCAATTCCTATCCCTTCTGTGCTAGGTGCTAATGAAAAAAGGGGCAAAAATGAAAGCTCCATTCTCTCACGTGGAGCTTGTATCCTTTTGATGAAATGCAATATATACATAGAAGAATAAATATAATCCAAAATCATCTCAAGATGGAAAACGTACTAACCAGTTAAGTATAATGGGAATCAGAAAGAGCCTTATCTAGCACTAAACTATGCTTTGAAAGGATCTAGAGATTTTATGAAGTAGAGATGAGGAGGGAATGCATTCCAGACATAGAGGACCACCTATGCAAAGTCACAAAAATAGACAATAACAATAGTATGTTGCAAATGGAGAATAGCTAGCAGGCCAGTTTAACCGGAATAAGCTGAGTGGGAGTCAGCTTGTGGAGGATCTTAAAAACCAAGATAATAAGTTTGTATTTTATGCTAGAAGCAATAGGGAGTGAAGGAAGATTAAGCAGGGTAGGGACATAATCAGACCTGAGCTTTAGAATGTCAACTTGACAGAATTGAAAAGGATTGGCTGGAGAGGAGAGACTGGACATGGAAAGAACAATCAGGAAACTGATGTAGTAATTCTAGTCAATGAAACCCTAAATGGGAACAGGGGTTTGATCCAGAAGCCAGATGACAGATTATGAAAATTGAAATTCATGCTTTCTATCAAGGTCTTGGAAAAGAAAAGTTCATTTCACAACAGCTTGTTTGTAGCCTAGCAACACAGCCACTGGGTAGTGCGGACTACTGGAGGCTCCAGCATCCGTTTCTCCCTTGCAGCAGTCCACATTAGCCAGAACACTGGAAGATTGCACTAATGCTGTCCTATTATCTGCCCTGAGAATAAGCAGAAAGCCCTAGGCTATCAGGGTAGAAGCTGACTGACTTCCTGAGCACCAAGTTCACTCACAAAGCAAAATCAGGAGAGCATTTTGTTTCTACATCATTGCTTGGATAAGGCACTTAAAAAAAAAAACCTATGATCCCAGAAGTATTCATGCGTCCATCAGCACATCTCAGAGTGTGAAGGACAATTTGGAATTGATTTTAAAGTATCCAAGGAAACTAAAATGGAAGTAATTGGGATGAGAGAGGAACAGAAAAAACAGCCTGAAAGCCTTCCAACAATATTCCACCCACAGCACAGCTTTGGAGGACATCGTCAGAGTAGAAATATTTAGCACTCTTTTTTCTTTAAAGCTCAACTTATTTCACTGGCCAGGACTTAAGAAAATGTTGTGTTTATACTTTGGGAATGTTTGCTAAGAATGAATTTTGCTTGGCTACTATAAAAGCTGCTTGTGTGGGGGGTAGTTGTTTTGTTTTTAATGTTAGGACTTGGGAAGTCTTGTCTCCTTTAGGAGGAGAAGAAAGTGACTCTACATACAAATTAGTGGTCACTTCAAACCACTTTCATTGTACTCTCTCTCTCTTTTTATATAGATAGATATAGATATACATACACATATGTGAATATATATATATATATACATATGTGTGTATATTCTTCTGCTATTTGTTTTACAAAAATCCACGAGCATCTGTGTAGAAATTACTCAATTCCAGAGAGATTTAAACCAGAGAGAGTAGTATATTTCTGTACTATTTGAATAGACTAGGTATACCTGACTGGGAGAAACATCTCTCTGACTCTTTCACATTTGGACCAAAGTTTTGTCTCTAGGGATTAAGTGATAAATCGCTAAGTGAAGTTAACAGTCAGTACAGTCTGATACAATATGTACTGGGGTATTAGAATGCTGGTATACCTTTGCATCAAACTTCCCCTAAGCAATATTCCAAGGCTAGCCACTTTTACATAGCTGAGCTGTGCCTAGAAGGCCCTATTGTGCTGGCTCCATTTTCTTCAAGTTCAGCCCATATCAGGACCATGTCTAGGGCATTTCTGGGACCTTTCAGTATACCAATGCACAAAATAATTCTTGTTTAATGGATAAATTTTACCTACTAAGAGGGAGTAGGAATGATTCTGTCCTGTTTATGTATGTAGGTGACACATGCACCCTTCCTTAGAACAGAAAATAAAATGCTGTCTTGCATCTTTGGGATCTGCTATAAGAGAGTTTAAAGAGAATGAATCTTAGTACAATGATCAGAAATAAAAAAAAAATAAGCATTAGGGTGTTGGACAGCCTAAGACACTGCCAGATCATGTTCAGATATTAAAATGAGCAGAGTTTACAGTTCATGCTGAAACATCTAAATAATCTATTATTAGAAAAAAATTAAGTTCAATCTGAAAACACAACACTTACATCAATTAAAATATTTATTTGCCAAAACATTACTTTCTTTTAAAATTGACTGCCTCATGTCATGTATGAAAACCCCTCAGATCTGTGCTGAGATTTCTAGTGGAAACTTGATATACTGAAATGTATACTGAGAAATTGAGAATAGGGTATTCTGGGGATTGTACATTATTCTTTTACCAGTGACAATGGTTTCTAGTGGGTCACTCTAAGCTGATTGTTTTTGCAATCTGAACTCAGTTAAAAAGCAAGCTTTCCTTTTCTACATCTATTATTTGAGTATTACTGCTCATGGATTAGGGGAAAAACAAGGCAAGCAAGCCAGCTGAGCCATTCCATTGAGATAAATGTGCTGAAAAGCATTAATAGAGTTAGTAATTTAGCCAAGAAACTGGGTGATTTTTCTAGCTTTGATTGACTCAGGACCAATAGAATGCAATTTGGTCAAATAATTCATTTCCCTAGTGTTGGAATTTTGCATATAGCTACTGTGGGAATTTGATTCTGGCAGCAGCCGGACATTTTCCCAGAAAGCACAGAAGGTCTAGTAAGTGTGTTATTTGTGATAATGCTGCAAAAATATTGGCAGAGTATTACATTGGGGTGAAGGATCCTGCACAAGATAAAACATCTTCAGGTCATACCCACAGACCACCGGGAAACAAATGAGCACAGAATGGGGGGTCCGTTCCTTGGAAGCAGGGTACTAACCACCACTTCCTTTGCCAGATAGACAGCCACAGGGGATTGGAGGAAGAACTGGAAGAAAAATCAGGTTTTAAGAACGAGGCTTTAAAAAAAGGTTTCTAACTACATCCGACTTTAATTAATAATATATAATTCAAGGAAAATCCGTGAATTAATACTCATTTACAAAAAAAAGTGTCTTCTTGGAGACAATATGAGCACTTTGAGAACAATTTGTTAAAATATAGCTTCTCCCTAGTAACAAAGTTCTGTGCAAATCTCCTTCATGATGGGGCTATTTTGTTTTTATCTTTGCATTTCCTAGATCTAGTCTAGTGTTTGGTATATAATAGGCACTTAATAAATGCTTATTTAATTGAATTTGGAAGAACACTGAACTTGCAGTCTAAGAGCTTAGGATTAATATTTACTATTTGTGTGATAGTGACCAAATCAACTTTTCTCAAACTCTTTTGTCATTTGCAAAAGCTGGGACCTATGTCTAAGGGTTATCGTGGAGGAAGTACTGGGCAAACCAAAAGCACTCCGTTAAACTGAGCTATTATTTTCTATCATTCCTCCACAAAAGTCTTATTCATAGTGCTTTATCTCAGTCTTCAAGTGACCCTTATTTGTCATGAAGTATGCCAGTAGAGTACAAACTCTAGCTGGTAGTCAGGTAGCATGGCAAGTAGAGTGATGAACTTGCAGTCAGGAAGACTTGAGTTCAAATCCTACCTCAGACACACTAGCTATTTAATGTTTGTAGAGTCACTAAATCTTTGTCAGTCTCAGTTTCCTCCCCTGATAAAATGGAAATAGTAACAGCACCTATTTTCTAAGATTGGAATGAGGATGAAATAAGATAATGACTTCAAAGCATTTTGAAAAATCTTAAAAGTGCTATGTAAATAAATTAGTTATTATAGATACCAAATTAAAAAAAAAAGATTTTGAGTATGGGTTCAACAATGGGTTTTTTGATTCATGAAGACTAGCCTAGTCAAGTTCAGAAGACTGGTCATGAGGGAAGGATTTTTTTGTATCATAGCAACTCAAAAAGAGAGGCAGTTTTTGCAAGGTGGATATAGTTTGAATCCCACTGAAGACACTACCTAGTTGTGTAACCATGGACAAGTCACTTGGTGTGTTTCAGACTCAGTTTCCTCAAATATAAATATGGGACAATAATTGTTGTGAGATAATATATGTAAGGATTTAATAAACCTTACTCTAAATGGCAGCTACAATGATTATTTTTTAAGGCAAGAGTTTGTAAACCTTTCTTTGTATCACTAACCTTTTTGGCAATTTGGGTAAACCAATGGATCTTGCCTATATTCAGAAGTTAAGGAAATGTTCTCTCTAATTATAGGTTAGGTAAAATAAAGATTTTTTTTTTCTGTCCAAGCTTACTGACCCCTTGAAATATATCCACGTACCCTGTTCTAAAATGTGGAGGCTTTGCTCTGCCCCTGTGTTAAGAATGCCTCCATCGATGAAAGGCCAGCGCTGTAAAAATTATCATTAGACAAAGGCCTAGTGAAGTAGAATCTCTGCTGATTTTGCTTGAATCACAGAAGGGAGGGCCTCTCTTTTCACATAGAAATTGTACTCAATTATTCCTCAAGCATTCTCCTCCCTTCATGTCATTGGAATTTCACAAACAACCATCTCTGGTCCTACCATTCTGCTGGATACTCTTCCTGCCAACAGATCAATGAACCAGTGTGACAAAGCAGGAAGGCCTGTCTTCAATTTAGGATGCTAATATGTTTTGTATGCACATGTAGCCTGTCTCCTCAAGAGAAAAGCTCAAAGGATTTATATGAGCTCATTAATCCTGATAATGCTCTGGGGAAGCAGGTGGCACTTTTGCCTCTTCCATGAACATAAGAAAAATTGAAGTGACTTGCCCAAGGACATACAAAGGCACTCTGGTGGTCTGCTGTGAGAAAGAAAAACAATATATGGTTGTCACTGACAGTTTCTAAGCTATTAAAATCACTATGGCAATAGATCTGGGCACTTTTTATATTAGTATTTCTAAAAGCCCAGGAAAACAGTCGTAACAGTACATTGGATGGTCAGGATTAACCCTGGAGCTACCCCAAAGGCCAGAAGTACTGATCATAAGTATCTTTAAATGCCTACTGTGTTCCAGGGACTGTTCTAACATACTGAGGATTCAAATACAAGAACAAAAGTGTTCTTGCTCTCAAGGAGTTTACATTCTATTTTTGGGAAATAAGAGTTTACGAAAGTATGTATACATACCACACCACACCACACCACACCACATCACACACACACACACACACACACACACACACACACACATGAATTTCAGGTTACAAGGCATAGAGGAGATTACTAACAACTAGCTTGAAGGATCAGGAAAAGATTTCCAGTTGTTGAGAATAGCTCCAACTTTATGGGTTTATAGTACACATACACACACCATTGTGTGTATACATATGAGTATGCAAATATACATATATGTATATTTACGCAAGTATCTATTATATATGCATGTGTATGTATATAGATGCACATATACATACCTACATGCATATACAGGGTTTGAGTTTTTCTCTTTTTTTTGCTTTTTTGGAGGGGGGAAGGCAGGGCAATTGGAGTTAAGTGACTTGTCCAAGGTCACACAGCTATTAGGTGCCAAGTGTCCGAGGCTGGATTTGAACTCTGGCCCTTCTAACTCCAGGGCTGATACTCTATTTACTGTACCCCCTAGCTGCAGCATGGGTTTCAGTTATTCTAAGCAACTGGAAATCCTTTCTTGATCCCCGTATACAATTCATGGAGTTAGATACATACACACACACACACACACACACACACACACACACACACACACTCATACAGGTGTATGTATCCAACTGCACAAATGCATGTGTTTCTGTTCATCCTTTGCTTCCAGAGAGGACCAGTGACATCACAATATTGGGATAAAGCAGTAGATGCTGGGTGATGTCTTGACTTGCATGTGAACTAGATTTAAATGAGACAGAGTTATGCAAAGTCATCAGCCTATTCCTCTCTTCCAGAGTTACCAAAGTCCAATGGAAGGACTAAAGTCAAGACAATTGGCAGTGGTCTGGGATGCAGTGGATGACCTGGGATCTTTGATGTCTGACCAAGCTCTAAGCTCTCCAAAACACCCATTTCAGCCACCTTCATGGCCATTGCACCAAATTGTTCTCATCTGCCCATTCTGCTGGGGGAAGCCTTCACATGATTGGAGTAGATATCCCTCTAAGTCACCAACAGGTTTGAGGCCTGTCCCCTGCCCTCAACCTAGTTTAGTCCATCTACTGAGATAGTTTTACCAGGGTGTGGCCACTGGGCATTTTAAATCTTCTTGGAGCCGACTCTCACCCGTGTGTACATATTAATATATGTGTGCACATTTGTATATATCTACATATATTCACATATGTGTGTATACACATGTATACATGTGTGTTGTATATGTATATACACTCTTTCCTGAGGACAGTAACATCTTGACTCAATGAAGTTGCCCCTTGCCCTCTGCAATCCCTCTGACAACACAGGTGATATCATCAGGAGACTCATTTGGGCCTGGAGAATAGGTGAGTTTTAGGCTTTGTTGCTCAGTATGTAGCCTGACAAAGCTCTCTCTTTCAGGATTAGCATCATCCCTTGGAAGAGTTCTGGACAAACCTGGTAATCAACAAACATTTCTAAGATCATCAAACTTCTGTCTTGACCTTCTAGGTTCACAGGACCATAAATTTAGATCCTTAAGAGCCCTTAGAGCTTAAGAAATTCAACTTTTTTCATTTTACAGATGAAGAAGCTAAGTAACAGAGAAATTAAATTATTTTCCCAGAGTCATAAAATTAGACAAGATTTGAACACAGTTTCTTCCTGAGTGCAATTTTAATGCTGTATCCACTGTACCAATAGCTGAGGTGAAAATAGTGTGAGTTTAGTCTAAATAATAAAAAATAATTGCTAGCATTTATATAGTGTTTAAAGGTTTGCAAAGCACTTTAGAAATATTGTTTTATCTTATCTTCACAACACTACGTGGTAGAAAATATTATTTCCCTCATTTTATAGGTGGTTAAATTGAGACAGACAGAAGTTAAGCAGTTTGCCCAGGGTCGTACTCTATAAGTATCTAATGCTAGATCTGAACTTAGGTCTTCCTGACCGCAGGTCCAACGCTCTATGCACCATTCCAGGAATGAGGAATCTGCAGCCTCAAGAACACATGTGGCTCTCTAGGTCCTCAAGTACAGCCCTTTGACTGATTTCAAGTTTTACAGAATAAATTCTTTTATGAAGGAGATTTGTTCTGTGAAGTTTGGATTCAGTCAAAGGGTTGTACTTGAAGACCTAGAGGGCCACACGTGGCCTTGAGGCTGCAAGTTCCCCACCCATGCTCTATACCACATAGTTACCTAAAATGGTAGACTGGAATCCGTAGATTTGAATGATTTTAACTGACAAACAGCTGTATTTGTGGTTGTTTTTAAATGCTAGGGACAACTGGTAACCACTGAAGGTTTCTTAGCAAAGGAGTGACATGGTCAGAACCATACTTTAGAAATATAAATGTGTTACCTGTATGGAAGATGTATTGGTGAGGGAAGATACTGGAAATAATAAAAACAATCAGTAGACTATTAAAATAGTCATTGGGAGAGATAATGAAGGCCTGAATTAAGTTGGTTGTCATGCGAGTAGACGGAAGGGGACAGATACGAGATGTCTGAACTTCTCTCTTCTTATACATAGACAAAAATCACAAATAAAATGAGAAGAACAGAATAGGAAAATTTTAACTAAACAAGTAAAAAAAAACAAACAAAAAACAGTGTCTGATTTTAATCACTGGAAGTATTTAGATACTAAGATCAGACAAAATTATTGGCATGTGTATTTAAAGTACTTGAAGAATTGGAAGAAGTTATTACAGAGCCAAGGAATTTTTTTTTAATAGGGGGAAGAGTGGTTTTGCAAACAGGAGAAATCTCCACAGCCTAGAAAAAGAAAAATTCAAATACATTGCTGGTGTTTAACAAAGGTTGGTGGAAGGGAGAATCAGACAGCACACTCCCCTGATAACTTTTCTTCAAGGGAAGACACACAGACACACACAAGAAAAAAGACATCAATTTTCCATTATCCAAAAGTAGCAACCAACTCAGCATTCTGAAGAGCAAATTGCATCCAACTGATTTAATTTCCTTCTGTGTTAGCGACAACTGCATAGAAAGAAAGAAAAAAAGAGTGGAAGTAATAGATGGCATCTATCTGAACTTCAGTTGTCAACAATATAGGAAGATAGAAGCTATACCCAACTGTCATCATGAGCTGTGCAATTTTACAGAAGGTCTGCATTCAAAAAACTGGGCCCTTTTTATTATTTTTTAAAGAAAATCAGCACTCAGAAGAAATAGCCTTGAATAGGCTGTTTTCATATATTTGAAGGACTGTCAAGTGGAAGGGAGATTAGGCCATTCTGCTTGGCCTTAGAGTCTAAAACTAAGAGTAATGTATAGAAGTTGCAAAGGGGGATGGGAGTGAGGATTTAGATTACATGTTAGGAAAAAAAAAACCTTCCTAATAATTCGTTTAGATCATAACCTCCTTGAGAGTAGGTACTGTGTTTTGTTGTCTTTTTGTATTCCTAGAACTTAGTATAGTACAGGACAGTACATAGAAAAAGCTTAGTCAATATTAATTGATTATTAATTGGATTAGATTTGTCCAAAATTAGAATGGGCTGACCAGTTGGTATTGTGTTACTCCTCACCAGAGGGCTTCAAGCAAAGAATGGGTAATGACTTCTTAATTATGTTAAAAGGGAGGATCCTGGTGTAGACATGATTTACAGCAGATCACCTCTGATTTTCTTTTCAGTCAATCAATCAAAAAAATATTCATTAAGTGCCTGCTATACACCATAAGTACCGTGCTGTTATGTTTTCTGATATATTCTAATCTGTGTCATTTCTTTGATTTCTATACGGTATCTGTTCGGATAAATGACTTTTCTCAATTTTCACTATTTATGATGGGGTTCTGGGATTCAATTTTACTAACATAGTAATTAAACCTCTGAGAAAGGAAGAGGAAGAAGAGGAGATGCTAACTTTGAGAACCTAGAACAATTAGTACATCACATATGTGTGAGGTACCAAGAGGCCTGGATTTGGAATCAAAGAACCTGGAATGAAATCCATCTTAACAATTAACTATCTATGTAACTATGAATAAATCATTTAATATCTTTACATTTCTACATGTTTTTAAATGATAAACTTTGACTACATTATCTCTTAAGTTCCCTGTTAGCTCTAAAGCCTATTATTGATTAATGCCAGAAACAGATGCTTCCAGTAAGTTTACAGACAATAGTATTTAGACATATATCAGCATTGTTCTTCATTAACAAAACGGATACTCTTGATAGAAAGATTGATATACATGGACTAAAACTGAGAAGGTATGACCAACAAGTCTTTTCATTTAGCATACTTATCAAAAAGAGATTAACCTGAGACAAAGTGGGGGAAAGGTAGTTTTATCACTTGGAAGGTGGCTTAGGAAGTATATTCCACCACCTGTTTTTAAGATGTTATAGAAATCCCCTCCAAGTGACTGATACCTCTACTGAGAAGATGGGAGTAGACAAGAAAGAAAGTTTTTTCCAAGATCAGGTTATTGCAGCCACAGCTGAGACAACAGGAAAAAGCTATAGGAAATAGGGAATGGGCACCAAGGATAAAACCAACACTTCCACTGCCACTATCACTGGGATAAAGGGAAAGGAGGTCAAGTAACAGAGGAAGTGACCCTCTGGATCTAGGCATTGGCCATAAATTTTCTAACCTGGAGAAAATCCCCAGTCATTCCTCCCTCATTAGACTGACACACACTAGCATTTGGTTTAAGACCACAGGCATATACTGGTACTGTTTATAACACTGTTTATAATTCCTTTCTGCCTATTGCCTTTGCTCAAAATAGGATACCCACCATACTGGTACATCTGTTGCTTTTGCTCTCCCAGAAGTCCATTCATATTTATTCATATGTTCTTTCATTCATTCATTCTACAAACACTTATAAATCATGTACTATATGCAAGGCACTGAGCCAGGCACTAGAGAAGACACAAATTTATAAGACATAGTTCCTGCCTTCAGTGAACTTGCAATCTAAGAGGGGTAATGGTATATACATATATATGTATATATGTGTGCGTGTGTGTGTGTGTATAATGTTAGCTATAAAAGAAAATATTATACACAGGGTACTTCAGAGAAATACAAATAAAACATGAGTTCAGATAAGGTACAGAGAATGAACAGCCAAGGGAACATGGGTAAGTTTTATAGAAGAAGTGGATTTGAGCTTTATCTTGAAGGATATGTAGCATTTTCCATTATTCACAGTTACACTGGTATGTCCTTTGAACTCCTCTGCACACACCATTTGGCCCCTTTCAAATCACCTTATAACAACTTCCACAGATATCCTATTTTCTTCTCTTATCTGATTATATCTTGCAAAATGCCTTGCAATGAAACCAGAATCTCTTTAATGCTGAGGGGAACTATACTAGAACACTTTGGTTTCTTCCCATCTTCCCATTTAAATGTACCTCGAAAGGAGATGCTGCTAACAACACTATTGATAGTGTGTCACATATGGAGTAAGTTTCATGGCTTGCAAAAATATTCCCATATAAAAGTCCAACTAAAATGCTTTTTCTTCCACAAGCCTTTATTTTTTAATTTTCCCAGGTGAGTAACGTATGACCCAACCTGCTCAGACTTTACACAATACTTTGTCTTGTAACCCTTTACTTCCCTTATACTGTAAGTGTATATTATAGGTATCTATGTTTGTGTATCATCCCCCTATTAGATTATACAAACTGCATGAGTTCAGAGATTATATCTTATGTAATGTTAGCCTAGTATGTGGCTGTCCATAGGAGGTAGGTACTTCCTAAATGCTTATTAAATGAATACCCATAGTTCAACAGTCCTTAAAAGAAGAAAAAAGTACTTCTCCAAAAACAACCCTGTGATGTAATAAGGCTATAATTCTTTCATTTTCTCTATAAATAAACTGAAGATGAGAGAGACTAAGTAATCTGTTCATTATATCATGCTGCCTCTGAATGATGATAGACTCATTATCACCATTCTACCATTCTCCAGTTTCTGAGGTGTGAGGATAAGTACTACTATATTCTGCTAGATTTCCAAAGACCTCTAGTCCTTCTTTTGTTATGGTTGGGTAGCAAAAAAAAAAAACCTAGTGAAAATACCTGACTTACAGAATCTTCCTCATTCTGGTAGATGTAAGGTCTTGACTCTCTTTAGATTATAGAATGCTTCCTTCCTACTTTGGTGATGTCACTGAAAGTTTATTTGTCTTGTTCAGTGCTAGGATTGCATTTATGTATGTCTGGATGGACCTCCCAATGAGGAAACTCCTTCCATCAGTGCAATTTGCCAGTAACTTGTCTTCTTAGAGAATTGCCTGGGGCACTGAGAGGCTAAGGCACTTGCCCATGGTCACACAGTGTTAAGAGCAAAGCTTAAACCTACACCTTCCAGGAGCAAATCAAGGTAAATGATCTAGTCACTGAACGGTATGACATTGCAAGAATCATAGACTCATGGAGCTGGGAGGGATAATCTTGTCTAACTCCTTTATTTTATTGATGAGAAACTTTAAATGACTTGCCTAAGATCACCCAGGTTGCAGGTCTGGGAGGTGGCATTTAAACACTTCACTTCTGACTGTGGAGCAAGTTTATTTTTTTTTGTTGTTTGTTTTTTGTTTGTGATTGTGTTTTTCTGTTTTTATATTTATGAGACAGCTTTACATATATGGGGCAGCTAGGTGCACAGTGGATAGAGCTGGAGGCCTGTGGTCAAGAAGACTCATCTTCCTGAATTCAAATCCATCTATCTGTATTATATCAGGCAAATCACTTAATCCCTTTTGCCTCAGTTCTTCATCTTTAAAATGAGCTGGAAAAGGAAATGGTAAAGGACTCTAGTATCTTTGACAAGAAAACTCCAAATGAGGTCACAAAGAGTCTGACACCAATCAAATGAACTATTTATGAGGCAGCTGGTGGTCCAGTGGATAGACTTCTGGCCCTAAAGTAGGAAAATGTGAGCTCTAATCCATCTCCAGAGACCTACTAGCTATGTGACCCTGGACAAGTCATCTAAACTTGCTTCAATTTCCCCATCTCTGTAGGGATTGTAATAGCACCTACCTCACAGGGTTGTTATAAGGATCAGATGAGGTAATATCCGTAAAAACGTGCTTAGCATAGTGCCTTGCACAGAGTAGGTACTTTGTAAACGTTTATTCCTTCGTCTTCTTGCCTTCCTTTCTCCTACTTATCTTATATTTTCCTGTCTTACTACGCGCACTTGAGAGCTCAGTTTTTGGCCCACGGTAGTAGCAGCTCAAAGACCAAGCACAGGTGGATACTTACAAAATATTATTTCATGCTGATTTTAGGAGAAAAAGGCATCCTTACATATGTGCGATCATCAGGGATATTCTAGTTCCAAGTTAAAATAAGTCACATTTGCTATTATCAATTTATTAACCGTGATAGGCATGAAAATGCCAGTAATGACAAATGCAAAATGAAAGAGAATTAAATATCCTAACATGCTAACCCTTGTCTATAGTACAGTAAATAATGGGGAGAAGGGGAATTAAGTGGATTGTATTGGAAAGTCACATTGCTCCATTTTTTACAATAGAAATAATCATATCAATAACCAAACACGGCATGTTGATTCTCTACTCAAAAATCTTCTGTAGCTTTGAATTGGCTCTAGTATAAAATACAAACTCCTCAGTTTGATATTTAAAGCCCTTCACAAATTGATTGTACTTTACCTTCCTAGAATTTTTTTCACATTATTTCCCTCCTGGAACTTCAAATGCTCACTGTTTCCTGAACTTGGAACTCCATCTCTGGCATTTGTATCTTTGCCTGATGTCCGCCATATTTGAAATGTTCTTTCTCTTTTTCTCAACCCCCTGGAATCCTAAATTTCCTTCCAGGCTCATTTCAACTTTCACCTTCTCCAAGAACCCTCTTACCATCTCCATAGTGGTTAATGTTCTCTTGTTTCTCAGGTTGTATCACAGCTCTCCTAAAATCAGCTTGAAATAATGTTTTGTAAATATCCATCTGTTCAATTTTTTGCATTTCTACAACCATCCCTCCCCCCTAAGTAGAATGTAAGCTTCTTGAGGATGGATACTTATTTTTTCTGTCTTTTTATCTCCTATAAAACACAAAATAGTCTTGCATATAGCAGGATGTTAATAAATGCTTATTGAATTAAGGGCTTAATTGGTCATCTGGCTAATTTTGGTCATAATGTGTAAAAATGTCAATAAATCCTATTATTTTCTACTAGAGCACCAATCTGCTTGTTGCTGCCATGGTTCCTTCTCTATAAATTAATATCAAATAATTCCAGCATAGGGGATGAAATAAGCAAAGAAACAGAGGAAAGGAAGGGGAAAATGAGAATAGTGAAAAAATGTGATACACTTTGGATATAATAGTAGTGGATAAGGGTAGTATAAAACAAGGCTAGAAAAAGTAGGTTGAAGGCCAGGCTGTGTAGGGTATGAAATGTAAGCTGGGATCAGGAGTTTAAGAGGGCACCGCATGACTTTATGAACAGGCCAGCATGCAACAATAACGGAGCCTCCAGCCAGTGTCCAGAGTTCATGATGCTACAGGAAAAGTCGATTTAGACATGTAACTGTGTGTATGGATGTATGTTATATGTGAATTGTGTACATATGCATGTAGTATGTATGTATATACATGAATACAAACATATTTGTATACCAGTCCCCATCATTTATTTCCATCAGAGTGAATGTGTATACACACACACACACACACACACACACACACACACACACACTCCGATGGAAGTGAATTTCTGATTCAGACAAGGGATAGAGTTTAATGGCTCTGACCTCAGACAGCATCTGATGACCCCCAAACTTTAACCAGAGCAGAGGAAATTATGAGATTCCTGGCCCAATACAAATTATTCCTCAACCATTAGGTATATTAGTATATAAACCCTAAGGAATTCTCCACATACCTGGGTAAGATTTCCTTCTTAGTTTACTTCCTAGTGGAAGAGGCCACCTCTTGCGTCAATCCCTAACTTAATGTCTTTGGTTCAAAGGGATAATTTCATATGCCAGAGAGGTAATCTCTCTCTCCTCTTGATTCCCCAATGTTCGGCAGCAAATGCTTTCTAAGTGTAATAGCGTGTTAAGTATTGCCACTGAGTCACTAAAAGCCACTTACCATCCCAGTGAGTTTTAAGTGGAGCCTAACACACAGCTTAAATGTTCTAGTGAAGTTTACTGAAGGTCAGAGCATAGCTTCTAGGATGATGACAAAGAAGAGGAGTGGTAGTATTCAAACACCTCTGATGGTCTTTCTGGGCTAGTGATGCCTCTTCATGTCTCCACAATTCACATGTGGAAAGTAGTCATCAGTGAATTTTCAGCAACAGAGCAAAATTGGAGGGTAAATTGTTCTTGTGTATAGAGAGAAAAAGTCATACTTCTAACATCATTTATCAGTAAAGTCTCTGTTTTCCTATCAGTCTTGAAGGTTTTAGAACTGATCTTCCAGAAGCTTAGCCATATGTGTCCCAAACAGTCTTTTCTGAGCTCTTTATTGATTTGAGGGATAACTCAGCCTTGATATACATTGAATACATTTAGTGCTCTTGGACACAAGTTGTTTTTATATGGGTGGCTAAGGAGTTTCTCATAGCTATCCTGAGGAAAATACACAATCAGTAATCTTGGTAGACTGACATTGTCTTAGGGCAGCAACTTGGCCATAGTAGATGAAAATAATTATACTGGGAATGACTTTGGAAATATGATACAATTATGCAGAGCTGAAGGGATTTGGAGGGAGGGAGAGGGTAAGTAGAAGGAAGAACTATCGTGCTTTTAGTAGACAACAATTACACTTCAAAACAAACCGTTAAATATACATGCCAAAAACGGGTACAATAATAAACTGTTTAATATAAGTATTCTTTCTTTTATAGGAGGTAATCTCCAAAAAATAAGAGTTAAAGTGGCTAAAAGATGGGGTGCTTGCTGCACAACTACAGAAGAAAACGCTAGGAGAAGAACAGAGGTCAGTAAACAATGTTTAAGATGGTGATGGCTCATTATATTGGACCTCTGGGAAGGGGTAGACACAACCTCTGATCTGTCCTCCCACTGAGCAGTGTTATACATTATATGCAGATTGATTTTACTTAAGGGCTATGATTAGCAAAGTACAGAATCTGAAATGAACTGGAGATGCCAATCAGACCAAGTGAGAGGGAAGACTCAGTGGCTGGGAAAATACATTTAGCAACTGGTTGACAGAACTGACCACAATGGGAAGTCTAACCCAGAAGAAGAAATGAATCATCTTGGTCACAGTATCAACCATCACAACATGGCATTATACCCTGGGAGAAAAATTTAACATTACCATCTCCTAAGAATGGGAGAAGACAGTTGTGAAGTTTTTGAGGAAATCAACAGCTTAGTCCATTTAGTACTTGATCCAGACATATACATCACAAAATTACAGAATCCAAATGTGGGAGAAACCTGAGTGACCACCTATTTCAAACTACAAGTTACTAAGCATCTCTCTCATTGAAGAATCATCACTGACAGTCAACTAACCTTCACTTGGAGAATTCCAGTAAAGGGGAAACCTATCACATCCCAAGAAACCCATTACATTTTTGAATGGTGATTATTTTTTCTTCCTTCAAGCTTAAATTTCCCTCCATTTGACTACTAGTTCTTCCCTCTTGGGCTAGGCAGAACAATCCAACTCCACTTTTACATCAAAAAACTTCATGTCTTTGAAGACTGAGAGCATCGTCATGTCTTACTAAGTCTCCCATCTTATATTTATTGAATTGATTCTTTGAGCCCAAGTATAGAATACATTTATGGATATTAAATTTACCTTTTTTTATTAGATTTGACCCATTATTTTAGCCTTTATAGATCTTTTTGAATCCTGACTCTACTATTCATGTGTTACCTATTCCATGTGATTCAGTAAAATAATAGGGGTAGTAACCTTATTGTAAAGCATTGTGGAGTGAGTCTATATTCTATGACTATTAAGGAGGCATCAGAAGGTTGTATAATTTGAGGAGATAGCAGGGTTAAGAGAAGAATCTTGTTTGTTTTTAAAAACTTGGAGGCAACTATGTGGTGCAGTGAATAGAGCACCAGCCTTGGAGTGAGGAAAACCTGAGTTCAAATCCAGCCTCGGCCACTTGCACTTATTAGCTTTGTGACCACAGGCAAGTCATTGAATCCCAATTCCCTTACCTTCCCCCCTCAAAAAAATTGGTTACAATTCATCCATAATCAGAAACTTTTATCTTGGGAGGAGGGGGGAGGGAAGAAGTGACCAGCACAAGGAGGCAGTACCTGTAGGGAGTCAGTTGTTCTGGGAAACCCAAAAGTTTCCACTGTGCTGAGGGTCCAACTGCTATAAGGAAGAAGGATGAAACAGGGACAAAGAGAGGAGGAGAACAGGGATCTATGACTGCAGAGGTAGTAAAAGGAAAAGTGTACTCCAGGGAGAATGGCCAGATAATTCATATCACCTAAGACTTGGACACAGCCCCCACCCCACCACTCCTTGCAACAGACAAGAAGATAGCCTGCCCATCTTGAGAGATCCTTGACTCTCTAGTAACTAATGCATTATTTGCCCCTCCCCTCTTCTTTTCCAGCCCTTCTCTCTACCACTATCCACGTTGTATCTTCCCTTGAGGGAAGTTAAAGGCCTACTGCATTATTGCATCATTTACTTCTTGTGTGGAGACCTCTAAGTCTCCCAAAGAAGGCAAAACTTACTAGTTATGTTCTCAGAGATGCTGTTTGTCAACTGAGCTGTGAAACCACTAACTAGTCACTTTAGGTAATTAAGGATCCTCTGGACCATCTTAAAATGCTAATAGCAAATGTCCTGCATAAATTCCAAGCAGCTAATTAAATTCTGTCAAACTGAAACACCTTTCTAGCTTCATTTGGCTAACGTAGTCCCTGACTCTGCTTTTTAATGTGGTTATAGACTCTTGCAAACACCCAAGGCCACACAGAAGGTCACCTCATTTCAAGATGAGAAAAATAGATCTTTATTTGAAGACTATGTCAAATTCCTCTATATCACTGAATTCAAGTCAATATATAAATGCCAGCTGCTGTTATTTTTTATTATATACCAAATTTCCCATGGCTAATTCTGACCATGTGGGATGGGAGCTGATTTTATCCTCTCCTCTTTTTCACTCTTATCCACTTTTAGTGAGGGTAACTCAATTTATTAATACTATGAGAGCTTTGAGTTCCTTGGAGAAAAGGCTATTGAAATATTACATTTATAGCTACAGACAACTTAATACCCAAGATATTTTGAAAAAGCTCCACTCCAGAAAATAAAGTGTCATCCTATGACACATCACACATGCTCCATTCTAACATAATATGCTATTCCCCAAAGGAAAAACAATTGACAAGCCATAATTTCCTAGTAAAGATTTCCATAAAACCATTGATGTAAACGTGAATTTCTCTGCAGCGGAAGATTATTTTGAAATTCATCAGTAAATCAGTGTCCAAGTAAAGAGTACAGCTTCTCAAAAGTACAATGCATCCCATAAATGGATTTCACTTTCCCAAAAGTGTGAGGATGTGTCTTTATAACTAATCCTCCTTAGATAGCAATGTAATATGTAATTAATTCATTAAATAATGGCTTAAGTTAGGCAACTGCTACTGATACAAAAGAAGTAACCCTTTAGTTCAGCTAAGAACATGTATGAAGCATCTTTAAAAAGATTTTCCCCACACTTGATCCGACTTTTAAAAGTACTTTCATAATGATTCCAGAGTTTTTCAGGATTATAAGGGGCCACTGAGGATTACATGTCTGATTCTATAAGAGCCATAGTACCACTTAGATTCTTTTGCTATGAACATTGAAGAACATTTTTAAAACTGTCATAAAACAGAGCTGTAAAATCAGGCCACTTTCTCCCCAAAATTGGCAGTTTGTACAAGGTCAAATGGAGTAACTCCTCCCTCCCCTCCCCAAATTCAAACCCTGTGAATATTTTGCGGGAGAAAGGTCTAGAGCAGAGGTGTGAAACATATAGCCAGTTATCCTGAGTGTTGTCTGAACCAGATTAAAATGTAATGGGAAAAGTAAACAAAATACATACAAATACAACAAAATATAGCATTATTTTAAAAATTAAGTCAATATGTGACCCACAAAGATCTTTGTGTATGGAGTAGTAGCCCTGTTTTTGTTTGAGTTTGGTATCGCTAATCTAGAGATATAATCAATCAAGAAGCATTAAGGGTTTCCTATATCCTGTGCTTGGTACAAGGGTTAGAAAGATCAAAAAACAAACCGTGACCTCAAGGAGCTTATGTTAAATTGGGTGAAAAAATACACAGTAGCTCTAAGCACATACAACCTTTGCAAAGGCAAGGAAAGGGCAGACATGAAATTTTGTTAGATGTAAGAAATGTTAAGGAAATATAATTGAGAAAATTTGGCAGCTGATTCAGTGTAGGAGATGAGGCTTAAGAGGGAATTAAAGATACCTCAATGATTGTGAACTTGCATGACTAGAAGGATGATGATGCCTTCAACAAAAAGAGAGAAGCTCAGAAAAGGAATGCATGGGAGGGTGGGGATAATGAGTTCAGTGAGTTATGTTTTAGATATGCAGAAGCATTGTAATCCACAATAAAGCAGGAAAAGGTGCATTCTGAGTTTGAAGCAATTGTTTGTAAATGTAAATAAATCATCTGCTCAGGAGGATATACAACGATTCTGTTATAGAATTATTTTAAACCAATCCTAAGTTAATTATATCTTTCTATAGTTCTCTGTAAGTATATCAGAGAGGATGTCCCTGATCCCCCTTTACCCCACCACCACCATTAGCATGACATTCTGTCCTAGTCTCAACCATGGAAGAGAAGTAGATTTCTTGGATGTGCTTTGGTTCTAAATTTGCTAAACCAGATTTGCTTGGAAACTGCAGGGATAGTGAATGACCCCACATTACCAGGCCCCTGCTAATGCAAAACAATACCCAATTCCCTAACATGTTTTGCTATCGTTGGTCCCGCAATAAAGTCAGTACTAGTAGGATCCTTACCATTTAGGAAATGTTTTTAGATATTCTTCCCCAGAAAAAATGACAGATTAATATTTTTTAAATTCTTACTGACTCAGGTTTCTATCTGCCATTCCTTAGCAAGTCTAATTCCACATTTTCTATATTACACTATGATCTCTGCAAAAAAAAGAAAGTGTCAGGTTCTGAAGTAATT
>CM053583.1:74962126-74980251 GCA_028627135.1 Pseudochirops cupreus | reverse complement strand
AGTCAGTACTAGTAGGATCCTTACCATTTAGGAAATGTTTTTAGATATTCTTCCCCAGAAAAAATGACAGATTAATATTTTTTAAATTCTTACTGACTCAGGTTTCTATCTGCCATTCCTTAGCAAGTCTAATTCCACATTTTCTATATTACACTATGATCTCTGCAAAAAAAAGAAAGTGTCAGGTTCTGAAGTAATTTATCTCATTAAAGCCTGACCTTTGATGGAAAAAAAAAAGATAAGGAGTAAAATATCTTAAATGCTTCTCATGGCAAAATATGTCACCTCTCAGTGAAAGAGTAATCCAGAAAACTGACTGGATGATAGAAGGGATTTTATTCAGAGCAAAAAAAATCAATACTCATAAGATGATCATGATTACCTATATAGGTTACTAAAGTGTCCAATAAATTCCCCACAAGTGCTTCTCAATAGATATAGAAAAGAAAAGACAGCTAACTCACATGATATCTCATTTTCCTATCAATACAGCCAAAGTCATGATGAAGATAAATGGTTGTAACTCCCTTGCTCCCGCAGTACTGATTGCATCTTTACATGAGAATTATTTGCCATACTGGAAGCAGCAAAAAAAAAAATCTCTATTTATTCATTTGCTATGGTCCCAGCTTCTGTTGGTATCAAACCCCAACATCAAAGGAGAAAGAAGAACCCAATTTTTTGGAGTACTGATTTAATACTCTACCTCAGTGGCTCTGAACCTTCCTAAGACTGCGACCCTTTTAATACTCGTATGTGGGCATATCTGCATGTGGGCGGACCCACCTGGAGATAGATAGAGGAGCGGTGTCTCAGTTCCTAAGACCATTGGAAATATGTGTTTTCTGATGGTCTTAGGCGACCCCATTTGATCCCCAAAGGGGTTGTGACCCACAGGTTGAGAACCGCTGCTCTACCTCATTATTCTCAGGTACTTGATAGTGGACACACCAAACACACAAGTCACACTTAGACTGAATTACATAAGTGACCTCATGTGATATATTATTGTACCTTTCTTAATAAGCTATATCATAGTTACTTGAATAAACAGAATGTCTAAGCAGCTTTCTTGAAATAAGAACCCAAGCCAATAGGATCACAGACATATAGCTGGAAGGAACCACAGAGGTCATCTGTTCCAAAATCCTCATTTATTAGATGAGGGGATTGAGGTCCTCTGAGGAAAAGTCAGTTGCCCAAGGTCTTGCTTCTATTCAGACCCTGGGAAAACCCAGGACCTTAAGCTATTGGCTTGTTTTGCTTTTCAAAAAAAGGATTTAAAGCTTCCTTCAAATTCTCAAGCTAATAAAGATGCTAAAACTATGAAAAAAGGATTTATTTATACAAAGAAGATGAAAGATTCACAACTCTATCATCGTTGTAAGACTGTCAATGCAAAGAAAGGCCTGCTCACCCCTCACCTGTTCCTTAAGCCCTAGACAACAAACGTAGATTTAAGATTAAAGATATCTAATAACAAAAATGATAGAAGCATAATTTACATATTCAAGTTTGACATAGCATAGAAACAGACATTTAGCTACCTCTCTGAAAGATTAGCTGCTTCTTTTAGTCACCTCCAACAGTTCAGCCAGTTTTTCAAAAGTTGTCTGCCAAAGCACCCTGCAAACAGGGTGCCATACCCAAATGCAAGGCTACTAAGTTTTAGGATTGAGTCCCCCCTAGAGAGGAGGTCACACAGACTTATTCTTGAGAGAAATAGGAACCAGGAAGGAAAGTCCCCCCTTGCCTGGAATTAGGGGAAAGATAGTACCTCAATTTAGAAGAGTGGGGGACGTTAGGGTAAGGGGATAGGAAGCAACTCACCAGATGGGGGAAAGGAGAGTCAAGGGAAGGGTTATATTAGTTTCCATCTGGATTTGCTGAGAAATTAGGATAGAAAGCTTCTATTTCCCTGTAGAACACAGAGTGAGCCATCCAGAACGCTTCTTAACAAGTATATAAAACCCAATTCAATGCTTTTTCGTTTTGTAAGGGAACATAATTTTTCTAGATCTTCTGTAAGAGAGACAATTAGCTGAGTATAAGCCAAAAGTAAAAGAAACAACCTGGTGTAGTAGAAAACGCATGGAATTTAGAGTCAGGAGACCTGTGTTTTAAGATACTAGTTGTTTGACAAAGGATTTAATTTACCTTCTCTGGTCCTTAGTTTTCGTATCTGTAAAATGGTAATAATAAGACTTGTACTATCTATTTCATAGGATAGTTATAGAACAAACACTTTGCAAACCTCAAGATGCTGTAAACATATTATTTTAAGACTGTACAATGTCTTCAACAAGACTATTCTCTCCAAGAAGGCAGGTTTTAACCCTTCTATAACTTAATTGAGTTAATTATACATAGGGAAATGAAGCAGAATGCCTTACAAATCTTAAAATGTTATATAAATGTGTACCAGAATTTATAAAGTATATAGTCTTTGAGATTTCTTGTGCCTAGAAAAGTCATTAAATTGCAATCAACCAAGGAAGGTGGTTAAGGAACAATCTTTAAATTTAAGAATGGTCCTTGGACAATAGACAAGCAGTCCATCATTGCCCACACTTGAAGCTTTTTTGGTATAATTTGCCAGAACTCTTGATTTGCTGACATGGTTTTTGAGAACCCAGGGTCACCTCCATGCTACAATAAGGCACTGGATTAGGACATTAGACCAGAAATTATTATTAAGCAGGGAAACAGAATGTAAATTCATCTGAGCATCTTAGAAGTAAGGCCAGATCCATTCGATTTAACATAATCTAGTGGGAGGGGTAGGGTCAGGCATTTTTCATACTCCAAAGAAGATAAATCTCCTTTTTGATCTGTACACAACTGAACTGGAAAGAAGCAATTTCAGGATACTACAAATGACTATTGGCTTATGATAGACTCGGTCAAAAATACAGACCCGGGAAAAGTGAATAAATGGTGAATTTAGAGATAGGGTTGTCAAAATCCTCTTTAAGGAATTTGTCTCTTACCTGTATCTTCTCTTTCACTCCTGGATGAGACTCAAATAATGTAATATTTGAGTAGTTATTTTATTCATTATTTTATTCATTTTATTTTACTAATTTTATTTTTAGTAGTTCTATTCATTCAATACTCTAGGTCAGTGTGATTCTTGCTAAATATTATATCTTCGGTTCTAGAAGTGCAATAAGACATTTTTCTGCTGGTTGCTGCTCCAGAGGGTTCTGACTTATCACAGGTCTTATATCTGTGGTTATGAGGGCCAGGCCAACCCCCAGTTTCATCATTTGTAAAATGAAGCATTGAACTAGATAATTGCAAAGGCCACTTGTAGTTCTAAACCCTATGCTTTTAGCATTACAGTTCTTGGAGGAGGGTCATCAAAAGATAATTTATATATATATATATATATGTACATATGAATTATATATGTATATGTATATGAATATGTGTATTGTATATATATGCATATATAATATAGACACAAAATGTAAATGTTTGATGCATATGAGAAGGAAATGAAATGTGAAGATGTGAACAACTTCTGATTAGGAAACAACTGGCACTAGAGATACTGGAATAGAAGAACAAAGAGAAAGTGGGGGGAAAAAGATATTTTTATAAAAAGTAGAAAGAGACAAGATACATATATCAGAAGTAAAGCACCCAAGAAGGTGAGTTGTTGGGAGTTTTGTTTGTTTATTTGTTTTGTTTTGTTTTTTAATTTGGGGAAAAGTGTGACAGAACATCTATAGGCTGAATCCAAGGGAGCCACTGAGTCAAGGTTCAAAGTCCCAGAATTAGACAATTCCATTTAGAACCAAAGACTGGAAGTACGCTTAAACTGAGAAGACTTTTGCTTAAGTGACCAGAATCAACTAGAGATCTCTGGTTTGAACTGGGAGCTATAAAATAAATATATATTTATATTATAATATATAATAATATAATAATAATAATAATATATAATAGTAAATATATATATTATAAAATATAAAGTGCTATAAAATCCTGAACTATCTGTATATCTGTAACTGACCTAATTAATCACAGACCATAAAGTGTCCTTGCGTAGAATAGCATGTGGTTTGTGAACAACTAACTGAGCACGCTATTTTTTCAGTGGATCTAAAGAGAACCATATAGGAGGAAAAAACTCTAGGCTTAGATGAAGGATGATCTTTGGGAAGATTCTCCAGAGCCTTGGTCATTGATGCAGAAAAGGTACCTAGTCAGTAGCCAAGCCACCTAGAAAGTCATTCTTGGCAAGCTGCTATGAACCATGTTCCATCATCTTAGCAAAGTCTTATACTTCTTACAAAAGCTGCCTTGAGTCTTCCAGCATGAATCATTAGAGGATTAAATTTGATTTATAATGATTTTTATCCTTCTGGAGCACTTAGATTTCCTTTTGTCTTGAATATATAGATGGTCTTCTCCACCAGTTCACAATCCTCCAAAGTATACTGGCAGTGTCCTACTGAACACTGATAATAGCTGACATGTAAATGGCTCTTTAAAGTTTACAAAGCTCTTTAAATACATAACTTCATTTGAGCCTCACAACAACCTGGTGAGCTGAACACTATCAGTCTTCATATCCTGATTTACAGATGAGGACACCAATTCTCTGAGAGGTTTCAGGGGAACTTTTTGGATTCAGTCAAAGGGCCGTACTTGAGGACCTAAAGGGCCAGATGTGGCCGCAAGGTCCCCACTCCTGTTGGTTTCCTTATGGTTAGAGAATAACTAAGTATGCAGGTAGGATTCAAACCTAGATCCTTGTAACTCATCAGTTTAGCACTATATCATTTTCTTTTGTTATCATGTATGGTACCAGGAAAACAGCTCTGTAACAAATATTTGAATGAATAAATGAATGAATGGTTATGGTTTTAAATAGCAGGATTAAAAGAAAATGAGCTGCCACAGAAAACAACAGATTCAAGGAAAATCTGCCAATATCCTGCTTTTAAAAGGAAAAGAACCCCAGCAACTTTAAACTAACTAGGCTATATTTGAGGCAAATGAATAAATCAAGGAGAGCAGAAGTTGGAAGTAGTCAGAGAGACCTAACAACATTCTGAAGAAAGTTATTCTACAGCAAAACTGAACTCTAGGCCTGGCTCTTTCATTTAATTAAATATGTGACTCAAGGTAAGTCATTTAAACCCCTCTTAACCTCAATTTACTTATCTGTAAAATAAGCATTTTTGGATTTTATTATCCTTTTTAGCTCTAAATTTCTACGACCTCTGTTACAGTTATGACCATTCTTTCAGCATTGGGACAGATTTATTTTTCCTGAGCAGAACAGGGGTCTTGTCTGCCTGGAATACTTAGAGATGAGAAGTCTTTATCTGCAACATGATTAGGGAAAACAGTAAAACAAACAAAACCAAAATCAATTTGCTTTGCACTGCTATTTCTGGTGTATAGAGGAGACATTAGGGTTAGGATAGTTAAGGAGAAGGAAAAAAAAAAAGATGCAGGACAATGATAGTTGCCCGTGGGTTATTAGACTGACCATGACCCTGTTGCCCTTAGGAGTTTCAAGTGTTTTGGAAAAAAAATTCAAACCCAGGTAAGTGTCTGGAACTTAGGATAGGGCAAGACTGCATTTTCTGAATTCCCAGGCAGCTCCACTATTACGAATATGGGTCATTATTTCTTCTAGTACATTGACCTTTGGGAAAGGGAGTGGGGAGGAGGGAAGCTATGTTCTTTCTTCCTTCCTTGGTCTACGGCTGCTCTCCATACCTGCCCCAGTGGGAAGGAGGGTGACAATTTCCTGTTATAGGAAAACTCATGTTGAGAAAGCTATTAAGGTACAGCATTTCTGTCGCATTTCTGATACAGAAATTGTTTAGAGACTGCTCCATCATCCTGTGGGCACATTTGAGAGCCCTAGACTTAATAGCCCTTCAATCTGACATATTAAAACACAGGACAGACAGAAGGGTGCACTGGGAGCACTCACAGATAAGTGAGAGATTTGTGTTAAAACACCACAAGGAAAGCTTGACTTTCAAGGATGTGCACTATTGAAATGATGTGCCCTGTTTTGCCAACATATTGCAGTGTAAAATGCAAACTAGCAAGCCACGTAAGCTTTACAGCTCCAGGCAGTAAGTATTTTTAAATGTGTCTCTTGATTCCACAAGGGCTGTAAAGGAAAATTATGTGGGTAAAAAATGACTCTGCTCTACCTGGCAGAATCTCTCTGAGTACCATGGACTGTCCCCTCTGGGTTGCTGGCACATCTGCTCACCAAACGAATGACAGTAATTTCCTCATCTTTGTAGAGCAGGTGGTCTGCTCCTCCTTAAAAGCTAACAAAGGTCATGGAATGATGTCACATTGAAAGGGAGGTTCTCTGCCATTGTCAAATGGAGACCCAGCAAGCCTTGAACAAGATTGGAACAGATAACTGTGGCTAGCAATCGCTTAAACCAAATGGGCCCTCCCAGACTCCCAGATGAAAACCTGAGAGATTATTCTAGAATGGAATGATGATGATAAATGGGAACTATTCAATTGTATAGTAGTTTGAAGCTGCTACTTTGTGAAGCTGCACAAAAATTTAACACATGCCATGGAGTTGGAAATGTAATAAAAACCTTGTTTATTACCAGTACAGCTCAGGTCCAAATCATTCATATGCAATTCAACTGTTCCTTATGGTTAGTGATTCCAAAGTGTGTCTCTATCAGGAAGAACAGAGATTTTTTATTTTAAGGATTCTCTAGAGCAGGGGGTCTCTAAACTTTTTGTCAATGAGTAAGAAAAACTTTTCATTTCTCTGAAATCTAGAAATCATGTGCCAGGAGGAAGGAGATGGGTTCAGAGCTTTCAATAAGTCAAACAGAGGCACAAATAGGAATCCATTACCAAATGTCCTCCCTTCCCATATGAAAGTCTAGGGAATCTTGGAGGGGAGTATGTAAGAGAAGGGAAAGTAGTAAAGGCAGCAGCCTGCATGTGGTATTGCCTGGGAAGACTCAGATCCATCAATCTATTAGCACTGTAATTAGTGCAGTCCTGAGTGAGACGAAAACCAAATGCAATAATTTGTGAAAAAAGAAATTATACTGACCCTCCTTCCAGTGACAGGGAAGTCCATGCTGAGTAAGGGCATTTAAGGAGAAGGTCAGTGCTTAATAAATACTGTTTGATGGTTTGATGAGTTGACAGTAGATAATTAGCTCAATTATAGTCTTATTACCCTTAGTGATATTTGGTGGTTGAAGACCTGGTGAAGATTGGTTATTAGGTAAGCCTTCTTAAAAACCCAGGAAGAGCATGGCTTCAGTTGTCAAGTTGTCCAGGGAAATTTCCCTGTTTTAGGTGTGTCTTTGTGTTTTTCACTAGCGTGGTTCATAACAAAAAGGCAAGTGTAGGAGTAGTGGGTCTTAACCATCTTTACTCCCTTCCAGTATCTCGTAAGCAACAGCCAGACTTGGCATCTTCCCTTTCTGGTGGGGTATAAATTGTACAGTTAAAGATAAGTCTATAATGACAAAACTATTCACATACAATCCAGGGTGAATTTCTGATAAGGCGATTATACTGGACTATATTCCATCACTTTAAAGGTGTGGTTGAGAGACCCAGATATAATATAGCAGATAGTGACCCACTGAATGAAGAATGTGGCTCATGTGTCTTTGGTTTTGTTCAATCAATACAAACTTTTACAATGTTTATACAAAGAGAAATCTCATGGAAGACTGGATAGATAGTTGGTCTCTGAGTCATGAAGACCTGAGTTCAAATTCTGTCTCTCACATATACTGACTAGACAAGTCATCTAACTTTCCATAAGCTACACTCTAGGTCTGTGCCAATGCATTTGTAAAGAAGTTTCCTGTTCCAGGAAAACTGAAAATTCAAAGGTAGTGGGTGAGTCTCCACAAAATATACATATGTAACATGAACTAATAAAGCAAGAAAATAGAGATATTTAAAAAAGAAATAAAATAAGCCATCCATGGAGTACTCTGGGGGCCAGAGGAAACAGGGGCAGTAAGGGAAAACATCTACGCCAGAGAGATTTACATGTACATTTTCTAAAACTTTTAAGAAACCTATGCTACCTATGATACACAAATTGTTTTAATAAATAGGGAGAGAAAACACTTCATCATATTCCTTTTAGGAGACAAGCATGGTCCTAATATCCAACCCCGGCAGATGCAAAACATAGAAAGCAACTATAGAGATTTTTCTTTTCAAAAATGAATATTGATGTTAAACCTTTTAAATAAAATCCTTGCAAAGAATCTATAGTAATGTATTCAGAACGTATTTTGCTATGACCAAATTGGAGTCATGCCAAGAATGCAAGGGAAATTCAACATTAGGGAAACAATTAACACGTGTAAAAATAGAAACCCAAATAAAAATCACATTATTCAGTTGATATAGTGAGGAAAAGCCAGTCTTTGACAAAATGCATCACTCACTTAGGTTAAAACCTTCTCAATCACACAAGTTTAATTCTTCAATAAAATGAAATATATACAGATACAACTATGAGCTAGCATTATTTACAATGAAGAAACACTAGAAGCATTTCCAGTATAAAGAAGAATAAAACAAGGATGCCTCCTCTCCCTATTATTATTTATTCTATTTCTAAAAACAAAAATAGAGCTATAAATATGGGCAAAGAACTGACACCATAATCGTTATTTTCAGATGATATGACGAGTTCTTGGAAAGGCCCAGAAAATCAAAGAATATAATGGAGATGATTAATGACTTTAGCAAAGTAGCTGGATCAAAAATAAATCTACAAAAATCATCGGCAGTTCTATACAATGCGAATAAAAACCAGTGGAAGAAACATGAGGGAAATCCCATTCAAAATCAACCCTCAACGTGCATATACATATACAAATAATATACATGTCTGCATAAAGATATACATGTATACATATATATATATATGTATATATATACATATGTATATAAAAATATCCAGAGCATGTGCAAAACTATACTTCCTGACTGTAGTCTTATGTCCTTGGTCCCCCAGGAGGGTAATTTCGAGATGATGAACTCTCCAACGGGTTTCTGCTGCTCGTGTGTGATTAAACACCCTTAGTGCCCTTGAAATGTCAAAGCATCCTTTTATTGGCCACGGAGAAGGAAGCCAGTATATCTTCCAGCATCTTAAAAGATGGGCTTCAGCAGAGCAGCATGGCACAGTGGGAAGAGTCTTGGCCTCGAAATCAGGAGACTTGGGTTCAAACTCTTGATTCTATCTGCTACCATCTTAATCAAGTCCAACTGCGCTATGCTTCTTGTTTATTATTTGTAACTATATTGTAACTATTTGGAGTTCAAACTAAATCTTTATTTTGTCCTCAGGCAGACCAGTTCATGTGGTATTGTGGAAACAGAGCTAGATTTGGATGTATAAGACCAAGAATAACCCTGCTACTTCCTAGCTGAATAGCTTTGGGAAATTTCCTCTGCCTGTTTGAGTCTCAATTTCCTCATCAGTAAAGCTAGGAGGTTGGTCCTCTCCATCTTTAAATCCTGTGTGAATGTCTTGAGGTAGGTTTAACCATAGCAAACATAAGATGAGCTGTGGCTTTATTATATGTCTTCCTTTGTTTTTGTCTCTCTTGTATTTATTCTTCAGTGTTATGGTCTCATAAAGTGATACCAAGAACAGTGATAAAATGGCAATAGCAAAAACGTTCAATAAGAGTGAAATAAAAGGATGCTCAATAATAGGTAAGACCTAAGAAATACAAGGCTAAAGGTCTTTCAAATGCAAACATGATTAGAGAAGCAAGACAATAGAGTTGATGGAGCAAGAAAGCAGAAGCTTCTGCAATAATGCTAATGAGGACTCTAAATGTCTCTTTTGTGGAGTATATGCTTCTGTAAGAAGCATATGAAAGCAAAAAGAGCATCTAGGATCCTCTTCCTAAGCTGCTTCTCTGGTTGTAGGGTTGACCATGGACAGGTCTTCATGGCAGAGCATCTATAGGTGCAGTATCATGGAAGTAGTATTGGACTTGGAATCAGGAGACCTGAGACCAGATCCCACCTTTGCCACTCATGCGCCATGTAACTTTGAACCAGTCATTTTACTATGAATGAGCATTTCCTTCAATTATTCGAAAACAATACATTGAGAAGGGGGTTTGTAGACTTTGCCAAACAGCTAAGGGGTCCATGACTCAAAAATGTTAAGAATGCCTGTTTTAGAGTAATCTCCCACTTCTGATAACTACAAGGAAATCTGATGGAACTTACCCAGAAGCTGAGTGAACAGCTGCAGGAGCTGTGGGATATTTTCACAAGATTCTAAGACAAGTCAGAAACAGGGTAAATATCCCAGTTTTAGAGTGAGGAACAATTTCTCACTAGACAAGTCTTTTGTTCAACTAAGACTATTAATGATAACTATCCTCACCTCTATTTCACCAATTGCTACTCAATATTCACAGCCCTAGTTCAAATCCTTCTTCTGCAAAAAGCATTCCCTCATTATGCCTGGCTGTTCGGGGCTACTTTCTTTGTGGGTGAGAGGTGACAACCGATATCATATGATTCCAATAGAAAATAAAGATCAGCAGCATATCACACCTGACTCATAATCTATATAGGTCTATAAGCATAAATAAATTCCACCAAATCAGAACTCTTTAGGGGTGAGAGGAGCTGCAAATATTTGGAAAACATCTGAATGGAAACTGCAAGGACATCATAATAGTGATAACAGATATGAATATTTAGGTAAATGATCACCTAGAAGGTAGAAAGAAGGATTAGCATAAGAACACTACACACTGGGGATGCTGGAGGACCCTTAGTCCAAGCAGTTTGTAATTACCTAGAGACTGTAGTGCCTAAGAGGTAGAATGACTGGGTTTGACATGCTCTGTGCTTCCAATGTGTCTTCCTAACCACATTATCTAGCAATGGCAACGGATAAGGAGTTGGGACCCTTATGGAAACAAAAGCATTCTGAGACCAGCAAAGAAACTAGCCAGAGATCTTGTTCTTCCATTCCAGGAAATGTATGTCCATTCTAGGAAATCTTTGTCCACCAGAAGTGCTTTTGATGAAAACTCTCTGGTCAACCAAAACTTTGTATAGGTAGAAAACAACTACAGGCAAAGATTTAGCAGAGGTAGCAAAAAAACAACAACAAAAAAAAACAAAAAAACCCCACCACTTTTGGGATATGGAGAAGGAAACTCTCCTAACCATACTCCAGGCATTGTTTGCCTCAGGAACAGGGAAATGAATTGGCATACAAACAATTCAGTTCTGGGACCAAGAAGGATAATACCGCCCATAGCATTGCAGTGAATTAGGTCAATGTAAACTACAAAAAAAAAAGGTTGACAAACATAATTTTTGCTCTGAGGATGAGTCCTTATTTATTTATAAGGGTAAAGAGAAGGCAGAGATGACAAGGCTTGAATTTAAGTCCTTGTATATTGGGTGCCTTCTAGAAGAGATATACAGGAACCTATTGGACCTATAATTAGAACAACTGAGGCTTTTCCAAAGGCAACAGAATTTAGAAGGTACTGACAAAACAAATTTCTATATCAAGATGAAACAGCTAAACTTAGTACCTACTTAACACTGAAAACTACCTTATGCCATGTGTCCTCTCCTCATCATAACTAATGCCAGATAATCCATTCTGACAGTTGTATTTCAGTGAGATCTTCCTTGGACTGGATCTTTCTTTTAAAAAAAAAAAAATTTATTTATTTTCTTGTTTACATCATTCATTTCCATGAGATTTTGAGTTACAAATTTTCTCCCCATCTTTCCCCTAGCCAACACCTCAAAACAGCCATCCCACTGTATAACCCCTCCCCCAATCTGCTCTCTCCTATGTGCTCCTCCTTGCCCCTCTGACTTTCCCATAGGGCAGGATGGCTCTCCCTACCACAGTGTCTGTATATCTTAATTCCCAGTTGGGTGTAGTTAATAATAATAATAATTGTATATATATTTTTAACATTTTGATTATAGAACTTTAAATTCTAGATTCTTTCCCTTCCTCCCTCGTCACCCACCCCCACTGGAAGGACAAGTAATTAAATACAGGCTGTACATGTGTAATTATGCAGAACATCTCCACAGTGGGCATATTGTAAGAGACTGATTATATGTCTCTCCTTCCTATCTCTCCTCCCCCCTTGTTCTATTCTCTACCCTGTCCCTGTCCCTGTTCCTTTACAGAAGTGTGTACTGCCAGCACCTGGACTGGATCTTTCTTGGTCCCTCTCCTAGTAGCACCCTCTTCATTACCTATCTCATATCCAAATGTGTATTTCTCCCCCACATGACTGTGGCCCTCAAAATCCAAGGACTCTCTTCTCAGATAACTCCCAGGAGTCTTCTCATTGCCCATTCAACTGCTTGACATAGGAATTAGAATTGCTACTTATGGCTCTGGGAAACAGCCTCCTGGTTGAATACTAAAGGTCCAAACATTGAAGAAGGGAAGGATCTTGGGAATAAACAATGCTTCCTAGATTTCTAAGCCCATTTCAGTCTGAATCTTGAGGTCATGATTGAGGACAGAAATCACTGTGGAGAGGGGGCCCACGTTCCTCACCAATGATAAGCAACTGCCACCAATAGACAGATAAGCTCAAGAAGTCTAAAAGTAGCAGCATCCCTCATACCACTAGTCCTGCATTTAGCAAAACCCTCAAAGCCACCATCCTGGGAATCAATCTCTGTGGAGATATAGCGTGGCAACTGTTCCTACAGGAACCATAAGCACAGCTATTGAAGTTCAAGAAAAAAAAATATATTCTCACCACCAAAATCCTTGGTCCTATGAAATTATTCAACATTAGAACTGGTTATGGTGTTATCAGTGGAAATGACAATAAAGAAGATTCATTACTTCTGCTTTGGTGATAAACTCTAAGGATCATGGAACCTTTCAATCTGACAGCTAAAACTTCCTTTCTGTGTTATTTCTACTTATGAGCATATAAGTTCCTTGATGGGAGGGACCATCTTGTTTTTCTGTTCATATACTCACTTAATATATTACTTTACATATAGTAAGAGCAGAATAATTTTTAATTAATTCATGATTAATCTAAGCCTTACGGTATACTGAGTAGTATAAGGGTACTGAGCAATATAGGCAATTATAATTTGACAAGCACACTGCCCATGAACAGAGAAAGAATGTCTATAACTTTGCATGCATGAGCCACCGGGCCTTACTACATGGAGGGAGGCCAGATCCCACTCAGGGAAAGAGAGAGTAGGATGAGAGGTGCACTGTAACTACAATCAGAGAGGTAGGACAGTTGAACTGTGGGAGCAGGAAGGCAGCAACTGCAATAAATCACCTCAACGATGGCATAAGGCAGCCCATAAAAGCGAGGAGAGCACAGGCTTTTATATTGTAGCTTGTCGTGTGTGGTGTCTGTATTTCTAACTCCTCATTTTATGTGTCTCCCTGGGGTTGGACATACACTGGGCTATGTGACAAGGTGTCTGAGATTTTAGGCACAGAGTATACCAAAGGGTCCCATGATGATGATTCTGCGTTGCAAATCCAGGGACAAATATGTATTAGGCAATAAATCTTGAGCCCTTCCCTGTTCTCTTGGGCCTCCGAGGTCATTTGACCCTGCCTCCTAGTGTTTTTGTTCCTAGGCAGAGATACTACACAATCTTATGATCTGATCAGTCTAAGTCCTGAACTAAGACTCCTATCACTACCACAACCTATCACAACCACAACTGGTGCCTAACCAGTTAAAATGTTCATGTGTCCCAAATGGTACATTGGTCAGATTGTAATTGGGTATAGCATCCAGGCAACAGACACAGTCACATGTACACATGTGTATACACACACACACACACACACACACACAGAGAGAGAAAAACTTCTTCTCTTTTAGCCTTTTATTCTTTGAAAAATTTTCCAAATAAGAATGAACTGAATAAGTGAGATATATTATCATAAGGCAGCATAGGAAGAAAATTCAAATCTGGGGAATTATCACATAATAAATACTACCAATTTCATGAATGAGAATAAATAGCTATTTTTAAGTGGCCAGCTGTAAATTTGGATTAACATCAGGTCCTTAACAATCAAGTTTCAAATTTCTCTAATTATATGACTGGTGATTAGGGTCCAATTGATGAATAAATACTTAGTACAACTGATACCAAAGAAAATTCATTGGCACAGAATGATACAGTCTCAAGCCTATTCCAGCTCATCATTTACTTTGCCAGTCCTAAAGTACAAATCTGACCATGTCTCTCCCTGCCTCAAATTCTGCTACAATCAATTGCAGTAGCTTCCTATCACCTTTGAGCTCAAGCATAAAAATTCCTGTTTGGGATTCAAATCCCTCTGCACCCTCACCTCTTCCCACCTTACCTATCTTCTTATACCTCATCCCACCTTACCTCACTGGCTTCCTATCATTTCCTGGAACAAGACGTTGCATCTCCTGACTCCAGTTATTTCTAATGGTTGTTCCTCATGCCTGGATGCCCTCTGTTCTTATCTCTGCCTCCTGGCTTCCACATTCTACAGGAAGCCTATCCCATCCTGCTAAATCCTAGAGTCTCTCCTCACAGATTATTTCCAATTTATCCTGTAGATATCTTCTTTTTATGTAGTTGTTTGCTTGCTGTCTTCTCTAATAGAGGATGACCTCCCCAAGGGCAGGGATTAAGATAATTGATACCTTTCTTTGAATCTCTAGTATTTAAGTATCTGGCACATAGTAGGAGCTGGATAAATGTTTACTGCCTGACTAGAAAGGAGCCATTCTAGGAATCAGCAACATTTAGGATCAGGGATCTACTAGTTAAAAAGGTACATTCCTGTTCAGCTCTTTCTCTCTTTCCCTTCATGCTACCTTCCAACAAATCTTCTCCATCTGAACAACTCCTTTCATTTCAAGCACTATAACAGCCCTGACTGATCATTTGTCTCTTTTGCAGGCTTTAAATATTTTAGTAGTTTTTGCCCTATGAATCTGATATAAGAAATTGTTGGACTTCACCAATCTCATTAAAGCTAGAACTGGTCTGTGAAAACTTGGAAAAATTCACGTAAAGAGTTTGCTTTCCAAAGTTCTCCACCCACAGAAGCAGAGGGAACATTTAATTCAAGTAATGGGACTTTTCCAAAGAAGAGGGGGAAAAAAATTAAACATAGCCAAGGGCCAATAATGCTTTAATTCAAACGACTTCTTTAAATGTGTGACTTAAATTCCTTAATTTCATATTTATTCTTATAGTTGTTTCATCTCCTTTTGGGTGTGTCCAATTCAAGTCCTTTAATATAGAGACTGTAACTTGTTGAAATTTTTTTTAGTTGTGCTGTTTCTTTCTTTTATGTTTACATATTGCCTTTCCCAAAATAATGGTGTTTTGTCACTTAACATGGCACTGTTCCTAAGTGCAATACAACATATTCCTTTCTATACCCACAATAAGAAATGAAAAATAAGGAGATAATTTTGCCATCTTTACCATGTCTATATTTAAATGGAAGAACTAGCCCTTCAAAAACCAATAACCACTTGCTAAACTTTTAGCTTAAAGTCTCTCAAATCCATTTACAGGCTAATACCAAAATAGATTTTCTTCAGACAGTGGTGCTTGTTCTTGCTCTGATAAGAACAGCTGAATAGAAATACTTTTTCTGCCTCTTCCTCTTCTGCTTAAGGGAGAAAAGTGAGCAGACTTATTGCACTGCCTTCTTTTGCAGACAATAGGAACTCTCATCAAAGTTCAGATCCAAAGAGATCACAACACCTCTAATCAAAACCAGCTAAACATCGAGTCACCTCAGTTCTGATGATGGTGGGTCATCTTAGAAAACTTTCAGGTCAGTTATATGTTAGGTCAAGGAGAAAGCCTGGAGAAAAATTTACAATTATGTGGTCACTTGGAAACAAGGCTTTAATATTCAATTTGCATCTTAAAGGAGAGACAGTTAAAGAGCTAATTGGTAGTAAGTTCTTTGTAAATATTTTAAACCAGAAAGTCATCTCAACTATCCCTGTCTCTCCATCTGTAACTGCAACAGAGATTACAATGTATAAAAGCCCAGCCTTATGGGGCAACACTGATTTATATGCAGTTGCAGCTTGCCTGAACTGCCTAACCATTCTTATAAATTTTAAATCTGAGTTTGGATACCAAACAAAACAAACAGAGCAATCCTTGATCTTTTTAGGATTTGTCTGATTTCATTCCAGATCGTCAAAGTGTCTGCCTGTTTTCCTCAATATTCTTAATCCTTTCAAGAATATGGAAAATGAAAAGAACCGATTATTTTCAAAAAATAAAAAAGGGATTTTTTTTCCACCATGAGAATAAAGTTCAGCACTGGTTTTACATGAGCTGCCAGTCACAGACTGATCATCTGTTTTTACTTGCATAAGATTTAGCTCTGTGCTCAAATTGAAATCTGTTGTTTAAGAGCTTAAGCTTAGTACATCCAGCCTACTTGTCCTTGTTAGTAACTTGCTTTAAATGTATGTTTCTGTGATTTGCCATTATATGCATTCTTAAAGTCATGCTAATATTCACATCAAATTGTTGAGGACCTTTTTCAGATGTCACGTGTTTTGGTGTTTTGTGGTTTGAGTTGAGTGTGTGTGTGTCTATTTGTGTGTGTGTCTGTGTGTGTTTTAAACAATCATTTAACATATTTGCAGAAGTGATTTTTTTTTAAAGAGAGACCAAATATCCCGTTAAGGAGCTCACACAATGGATAGAGCGTAGGGCATAGAGTCAGGAAGACCTGAGTTCAAATTCAGCCTCAGACACTGTAGCACCAATGCAATATTTACAGCATCCGCAATTACAATGAAGACCATGACTGTAACTATCACGTAACGTTTGATTGCAAAATATGCCAAACTCTCCAGATAGAGGACAGAACTGAAGGATTTATTCAGCCACCAGAAACCAAATCCCAAAACCAGTAAGCTGATTTCATAATAGTACCAAAGATATTCAGAAGCCATAATAACACTGAGAGCCATGCCATCCTTTAATCTTCCCACAAACCAATACAAGATCAATATTTACTCACAATACTCTCTCTCCCATTGCCTGAGCTCCTCCATCCCCCACCTTCTGGCTAGCTCTGAACACCAGCTTCCTGTGGGCTTTGCTTCCTTTCAGCAAAACTCTTCCCATCACAGGCTCCATGTGATTACATTCAGCCTATTATGGGACAGAGTTTACTTTCAAAGCAGGGGAGGTCTTCAAACTCCCCCGTAGATCTATTAAGGGGCAGGGGATATCTTCAAATTCCTATTCCCATTACAGACACTTACTAGCTGTGTGACCCTGGGAAAATTGCTTAACACAGCCTCAGTTTCCTCTTTTGTAAAATGATCTGAAGGAATGGCAAACTACTCCAGTATTTTTACAAAGAAAACACCAAATGAGGTCACAGAGAGTCAGAAATAACTAAAATGACTGAACAACAACACAGAACAAGTACCTAGGAATTTAGGAAGGTGAATTTAGGAAGCAGTATAGAATAATAGATACAGAGCTTAACTTGGAATCAGGAAAATCTGGTTCAAATATGACTTCTGATACTTACTAATTATGTGACCTATACAAATTCTCTAAAGCTGTCTCCTCATCTATAAAAAAAGAATGGATAATAAATAGCACCTAATTCACCACATTGGGAAAAGCTTCAAACGAGATAATGTATGCCATGTTTTTTTTTTCCTTTTTGTTTTTTAAATTTCATTTTAGTTTGCATCATTCATTTCCACAAGATTTTGAGTTACATATTTTCTCCCCTTCTTTCCTCTACCCACCACCCCAAAACAGCCATCCCAGTGTGTCCCCCCTCCCCCAGTCTATTCTCTCCTATGTCACTTTTTGGTAGGGCAGGATGGATCTCCCAACCACAGTGCCTGTGTATCTCAAGTTCCAGTTGGATGTAGTCAATAATAATAATAATAATAATAATTGCATATATATAGATATACAGATATATATTTATAACATTTTATTATGGAACTTTAGATTCTAGATTCTTTCTCTTCCTCTCTCACCACCCACCCTCACTGGAAGGACAAGCAATCAAATACAGGCTGAACATGTGAAATTACGCA
>CM053583.1:74939960-74961626 GCA_028627135.1 Pseudochirops cupreus | reverse complement strand
GTTCCTCGTAGGCGAGAGCTGACTTTAGTGAGAAGTATATTTGTGTGCGTTTTAGAGTTCTAGGATTGGTTTAGAGTCCTGTTTTATGGGTATTTTGGGGTGGCTATGTGAGAGCTGCAATACGTTGCTGCTGCTATGCTGCCATCTTGGCTCCGCCCCCTAAGTTTTTTTAAATTTTAAAAATTGATTTGTTTATTTACTTTTAATTTATAAGATTCAGTTCCACAGTCCCTTGAGTTTTAAATTTTCTCCTCTCCCTTCCCCCCACCCCTGGAGGCATACAGTCAAGTATAGGATCTCCAAATACTTTCACATTGGACATTAGTCTGGGTGTACAGAAGTGTTGTAACCAATGGAGTGAACAATGGGAAAAAAGAAACAAAACCAAACATGGAAAAGAACTATAGCATGTAGATTGCTTCAGTCTCCATTTAAACTCTGTTCTTTCCAGATATTTCTCTGAATGTAGATATCTTCTTCCATCCTGAGACTTGTACAGTTGTCTTATACCTGTGCGTTGCTGAGAAGAGTCCAGTTTATCAAGGTTGGTCACATATGATGTGTCTGTATCACCAGTCACCTTGATTTTTGTCTTGCCACTGAATTTTGATGACTCTGGAAGAGAGAGTGAGGCTGATGATTTTGTGCAACTCTGTTTCACTTAACACCAATTCATAAATGAGTCAAGACATCACTCAGTGCTGTCATTGGTCCTTTTTGAAAACAAAGCACAAAGTACAACTACATATTGGGCCGTGTATAAGGATTACCCTGTCTTGAAGGCATAATGTTTAGCAAGTAGTAATCCTTTGGCAACCCACAGTACCTGACACATAGGCACTTAATAAGTGTTCATTGATTGATGAATTGGTACTGCACAGGTTCACTTCAGTGTGGTCAGAGGAGAAGACACTGCAGTAGAATTTGGACTATGCCTGGCTCCCTAACTGATCATGATAAAAGCAGTCTTTGAGCATGCACCTCAAAGTGACTACATTTTTTTTTCTTTTTTTTCTTTGCTGCCATGGGGTAAACAGGTTCTTATAAGGAGGGAGAGAAATGAGAGAACTTTCCTGTGGATTTAGGCTCCATGTGAGATGTTGTTAGGGATATGGAATAATGCAAGGTAACCTGAATTTAGAGTTAGAGAGTCCAGGATTGAATCTTAGCTCTCCCACTTTCTACCTGTGGATTTGGGGCAAATATTTAATAACTTTCTTATATTTCAATTTCATCATCTGAAACATAAAGGGATTGGACTAAGTTGACCTCTCAAGGGCTCTTCTGGCCCTAAATCTATAATCCTTGATCCACTTTGTGTTCAATTCAGTAAATACCAGACTTTAACAAGTGCTTGGTGCTGTGGTGCTATTCCTGTCCTCAGGAAGCTTACAATATGATAAGAGGTATAAGGTAGGTGCAAAGATATCACAACATAAAATAGAATGTGAAAAAACTAAAATGATCTCAGAGATCTGAGATTATATCTAGCTAGCTTCATCAGGAAAATGTCACATATAAATCATACTGAATGAAAGAATTTGTTGAACACAAACCTTTTGCTGTTTATACAACATCCAGTAAGTAATATCACAGCAGTAACCAACACAAAGCAAATGGGCCTTTGCATCAAAGTATCAAATTTGAAAGATGTCAAATTTAGGTCACCATTTATAATTTTCCAATCACATAAAAACAGTAGAGCTGTGCACCTGGCTAGTAAGAACAATTAGTGAAAATAGGAAAGTATGGGATTTTAGCAAGCTCCATTCCCTAGTGTGTCCTCAATTCTGGGAGTTGTTTTTATCTAGCAGTGGTCTCTCAGGCACAGGGCTCAATTTTTGATGCTTAGACCAAGTGTAGACATTCCTGGCTAGAGCTCTGGCTTTTATGTAAAAAGTTTTTATTTTTTTTATTTTTGGTAGATTGAATTGGTATCATATAGCCATTATTATCTTTATTGTTATAAGATTTAGTAACTAACAGTGACCAAATTTCAGCTTTCATGGACAGGCTCATCAGAGACTCTCCCTTGGATTCTGGGCTTAGATCCATCCTTTAAATCAAACCTTTGCTTAAATTAGGTTGAATTCTCACTATTTCCTTTTTTAAACAATAGTGCTTGTGTTTGATTAATTATGTGGATTGCTATAAATCCAGTGTTTTCACTAAATTATAAATCAGTTAACTTGGCTAGACTCTCTCACATATACTGCTGAGAGCATCAGAGGAAGAACTGCTGAAACAGAGTTACGGGATGAAACTGTTTGAGGTGAGCTGCCAGAGGAGCTTTTGACAAACCACAATGGCCTAAAACATTAATGTGAAATAGCAATAAGGCCATTTGCAATACCTGATTGAATAGCTTTCTTGGTTGGGATTAAAACCTTGATACTCTAACCATCCTCGTGAGGAGCGTAGCAGGTGTCAAGATCTAAAGTTTACCCTTGGAGGGATGGAATTGACATACAGGCTAAGTAACCCAGCAGAAGACTCCCGGAGAGATAGAGGTGGGTCAGGGAGCGTAACTATTATTTCTCCTCCTGTTCTTGACTTCTAGTATTGTTTTCTCTCTAAACTTCCCTTCCTTTCCTAATAGTAACAGGGAAAAGAAGACCTGCTGATTTCTAGTCACTGCTATCTTTCATGTAATATTAGCTTATCTAGACAGCAGAATGCAAGGCCCAATGTTTATGTTAAAATTATTATCCATAATTCTCAATGAGACTTTAATTGCTTTAATTTCTGTTCTGAATGTAGAATCTGGGATGTATGCCAAGAATAATCCTTGAAAATAGGAAACACACACACACACACACACACACACACACACATACACGCAACAAGGTTTTGATTTTGCAAACATGTCCCTTGTTTAAGGGTTCATTGCATGAAACGTTAGAGCATTATACTTTCTGTTATTTTAAATTTTGTAGTGAATTCAAACTTCAGGGGTATTTCTGAAAACCATTCCATTGAAATTGTTGATGATAACACAATGAAAGATAAATGAAACCCTTTCCAAAGTTATTTCATGAGAGTAACTAGAAAAATTGGGTCGATTTAAAAAAAAAATTCTCTGCTGTAGATGAAATGCACACACAAATGACACATGAAAGCTGATGAGAAAGCTTTGAACTTATGCTCCATAGTTTACCCTGCCTTTGACAGAGGTTGGTATGCTTTTGCTACTGAATATTTTGCTTTTGTTAATTTTGAAATATAATCCTCACAAAATCTAATATCAAAAATAGGAAAAATATAATTGTTAAAAAGATGAGCTTAACAGTGCTTTGTACATAGTAAGAAAGAATAAATAAACTAACAGCAAGGAAAAAATGAAAAATTCTACAAAGGATTAAAAAAACTAAAAACCATACAACTAAAGGATGGAATTAGGGTGGGATAGGAGGTTACTCACCACTAGTCCATCTGAAAAGATCTAAAGGTTTATTTTAACTCACGTTCAATAACAGATACTATCACGATGCAACAGCTAGAAAAAAAAATAATAATACCATCATTGGCTTCAGTAATTAGAATATAGTACCTGGATCAAGGTGTTATATTTTTTATTGGTCAGAGCTCTTTTAGAATACTGTTTGATTCTACATTTCTTGATACTGATGAGTTGGAATACATGCAGAGCAGCAATGTAACCAGTATTGGGAGCCTTAAATTGTGAAGGAACTAGAGTTGTTTTTGCCTGAAAAGAAGACTTAGTTGAGGCAAGATGTCAAGGACTAGCAAGTCTATATGGTAGAATTGAAATCAACTCCCAAAGAGAAGAACTAGAAAATTGTAAAGGCAGATTCGGGCATGGTATAATAATAAAAAAATATATATTTCCAATATGTAGAACTGTCCCCAAATACAATGAATTGCCTCGGCTTGTAGTATGATCTTACTCATTGGGTATGTTAAAATGGAAGTTGGATATCTGCTTGTCCTGCAGGGTATCAAAAGGATATCTGTGCTAATATTGAACTGAGGGTGAGGGAATGACATAGCTGACCCTCCAAAGGTGCCTAGTGTCACCATGACTCCTTCTGGCAGGTTGAGGACAACTGAGCAAGGTGAGGAGCTAATAGTGGAGAGGACACTTTCTTTATGGGAAGTGTTGGGAATGGGAAGCAAGCCATCCTAGTGCAATTTGAGACATAGGAACAGTTCTGGCCCTTTATGGCTCAATTAAATAGTTATTCATTTAGCAGCATTGACTTCTTTGAGATAAAGTATGTTACAGAGCAAGAGGTAATTTTAAAGGTTCTTTCTTTTTTTTCTGATTTATAAGCATTTTGATAAAAAAAATACTACAGATCAAAAGTAGTTTTGTGTGGGTGGTACCTTACTGGCAATTGCTGCATTTGTTTTTGATTTGACTTAGCTTTGCATCTGACAAAGTTAAAAGCCTCTAGTTACTTATGTTAACATTGGGGGAGGAGGAATGCAAAGCAGTTTATTTTTTTCCAAAAATACTAGAAATAAATAGCTTAAGATCTTCTTTCACAATCATTTTAACTTGGGTTGACAGTTATTATGTAGCTAATTAGGATCATGGCCACTTAAAACTGGGAGACCGTTACCTGTTATCTTGTCCAATATTCTTGTTTTATAGATGATGAAACTGAAGATCAGACATTAAGGGATTTCCACAACACAGAATCGTAACTAGAAATTTAGGCACCCAGGGTAAGCTTCACAAAATATATTCAGTTTAACAGAAGCAAATGCCTTCAAAGCTACTTTCTAAGACAAATTCCATTGTGGTAAGGGCAATGACTCTTCAACATATAGTGTACAGTGAGAGTCTGGGACATACACCCATGATGAGGAAATAGAGACAGGGATAACTTCCATGTTCGATGACTCCAGGACATTATAAGGTGGTGTTGTTGGAGGACCTGCTGTGGGGGAAGGAGCAAGATCTAACAAGGTAGTCAAGAAAAATGAAGCTGGCCATGTGATATTTCCAATTTAATCATTCTTGTTAACTAGGAGTCAAGTCAGTTGCTTTCTTGTCATTGTAGGAGTGCAGATGACGGCAATGCCCTCAAATTTCAATGCCCTAGGATAAAACTCTACTTCTGGTCCAAGGTCATGTAGCTAGCAAATGATGGAGCTCAGTCTTCTGATTTTAATTCTAGTGCCCTTTGGCCTACATCATGCAGCATTATTGTTTTGCCCCAGTGAATCTGACATGCAAATGCCTTGCATCACAAAATAAAACACAATATACTTTGTTGATGCTGGAGTGGCACCAATGACAGGAATCTAAAGGTGATAGATGACCAATAGCTGAGAAACTCCTTATTTGGGAAAATAATGATTCCAAGGCTCAAAAACTGAGTTTGCTCTTTTATGGGCTCTAAGTTTAAGTTCTGGCATAAATGAGGAAGACAAAGTGTGTAATAAAGAAATATAAAGTATTAGGTAAGTGTTTTTTCTAAAGTTTCACCTATTCACAAGTCATCTCTCAAATGTCCCCCTACCCTTTTTGGTTTTGTTTGTTTGTTTGTTTCTTACCCCAAACCAGCATTTTAACCCACTAGGTTTCATGATGTCATCTAAAGGCCCCAGATGACTGATGAGTAGAAATCTAATAATGTGGCTTTCATTGTATAGCTGAGGAAGCTCATCGGATTCATGGGTATCCAAGACCCAGCCTTGCTGTGTTATTGATGTTTCAGAGTCAGCTTTCAGCCCAATTTGTAAGTTGTGAGGTTCAAGAATCCTGCCACAGACTACTCAGAGCAAGTAAACTAGGACCCAAGAATTGCCACAAGCTCGAATGGGTAACTTTTGGAATAAACATAAAATAGTGTCAACTCAAAGAAACAGGTTGAGGGATTCATCCACTTTCCTCTGAAACAGCATATTGTTGTTCAGTTGATTTCCTTGTCAAGGATGCCGGAGTGGTGTTCCATTTCTTTCTCTAGCTCATTCTACAGATGAGGAAACTGAGGCAAATGAAGTTAAGTGATTTGCCCAGGATCACACAGCTAGTAAGTATCTGAAGTCAGATTTGGACTCAAATTCCTCTTGACTTTAGGCCCTGCACTTTATCCACTGTGCCACCTAGCTGCCTCAAACGAGAGGGCATGGTGTAGTGGGAAAAGTCTTCAGTCTGAATGACGCCTGAGCACATTGATTCAAATCCCTGGTCTGCTGCTGAAAAAGTGAATGACCTTGAGCATATCACTACACTTTTCCGGGACTCAATGTATGTGACTCTTTATGTGTTAAAAGAGTATGGCAATAATTAACCTTTATCTCTTATGCCTATTGTGAGGAAAGTAATGTGTCAACTCTGAAGGGCTGCCAAAATGCTAACGGTTATTATTTTTGCTCTCTTGCTGAGGCAAACTCCATGCCTGGGTGAGATGACTGAAGGGCATCAGTTCATGAGTCATTCATAAACAAACACAAAGCAGCCATTTGATTAATTAAAAAACACAATACCAGTGGCTACCAAGCTACCCACAGGGTATTTGAGCAGTCTCTTGATTTTCAGTCTTGACAAAAGTCAAGTGGAAAGGAACCAAAGAGCTAGCTCACCCTCCCTGGGGCAGTAGGCAGGCAGTTCCATGTTAGGTTAGAGGCTAAAGGCCTCGGGAAAGGACTGACCCTGGACAAAATTATGATGAAGTAGAAAGAGCATTGGTTTGGGAATCAGAGGTCATAATTTCCAGTCTTTTCTCTGATGGGTGCTGCTGTGGGATCCTAGGTAAGTAAATCACTTTACCTCTTCTCAGTTTCCTTATTTATAAAAATGAGAAAGTCCAACTAAAGGAGCTCTCAAGTCTCTCCTAGCTCTAAATCTGTGATAAGTGCTACTCTCCCATCCTGTCCCTGTCCTCTCCCCTCAGGTGCTACCTGTACCTTCCAGATACTGTTGCCTTTCCAAAGTTTTCAATTGTGACAACCCCCTGTCTTCAAGGTAGTATTTAAGTAACTTCTGTTACTAATACTCCTGAGTCCCCCAAATTCAGTGACTTTTTAAAAAAAATATCAAGATTCTAATCACAATAATTTCATGGGCTGACAGTTAGAACCAGAGGGGTAAAGTGGGAAAAGGTGCATCATGGACTTATAATTAGAGGGAACCTTGGAGATCATACAATCTACTCTTCTCATTTACAGCTGAGAAAACTGAGGCCCTGTATCAGCTAGAACCCTAGCATACCCAGGATGGATGCTAGCACAGGTTCTTAGATCTGCTTTTCTAAAGGAAAGAAACAAAATGGGTTAACAGTCTCACACTAATCAATCAAACACGTATCATTTACCTAGTTCAGGGGAAAAAGTCAGCACCCTGAACTTCAGAGAATGCAAACAGAATTCAAAACACAAGTTACAAGCAGACAAAGAAACAGATCAGCAGATGGGCTTCCAGTCATCTGACCATTACATCCATACCTATTCAGTTACCAGAGAGGGAAGCACCAACATCTGGGTTTTTCAAATCCGGGGGCTTAACAGCTTCCCAGAGTCTCGTCTGGCTAAATCACACAACTCTTTCCAAAGTGAGCCCCAATGCAAAACCTCACATCAGGGCATATATATAGCCTTCTCCTGGCTCAGAGAATGTCACAGCCCTCTTGGCCCACTGCCCAATCAGAAAGCAATAAGGTGTGGGCATTCCTGAAGAGCAAGCCTCCCGGCCACAGGCTCCCTGTGACCACATTCAGCCTATTAGGGCGCAGAGTATACTTTCAAACCAGGGAAGGTTCTCAGAGCTACTTAAGCCTATCAGAGGGCCTAGGGGCAGGCAGATTTCCATAACAGGCCCCCTGTTCAGTGATTTGCCCAAGGGTAAACAAGCAGTAAATGAGTGAGCTGGAATTTGAATTCAGGTTCTCTGAAATTAGTTTCCAAGTTCAATGCTCCTTCCACTGTACCACACTGCTTTTTCTAAACCTATTAATCATCATGATTTTATATGAGTCATTTAATCTCCCCTAGCCTCAATTTCCTTTTTTTTTTTTTTTTTGCTTTTTGGAGGGCAATTGGGGTTAAGTGACTCGCCCAGAGTCACACGGCTAGTAAGTATGTCAAATGTTTGAGGCTGGATTTGAACTAAGGTCCTCCTGACTCCAGGGCCGGTGCTCTATTCACTGCGCCCCTAGCCTCAATTTCTTTATGCATAAAATGAAGGTAGCAATACTCACCCTAACTACATGTCATGGCTATTGTAAGTATCGAATGGGGTAATGGATATGAAAGTCCTTTGTAACTAGAAAGGGCTATGCAAACGTCAGCTGTTATTTCCTTGGACACACAGGCTCTATTTGGCAGCACTCTAATCATACTTTCTGAATGTTTGACATTTTGCGTGACTTCCTTCTCCAAAACAGAAAAAAATGCAGGCATTCTTGACAATGTGACTAACACTATTAATAATCTACTTGACCCCTCAACAAAGATTCTTTCTCACACCCCATTAAGGAATCAAAATCCCACAATTTCAGTCAGAAAGGATTCCAGTTTCATCCGGTCCCCACTCATACCTGACAAAGAACTACAACACAGCAGCAAGTGAAAAGTCAGCCTGTATTTTATTATTATTATTGTAGACAATTGGAGCTAGGTGACTTGCATAGGGTCATACAACACAGACAGTTAGTATCTGAGGCCGAATTTGAACTCAGGTTGTCCTGACTCCAAGGCTGGTCTTTATCTGCTGCTGCACCTAGCTTCCCCTAAAGCCAATCTTCATGGACAGAACTCCAGTCATAGAGAATTCACTCCCTCCCAAGGCAGCCTTTCTAGTTATGGCTAGCTCTAATTGTAAGGCTATATTTTCCTTCTCATATTAAGTCTAAATTTGCCTCTTTATGACTTCCAGACATTTTTTCTTGTTTTGCTTTTCAGAGTCTTGGTCATATGACAGCCCTTCTAATATTTGGAGATGGCTATTGTACCCTGTACAGCCCACCATTCTTCCAAAGTTGCACTCCTCTCCACTTTAAAAGGGCCTAGAGGTCACTCTGACTTTATAAAAGTTCTGCTAACACAGCATAAACTTGAACAGGTCCTACTATATTTAAAAGACATTGAGAGACTTGCATAATATAATGAAAAGTGAAATGAGTGTATCAAAAGAACATTGTATACAGTAAAAGCAATATTGCTCAAAGAATAACTATGAACAGCCAAGTTAATTTGGAGTATTATAATTGCTCTAATCAATTTCAAAGAACCTATTATTGAAGATGCTCTCCTCCTCCGGAGAAAGAACTGCTAAATAGAAATAGGCAAACAGTAGTTTTACATGTATTTATAAATCTGTGTCAAATGGTAGCCTTCTCTAGTGCAGGGTGGGGAGGTAGAGAGAGAGTTTGGAACTTAAATATAACAAAAAATAAATTTAAAAAAGAAAAGGCTTCAAATTCTAGACCTGCAATGGGCAGTGTGTCTGATGTCCAAGGATCAAATAAGCTGGAGAAGTTTATCTCCAGATAGATTATGAAGTGATGAATTTCTTCCACTTAGAGTAATTTAAGAAGATCTATACTAAAGGAGAGAGGGGCTGCAATTAATATCAATGGAAGAGCACCAACTTTGATGAAATGTCATGGGTCCTTAATGTATTTCAGCATATCTCAGTGGTTCTCAACCTGTGGGTCACGACCCCTTTGGGGGTCGAACAACCCTTTCACAGGGGTCACAGGGGTTGCCTAAGACCATCAGAAAATACATATTTCCGATGGTCTTAGGAACCAAGACACTGCTCCTCTATCCATCTCCAGGTGGGTCCGCCCACATGCAGATATGCCCACATACGAGTATTAAAGGGTCGTGGTATTACAAAGGTTGGGAACCACTGCTTTAGCTCTTTTGTTGCTAAATATAATTGGAGTCAATGGGATTTTTTCCTGTAGAATACGCCCTGCAACTTTCCAGGATGCTATTCCTTGTAAAGATAGCTTCTATATTCAAGAGTGTAGACATTGTTTATAGCTTCTACGCAAATAATGCGTTTCTTAAGATGTTTGTTAAAAGTGTATAATTATATCTTAGCAAGAATGTGGAGGGGCAGCTAAATAACACAGTGGATAGAGTGCCACTCTTGGCCCTCATCTTCTTAAGTTCAAATCCAGCCTCAGACACTTACTAGCTGTGTGACGCTGAGTGAAGTGACTTAATCCTGTTTGCCTCAGTTTCCTCATTTGTAAAATGAGCTGGAGAAGGAAGTGGCAAATCACTTTAGTATTTTTGCAAAGAAAACCCCAAATGGGGTCACAAAGAGTCAGACATGACTGAAATGATTGAACAACAACACTTAAAAATAACTGGCCAAAGTAGATTCATTTCTACTTCAATTACATGGCATGTTTATGACTTTGCCTTTTATCTCAACTTATTTCTTTTCCTTCACTTGGTTTGTTTAAAGCCTGAGGGCTGAGCACCAGCTTTCTTTAGACAAGTCAAGATTCAGCCTCAAAGTTTGTGTGTAATTGCAGTTTAATGGACCAATGCACAGGCCACAACCATGTTTGCATTATCTTTTTAATTTTGATAAGTGAACAATAGAGTGAGATCTGGACACATGGCCAGAGTGTTTGGGAGCTATGGTCTTCTCACTTGCTATTTGATCCTGGTCATGAACATCAAAGGTTCGGACCATTCTTTAAAATTGTAGCCAGCAGAAAGCCCATCTGCTAAAAGGATAGGCAGGGTGAATCATTTGATACCCATAGGCCACTACAATTTTGAATTATCTGCAGACAGTTTGATTTACTGAATCATTCACTCGTGGTGCAGTCTGTCCACATCAACAAATCAGCAAAGTCCACTACGGTCACTGGCACACTCCTCAGAAGCTACGTTCTGGTTCTTTAGGTGATCTCTCAAGTATTTGTTTTGCTTCCAACCACAAATCTTTGTAAGTTTTTGTTCAAACACATGAATTGACTCCACGATCAATTTAAGTGGAATATGACTGCTACATACCAAACAAACAGGTCCCAATATTGAGCAGTTAGGACGATGGCCTCTTCCAGCCTTCTCTTATCATGAAATGAATGCATTACTACCTTCTCAGCATGATTAATAGGTTGAGACAATGTGGTTATAATTACTTTGTACTGGATACTGCTTTTTGTAGCTGTAGATGCCTGCACACATCTGTTTATACTTAGTGGCGACTCAGTTCCCTCCATATCATCATTGATCATGGGAATCACTGGAAATTAAACAATTACAGACATACCTCATTTTACTACTTTACTACTCCTCTTTTTTGTGCTTCATAGATATTGTGTTTTGTTGTGTTTTTACAAATTGAAAATTTGTATTAACCCTATGTCAAGTAAGTCTGTCAGTGTCCCTTTTTCCAGCAGCTGTGCTCACACACTATCTCTGTGTCACATATTGGAGATTCTTGGAATATTTCAAACTTTTTCATTTTTATTATATCTGTTATGGTGACCTTTGATCAGTGATCTTTAATGTTAGCATTATAATTGTTTTAGGCATCATGAACCCCACCCATATACTGTGGCGAAGTTAATTGATAAATGTTATCTGTGTTCTGATTACTCCATTTTCCTGCCATTCCCCATTTTCTCTTCCTCTCCTGGGGCTTCCTTATTCCCTGAGACAGAACAGTATTAAAATTAGGCCAATTAATAACCCTCCAATGAGTTCTAAGCATTCCAGTGAAAAGAAGAGTCAATCCATGGGACAAACTTCATTGTTTTATTTTAAGAAATTGCCACAGCCATCCGTAATCTTCAGCAACCACCATACTCATCAGTCAGCAGCCATCAACACTGAGGTAAGACCATCCACCAGCAGAGATTATGACTCACTGAAGGCTCAGATAATGTTTATCATTTCTTAACAACAAAGTGTTTTTGAATTAAGGTATGTAGATTGTTTTTTTAAATGTAAAACTATAATACACACTTAACGGACTGTATTATAGTGTAAAAATAACTTTTATACATACATACACATACGCATGTATATGTATATATATATGTATGTATGTGTGTGCATATACACACACACACACACACACACACACACACACACTGAGAAACCAAAAAAAATCATGTGACTCACTTTATTGCAATATTCTCTTTATTGTGGCTGCCTGGAACCAAACCTACAATATCTCAAAGGTGTGGCTGTACTTGCAAGTAATTTCTAAAGGCCATGCAGATATACCCTGCTTTAAGAAACACTGATATAGGGAGAAAAACATTAGAACTGACAGCTGACCTATTATGACTGATCATTTACATACAAGAAAGGTATAGCAGAAAGTTCCTTTATTGAGGGAATGGAATGATCCCAGGGCTCCCTGTCGCTTCACACCTCAGGCCACTTAACCCTCAGTTATATGTTCAGGCCTTATTGCAGACTCTGAGACCCAAAGTGCCGATTAAGGGAAATGTAAATACTTCTTACTTTACTCATTTTACGTACTTTATTTGCTTATGTAAATATGTGAAGCATAAACACTTCTAGCCTAGCAATTTGGCACCTCATCATCAATTGTCTTTTGTTACTGCTCCTGCTCCGAAAACAACCCAATGAGGTACAGAGAATGGTGGACTTGGAATCATGAGAAATGAGTTCAAATCCCAACCCTAATACTCATTATCTGACAGTCATGGACACAGCATTTTACCTCTTGGTCTCATTTTTCTCAACTGGAACTATAGGTGCTTAGTAAATGCTTATTAACTGACTGTACTTTCATTGGCCCTTCATAAACCCTGAAATTCTCTTTAACTTTAGAAAGCAAAACAGCTTCAGTGAGAGCGGAAGGAGTTGCCATCGCTTAACCTTCCATGGTCTTACATAATTTCTGCTACTTGGCATTCAGAGCCCTTCATTACCTGATCCCTTCCAACCTTTCTAGTCTTCTTATATATTCCTCCCCTTCTGCTTCTCCAGATCCAGAGATCTCCCCATCTGGGAGAGAGGAATGAGAGGAGAAAAATTTCTGAAACTGAACTGGAGTGGGAATAAAAGGTTAATTAGCAGAGGAGAAAATTCCCACATTTTATATCTGGCCAGTGGAAATGTTTATAAGTTTTCAGCCCCAAAGCAAATAGATTGTTCTGTCTGGACACATTTGAGGATAAAAACGGTTGTTTTCTGTTTAGGAAAATGGCATTTAGTGAACATTCACAAAAACATCAGAGAGAATTGAGGATAGTATATGTTGTAAAAAAAAATGCCGCTGATTATGTTTATGCAAATATGTGTGTTGAAAATGCTGCTCCATTCCCTAGGCTGTCAAAGGCCTGGTTAATGGATTAATTGCTGGGGGTTACCAGGGAGACATTGTTCTTAACTTTTGTCTATAAGAATTGTCTCTTAGCAGCTGTTCTCTCTACCCCATACCCCTCACACACACATCACTCCCCATCACTCTATAACTTTGTGTTGATCAACAGGTCCTAAGTTAGAGGAATTTTGGGATTAGCTCTTGTCCTAAAAGAAAATGGACGAAAATTCCTAGAGTCAAACAAAGGACCACTTCAGTGTCAATATTCTTCTTGTTGCTATTCCTTGTACTTTTTGCCTAGACCAGACTTGTTAACACACATGGACTGCACAATACTCTTGAGTGTGGCCTGAACCTGATTAAAATGTAATCAGGAAAATATTAAACAAAATCAATAAAATATAACAAAACATAGACAACATTAATGTATGGTTTTCTAAGTCAATATGTGGCCTATTTCTTTGAATTTGACATCACTGGCCCAGACTGCTAGTCACAGATTTGTTACAATACTCCTTGAGCAACCAGTTAAAAGACTAGGAATCCACAACTGCTGCCAGTTTCTAATAGTCAAATGCACCTTAATTTGGTTCTAGATCAGGCAAGGGTGTGCTGGTAAATATTTACCAACAGGCTCTCCTAGAGGTGGGAGTGTGGGGGTGGGTAGAGAATGAATGTGCAATATACTTATAAATTTAATCTGTATTAGATTAACATTTTTTCATAACCTTCTAAAGTTTACACAATCAACAAAACCATAAATTAAGACCCAATTTATGGAATTTGCTGCTTTCCAAGGTGCAAATGTCCACACTGAACATTTACCAATTTCTAGTGAGCTCCAGCATACTCCTGAGACTAAGGGTCCAGGGATCTTAAGGCCTTGGTCATACAGCATCTGCCAAGTTGAACTTCAAATAACATATCTATTTTTATATATATGCACATGCACACACACATATAGGACATAAATTATAGAAGAAATATCAACTTAGTAATAGATTGGCATAACAAATTATTAAGAAAATAGTAGTAACTCAGTAATGAAATTCCATCTCAACAGAAATGACTCAGGGGTAACAGTTTGCTTCAGGAGAAAGAGTACTGACTCTGGAGTCCCAGGACTTGAATTCTAATTCTTCTGATGCTTATTCCTTCTGTGACCTTAGGTGGTTCCCTTAGTCTTCCCTGGCCTTAATTTTCTTCCGCTGCAAAATTAGAGAGGTGGTCTAAGCTTATAAAATTAATTCCAACTCTCTATACAGGAGTCTGTGATACTGCACCTCTCAGATGATTAAAATCAAATAGAGTGCCAGGCCTGGAGTCAGGACCTGAGATCAAATACAAACCTCAGGTACTTACTAGGTGTGTGACCCTGGGTAAGTCACTTCACCCTGTTTGCCTCAGCTTTCTCAGCTGTAAAATGAGCTAGAGAAGGAAATGTCAAACCACACCAGGATCTTTGCCAAGAAAATCCTAAATGGGGTTATGAAGTGGTGGATACCAGCTGAACAATGACAGAACAAGAGCATTAACTAAAGTCAGTCCTGCATCCTTGCATTCAAAAGCCATTGTCTCCTCTGATCTATTATCCCTCCAGAGGTTTCAAGTTGAGCCTAAATATATGAAATGTAGAATGAATGTTTGTTTTGATGCTTATTATTTGGGCATGCTGTGGCTTCAGTTTTCTTACTCTTTTCTCACCTCCTGTCTTTGATTTGACTTTTAGTACCTAGGTATGTGCCAGTCTAGAAGGTTTACCCAGTTCCAGACTCTCTTCCTCCATATTGACCTTCTGCTTGTGGTCTCTTCCTTGAGTTCCACCTCTTCCTGTGCTTTTCCTGTGTGCTCTGCTCCGAGGCTTGTCTCAGACCTCCTGGGCTTGATTCTTTGTCTTGCTTCTAGAACAGTGGTTCTCAACCTTCCTAATGCCGCAACCCTTTAATACTGATATGTTTGCGTATCTGCATGTGGGCGGACCCGCCTGGAGATGGATAGAGGAGAGGTGTCTCAGTTCCTAAGACCATTGGAAATATGTGTTTTCCCATGGTCTTAGGCGACCCTGTGACCCCTGTGAAAGGGTCATTTGACCCCCAAAGGGGTTGCGACCCACAGGTTGAGAACCGCTGTTCTAAAACAACAGCTGCCTAAGGGGCTAGAAATAAGACTTTTGTTTTGCAATTCTGTGGGTTGTGTGATTTTTTATTTTAACACAATTCACCATTGCATCTCTGATCCCACAGTCAGCCTGGACTTTGGTATTGTTTTCCAGTGGTTTATGACCCTGACTAGAGGATGTCAGAGCAACTGGATGAAAAAGTAAAAAAAAAAAGTTCATTCCATTGAATTCTTCATCTACTACAATAGCAAATGTTTGAATACTTGGAAACAATTGGTACCATGGAGATGAAATATCTTGAAATTTCTTTCTTCCTCTTCTCTTTCCTCACTCTTCCTCACCTCCTCTTACTTGTTTTGGCACTGAATTTTCATATCCAACATGGCAGCAGACTTGACATTCATCCTCAGTAAATCCATACTATTTCTTTTTCAATGCTACCTAGAATCAAGACATTTTGGTTTTCCACACAGCAGCTTCTCCATTTCCTTTATTTCACCCAATTGCTGCTGATGTCTAGATCATGAGAACTCTGTTGTAGGCATGATGGTACAATAGTGATGAACAGTTGCATTCCAAGACCTTATGGTATATTCATTTCAAAATTGAATCTTGTTCTCTCGTAATGAACTAAATTTTTTGAGTCGAAGAAAAAAATGATCATTGATGAAAACTTTAAGAACACTAAGGAAACTCTGTGTGTGTGTGTGTGTGTGTGTGTGTGTGTGTGTGTGTGTGTGTGTGTTGTTTGAATCGGGCTCAAGTTTCCTCAGAGTTGCAGAACTTAGACATGGTTATGTGTGAAAAGTCTCCTCCCATCCTTAGTAAGTCTCTCAAATTTGGTAGCATCGTTTCTATCCTACTATTCTTAAAACAAAAACAAAAACAAAACTTACTCTAATGAGAACTAGCTTAATCAGTTTAAAAAATGCAGTTATACAGTGATATTTTTAATTATGGACACCCCTGGCAGAAGGTAGTTAGATAAATTTCATTTCAACAAACATCTATCACATATCTTAATTAAACCTACAATGAATTTGTTAGACCTTATTTTAATATTTAATTATTTGTTCATTTATAATATTGTTCCTATGAAACTAAGTTCCCCCATAAGGTTATTTCACTAAGCATCATACTTTCTCTGAACCAATTAACAATGTTAGCTGGGGTATCCTTGAAACTTCGGTAAACAATAGGTTACCAAATGAATTCTACTAGTAGCACATAAAATGAAAATGTGATTCTTACTATTATTTCCACAATGGCAGTCCGTATAGTCAATGGTAATGTCTCTATATCTTTTAATCCACATTTAAGTAATAAGAAAATGAGACTAGAGTCTGGAAAGTACAGCTGTATTCTCTTTCTCTTTTTGTATCAGTTTCTAACGCAGTTCTGGTCTTTCTTCTTCCTCTGGATCCTTCTCCAAATCCAAAAGCTCAGATATACTTTGATTTTCAAGAAAAGTTAGAGTTTGATGAATGTGGCATTGATCACCATCCACAGGCATCTCTAAAGCTGATGTTGTCAATGAGCTGGGATGAGTGGGGATGAGGCCAGGTACCATTCTCCTTTTCTATTCAAAAGCTTTCAGAGATCACTCTTCATTATTGACCGTTTTTCACTTTGAGTGTCATAATGAAATTCAAGGTCCAGTAAAAATGGCTTACTGTGCTGGGGATCTTCAAAGGGCTTGGCTGGGATATCCTCTGCAAATGGGATTTCCTGCACTGACTTCTAAAGGTGGCGGCTGATGGGCACATTCATTAAATTTCTCATTTTAACAATAGCTATCCCACTCAATAATGTCAAATGTGACTCAAATGAAATATATCTGGGGATATTTAAGACCTAAAACAAAATGTGCAGGAGAGAATAGTCAAACATAATTTTCTTATAATAATAATAATACAAAAACCCTATGAGCACCCAGTAATTGTATTAAAGAGACAAAGGAACAGTCTTTTTGTCATCTCTGGTTGTTCTTCAAAGGTCTAGGGCCAATGAAAAATTGTACAAGAGGTGTAAAGTCTGCGTTCACATTCCCTCTTACTTCTCTTCTCAATGCTTCAGAGACACATGCAGGATCTCCATGTAAACTGTAGCTGCTTAGGCCTTCTCCTTCACCCCATCAGCTGCCATGGACTTAAATATCACCTTTATTTGGATGATTCAAAAATCTCTATATTCAATTCTGGTATCTCTCTTAAATTTCAGTACAACATCATTGCCTGCTTTTTGGACATTTCAAGCTGGTTATCCCACAGACATCTCAAACTCAACATATGCAAAACAGATTTCATTTTTCCCTCCCAAAGCCATCCCTCCTTCCAGTCCCCTAATTTCTGTTGAGGAAACCATCCTACTTCTAGTTCATAACATCATTTCTCTGAAGCTTGTCTTCCCTGAAAAATTTTCTAACATTCCAATCATAGTTGCCCTATATTTTGAGCCTCTTAGAGTCTTGTTCTCTGAAGATCATATACATATCAAAGGGTGGGAAGATAACAATATTTGGAGTCAAAACATCTGGGTTCAAAATATTCTCTTATGCCAGATTATCATTCATGTTAGGCCCACAAACCAAGGAGTATCCTTCAAGACTCTGCTCTCATCACTCTTCCTTTTTTCCTCTGTACTGTTTCACTTGTTGTCTTAATCAGCTTGCAAAAAGATAACTATGAAGATGATTTCCAAATCTACATATCCATCTCTAGTGTCATTTCTGACTTCCAACTGCTTATAGAAGCCTGAAGTCCAAGAAATATTTCACAATCCACATTTGCAAAACAAAACTCAGTATTTTACTCTCTCACACCCACCCTTCTTCCAAACTCCCTTATTTATGTCAAGGACACCATCAACTTTCTAACCTCTCAAGTTTGCAATCTCATTATGATCCTGAATTCCTATATATTGCCAAATCACCTTGTTATTTCTGTTTCCACAGCACCTCTTATATATTACCCATCACATAGCCACCATTAGCTCTTGCTTTGAGCATCACAAAATAACCCTTTAGGTGTTCTCTCTGACTCAAGGTTTTCCCCACTGTCATTCATCCTTCAGAGAGCTGCCCAAGTGATTTTTGTTAGGCACAGGTCTAACCAAGTTCTAGAATCAAATAAATACTCAAGTTTGACATTTAATGTTCTTAAAATTTTAGCCTCACCCCATCTTTCCAAACTTTTTACCCAAGTTTTGTTTTTTTCTCATATATAATACGAATTAAATATAGCACATACACATTTTGTCCCTATACACAAAGGAAATACTAAACATAAAATGCAGAGCTCACTATACCTTAAAACAGGATTGAACAACTTAATGTATTACTATAATTTTAATCTGTTGACACAACTCCTCAGAACATAAAGCACTTTATGGTATTGTTCCTTAGGCATTTTACATTTCATCCCAGTTCTATAGTAACCAAACAACCGCTTATACATGTCTGCTAGGAGAACATCTCTTCAGTGGTTGTCCTTTTTGATGCAAGAGCTACCCTGATTTTCAGCTAGCCTGATTCATTAGATTCAGCACTGCAAGACCTCTTGAACTCAGAACATCACCTCCAAGCTTGGGCATGTCCACCTGAAAGCTGAGAGTCTGCTAAGAGGGAAAGGCAACACAAAGTGCCAGGTGCAAGCCCAACACATTTTTTTTTTTTACAGATGGGCAAACTGAGGCATAGAGTTATCCAATGACTTGCCTGGGATCACATATCTAATAAGTATCTGAGATGGGATTTCTGTTAAGTCTTCCTGGCTCCAAGTCTAATACCTTATCCCTTTACATTATTACCCTGGCCCAGTGACAAATCCAGGTATTTTGATAAATTTGTTGTAATAGATTTCAGAGTTTAGCAGTAAATGAACTTCCTTTTACTTGGGTTGCTTTTAACAAATCCCAAAGGATCTCCCCCTCACCCTAACTTTTTCTTTTTTTTTTTCTTTTTAAAGAGCCCTTTGCCTTTGGTTATACAAGGAGCACAGGCCTTGAAGAAACATTCTAGTCGTGCAGCTTTCTAAGAAACAGTTGTTGCCTTGTAAATTGATACATACGCCTGGTAACAAATCCTATGCATCTAGCTATTTAACCATATACTGCCTCTGGCTGAAACCTTTTCTGCCTTTCCAAGTTCTCTTTAAATAAACTGATAGCTCCCTAGAGGTTTAATCCAACACTTAGGTGTTTATCATCTTTACAGGATATGCTAAATGTGTGTGAACCTTCTTTGCTACTTGAGGCAAGAGTGAATGGAATGGACAGCAGATCTGTCTGTGGGATTTCAGGTTAGCTTTATGAGCCTCTATTTTTTGCTTTTGCAAAGGAACTTCAATCATGTTAACATCTCATACATTTCCCATGATACATGTTTTAGGGTCAAGCTTTTGGATGCAACAAATGTAGCACGTGAAGGCAATTATACTGGGAACAGCTTCAGCTTTTGTTATGAGGATGTTGCTCATAATTCTTAAGTGCAAAAATTTGGTTTGGGTTTTTCTAAGTAGAAGAGAGTTGTCCTTTATTTTGTGGCTAAGCAATACAGTTTGAGCTTCTATGTACAGTGGAGATTTGTATGTGGAATCATATTTTCCTATTTACTTTTCACTGTGATTTCAAATACGTGACGACTCTCATCCAAGAAATATTATCAGAAAAGGAAATGGGATGGTCCCATGTATAGAAAAAGGGAAAACTGGTAGATAGCTTTGTGCTCAACTTGAATCCTGAAGCTATCAGATTTTAAGGAAGGCCTCCAACACTTTAGCTGAAACCCTTGTCTTTACTTTAGCACAAGATACAGACAAGAATTGCATAGGATGGACAGATGTCAATGGAATTTCAGCCTATGTGGTGAGGGGTAATAACCACATTGATGAAATCACAGTATCCATTCATGTTTTGTAGCACTGAAATATTCCCAATATGTAATCAAATTAAAGAAGATAATCCAAACATTTACCTGAAGGGAAATTCTTCCTTTTTAAATGTATAACTGACATGTTTTCAATCCTTTTTAGATAAATCTCTGAAATAAATAGGTCAAATGGCTAATCAATGCCACATAATCTTCTCTCATGTACTTATAAGTGCACAAATAATAAAATATTTCCGATTATTCATTTAGAGGAAAATGATGGGTAAAGATTTGGACTCAGAGTCAGAAGGGTATAGGTTCAAGATTTCTCTTGGGCATATACATATATCCATCTGGCTGGAGAATCCCATACAAGTCAACCTTTTCTTGCTAGGTCATTCTCTAGGACTGAAGAATAGTTTGCCCTCTGGAATCCCCCTATGCCAATGAAAGCAAAGATCTGTGCCACCTCACCCACTAAAAATAATAATTATAATGTCAATTGAAGTTTTCAATTCTTTCTGTTGAGCTTAATGTGTAGTTAGTCACAATGGTGACACCAGTTATCCAAGAGTTATTCTGTACTCATTATCAGGATTAGTCATGTGAAGATATAATTTTTTCCCCCTTCTCTTCACCCTTCCCATTCCTATGCAATGAGAATACTTTTTTAGAAATGTGTAGTGGGGTGGAGTCAAGATGGCGGCATAGAAGCAGAACTCTGTGAGCTCCCTCTACAACCACCTCAAATACCTATAAAATATGACTCTAAACAAATTTTAGAGCTCCAGAACCTACAAAATGAAAGAGTAACAAAGTTCCCGCTGTAGACAGCTTAGCAGGCAGACAGGAAGGGTTTGTCACAGTGCACTGGGAGCAGAGCCCAGTCCCATGAGGTTTTAGCCCCAGGCCGTCCAGGAGAAGCCCTGGCTGGAGCTTTCAGGAGAGCAGATAACCAGCAGCTGTGGCACTTTCCAGAATTACCAACCCATAAGAGCCAAGGACAAAGGGAAAGGTTACTAGAACTCGGCTAAATTTGGGGGAGAGGGTCCAGCTGACTGCCTCCAGAACAAGAAGCAGCCTGAAGCAGCAGCCCTGCAGCTGCCTCCACATGGCTGCTTCAGAGCTCCTAGCCTGGAGATTACAGGGGGGCCAAGTGATCATTCAGAGGCTAAGTGCCCTTGCCTTGAGCTGCCTGGATCAGGATCCCAGTCTAGGGTGGTGGTCCTGAGGTGCATAACCAGTAAGCCAAAGCTGGTGGGGGCTGCAGAAATGGTGGCCTCCTAAAAGCTCCAGCAACTGCAAAAACCCCAGAGATTTGGGACAGAGGTCTCCCCTCTGAAAGCAGAGTTCTACTGAGCCCAAAAGTGAAGTAATTGACTGGCAATATGAGCAGGCAAAGGAAGCAAAGTAAGCACAGCAATCCAATTT
>CM053583.1:74912230-74939860 GCA_028627135.1 Pseudochirops cupreus | reverse complement strand
AAATGGAGGAAAAATTGGGGAGAGAAATGAGAATGACACAAGAAAATAGTGAAGAGAGAGTCAACAACCTGACTGAAGAAAATAATACCTTAAAAAATAGACTAACTCAAATGGCAAATGAGGCCCAAAAAGCCAATGAGGAGAAGAATGCCTTAAAAAGCTAAATTTGCCAGATGGAAAAAGAATCTCAAAAGCTTGCTGAAGAGAATTCCTTCAGAATTAGAGTGGAGCAAATGGAAGCAAATGACTTTATGAGAAATCCAGATCCAAGCAAATGAAAAAATAGAAGGCAATGTGAAATATCTCCTTGAAAAAGCCACTGACCTGGAAAATAGATCCAGGAGAGACGATTTAAAAATTATTGGGCTACCTGAAAGAACCTAAAAAGCATCCTTCAAGAAATTATCAAGGAAAATTGCCCAGATATTTTAGAACCAGAGGGCAAAATAGAACTTGAAAGAATTCACCGATCACCTCTTGAAAAAGATCCCAAAAAGAAAACTTTTGGGAATGTTATAGCCAGATTCTTGAGTTCCCAGATCAAGGAGAAAATATTACAAGCTGCCAAGAAGAAACGATTTGAATACTGTGGAAATGCAATCAGGATAACACAGGATCTCGCAGCTTCTACATTAAGGGACCAAAGGGCCTAGAATATGATATTCCAGAGATCAAGGGAGCTAGGATTAAAACCAAGAATCACCTACCCAGCAAAACTGACTATAATGTTTCAGGGGAAAATATGGTCATTCAATGAGGTGGAGGACTGTGAAGCATTCCTGAGGAAAAAACCAGAACTGAATAGAAAATTTGACATTCAAACACAAGAAACATGAGAAGGTAAACATGGAAAAGAAATCATAAGGAACTTATCAAAGTTGAACTATTTACATGCCAACATGGAAAAATGAGAATTCTAACTTACAGAACTTTTCTCAGTATGAGAATAGGTGAAGGGAATATAAATGTGTGCATATGTGTGTGTGTGTGTGTGTGTGTGTGTATATGTACATGCATATATGTATACATACACATATGTCTATATAGGAAGGTATATATGCATATGAATACTATGGGAGTGTGTGTATATATGTATACATAGACAGAGGGCACAGGATCAATTGAATAGGAAGGGATATTATTTTAAAAGGAGAAATTAAGAGGTGGGAGAGGAATAGAATGAGAGGAGACAGGGAGAGACATAATGGGGTTAATCATTTCATATAGAAGAGGCTAGGGATAACTGTTACAATGGAGGGGAAGAACAGGAAGGCAAAAAGAGAATGGGCCAACCTTATTCTCATTGAATTTGGCTTAGAGAGGGAATGACATACACTCTAAACTGGGTATCTTGCCCTTCAGGAGAGTAGGGGGGAAGGGGATGAGAGGGGGGCTGATGGAGGAGAGGGCAGGTTGGGGGGAGGGTTGTCAGAAGCACACACTTCTGTAAAGGGACAGGGACAAAGTAGAGAATAGAACAGGTGGAGGGCAGGATAGAAAGGAGGGAAATACATCAGTGTTACACAATATGTCCATTGTGGAGATGTTCTGCATAACTACACATATATGTTCAGTATTGAATTGTTTGCCTTTCCAGTGGGGGTGGGTGACAGGGGTGGGTGACAAAGGAAAGAATCTAGAATTTAAAGTTCTAAAATCAAATATTAAAAAATATATTATTATTATTATTGTTATTTACATGCAGCTGGGAAATAAGAGATACAGGCACTGGGCTAGGGAGACCCATCTTGCTCTACCAGAAAGTCAGAGGGGTTATAGGGGAGGATGTAGGAGAGAGCAGATTGGGGGAGGGGTATACACTGGGATGGCTATTTTGGGGTGGTGGGTAGGGGAAAGACGGGGATAAAATTTGTAAATCAAAATCTTGTGGAAATCAGTGATGTAAACTAAAAATAAACAAAAGTTAATTTAGAAATGTGTATTATACATACTCTGCCTTCCCTTCAGTTTGGCAAATTGAATTCTATCACGATTTATTGCTATGTAACCAGGGAAACAAACCAACATCGACTAAGAGTTATGTAGACCTTTCAGATCCACAAAGCACTTTAATTATGTTAGATTATTTGATTCTCATTCATGGTAACTCCACAAAATAATTATTAAAATGATTACTGCCTCCATTTTACATATAAAGAAACTGAAGCTCACAGAAGTGAAGAGATTTACCCAGGGTCACAAGTTATCAACTGTCAGTAAAATCAAGCCTTTGTTAACTTCAGGTTGAGGACTTTTTTCTCACTACATCATATTGCTCCTTCATGAGAAATTTGAAGATGAAGCTATCACTTTTTAAAAATGTATTTATTTGCTTTTAGTTTATAACATTCAGTTCCACAATCCCTTGAGTTCCAAATTTTCTCCCTCTCACTCTCCTTCCCCTTTTCCCCTATGGTGGCATGCAATCCAATATAGGTTCTCAAAGTACCTTCACATTAAACATTAGTTAAGTTGTAAAGAAGGATAACCAATGGAATGAACAGCAAGAAAGAAGGAACAAAGCAAAACAAAAAAGAGAGAGCATCTAGTTTGCTTCAATCTACATTCAGACTTTATAGTTCTTTCTCTGGAAGCAGATATCCCTTTCCATCATGAGTCTTTTGGAGTTGTCTTTAGTCCCCCATTGCTGGGAGGAGCCCCGTCTATCAAAGTCAGTCATCACAGATATGATGTGTCCATAATTGTGTATAAAGTTCAACAGGTTCTGCTAAAGCTATCACTTTAACCTTGAATGTGCAGGACTAAGGAAGTCTTACTTCCTAGAATTGGGCCTTGTGGCTATGGGAAGGATGCATTGCAGATGAAATAGAATCTGCAGGCATAGAGGTCAATTAGTAGGTTAATAAATAATCCAGAAAAATGTTGGGAGGGGGTTGGGGTTGATTAATTAGGGTAGTGAAAATGTTAGCAAATAGGAGGTGGTGGACGGGAAAGTATATTATCAAGGCAGAAGAGGTAGGATGTTGCAATGTATTGGATGTGGAGAGAGGGAAATAGAAGTCAGAGGGTACCAGGCTTAGATCATGTTTCATGTTACTGTTTGTATATAAAAGAAGTGTTATCCAGACTAAGAGACCTTGATGATACCAATCTGATTCCTACTGTTAAAATGTCTAAGCTGTGACCTTCACTCAAATAAACATAACTAAATGAGGGTAGCTCTTTATCTAGAATTGTTCTGTTATAGGGATAGGAATAGGGATTGTGATTTCATTGATGTAGGGAACTCATAAGTGGCAGGCTGGCAACTTCTTTGTCACTTACAGCCTTGGAGAGTTGCCTAGAGCATTGAAAGACTAAGTGGCTTTTCTGGAGTCATACTCATTCAGGCTCTGTCAGGGGTGGATCTTGAACTCAGGTCTTTCTGGCTCTGAGACCATCACCCTATCTTACTACAAGACAGCTTCCTCTTTATTAGATATGTTTCATTAAAGTATCATCCATGGAATTTTATACTAACACACCTGACACAGTGACTTCTCAAACTTTGAGTGCAGTAAAGGGATGAGATAGCAACAGAAATTAGGGGAAGCTATTAGACAAAATAGGAAAACTCTCTGTAAGAAGAGTAAGAAACTATTCTAACACAAGTACTTAAACATTAAAAATCATAATATACTTGTGCCTGATACCTTTTATAAATCAAATCCACATTTATTTGTATATGGAGGTATGCAAGTTGGATTTTGCTTTGTGATTTTTAAAAAACTAACATTCTGAGAACTGTCTAGAGATAATCTCAAAACATATCTCAGTTTGTACTTCTATTCTTTCCAGTCTTTCAAAACTCTCAGAGTGAGGAGAAACCTTAAATGCAGTCATGTCCAATACCTCTCTGAAGTATGAATTATCTCTACAGCATTCATTAAAAGAGGTCATCCAGCTACCAGCAGAAGACCTCTAATTACAGTTACACTCCCTTCTAAGGCAGTCCATTCCACTGTTTTTTGGATAGCTCCAATAGTTAGGAAATTCTTGCTCGCATTGAGCCAAAGTCTGATTGCATGTAGCTTCTAATCATTGCCCTGAGTCCTGCCCTCTGAACCTAATCCCAGTAAATTTAATCTTTCTTTGGCAAGTCCTCCAGTTTTTTGTTGTCCCTCCTAAAATGTGCCGTCTAGAGCTGAGCCCAGAATTCCAGATGGGATCTGACAAAGGCAGAGGACGACTCTCAGCCTCCTGCCTCCTGGCCTCCCAATACAGCTTACAATCACATTAGCTTTGTTCTTTGCCTCAGCATGCTGTTTAACTCATATTGATCTTGCAATCACTCTGTTGAAAGCCCCAGAGATTTTTCACATAAACCATTGTCTAGTCAGCACGTAAGATAATGCATGTAAAATACTTGACATCAGTTGACGTATTATAAGATGTGTCAGTAGTTACTTTTGTTGTTCTCACCTTCATCATTCTCCTGGTTTCTGGCATCCTGTATTTTACAGTTGATTTGTTTTAACTCAGATGTAGGACTACATATTAATCTCTCTTAAGTGTTGAATCTCCTTAAATTTAGCCAAATATTCCCCTCTGTCTGAGAATATCTATCTTTCTATCTGATCCAGTCCATCTTTTGAATCTTCCTGAGAAGTTATTATTTCTCTTAACAACATGTTCATAGTCATCACTCCTCCCTCCCCCTTTTCTAAATAGTCAGGGAAAACCCATCTCTATTATCCTGTTTGTGATAAAACTTTTTTTCTTTTTCTATGACTTTCTTTCTTTCTTTTTTTTTTTTAGAAGAGAGGCTGTTTGGATACGTGTGTATCCCAGACTAGGGAACATTTTAACATGATTGCTTTTTTATGTTTGAGCCATCCTTCTCTTCCTTAAACAAACTGGGCATATTCTGCCTAATGGGAAACAGAACTGCTTAAGTGATATTTCAGATTGTACCATAGCTACCAAGAATGAATTGAACAATAGGGGAGGTAGGGTAGAAGGTGAATGATACAGTCATCTCAGATTTCAAACAATGGCTCCTCATATCTTCTCAGGGACTAGAGCAACTCATGGGGATTTTGTAGCTAGGTAACTATCCTAATAAAGGTGATGGGTCCAGACGTTATTATTCCAGTGTCTTAAATTTGATAATCTCTTGGTCCAAACCTTGACTAATTTTCCAGGCATTGACTATCAGAATGTATTCTGGATAAGCAGTGTTTGATTTTCTACTGTGGGTACATCGGTTTCCCTCGTGGGATTTCAAGTTGGTGTTGTGGTTATAAATGACCTGTCTGTCTCTAAAAATGCCACTTGGATAGCAAGCTCACTACACCTTTATTTTTTTTAAAAAAATACAAGTTAAGGCAAGAGTGGATAGTTTATACATTGTACTACTAACAAAAATGAAACTAGAGATGTTGGTTTTCTGGTTCCTTCCTCACCATCTTTGTGTTGAATTTGCCACATGGTAAAGCACAGAACTATATTCTTTTGGGTATGAAATTATACAAATGAAAGCAAAACATCATGATGTATTTTTTCTGTGAAATTTTAGGAGATTTGAGGGAAATAGGCAATGAATACGCAATGAATTACTATTATTGCAATGGTTCAAATATAAAATGAGTGTGTACATATATATATTTGTAGATACAGACATATAAACATGTATCTAAATTTATATATACATACATGTATATGTAGTAAATGTACATTAAAAGTTCATTAAAATTTAAAGTAGATATCAGTATAATTATGATAGTAAATGTGCATATATGCACATTTGTGTGTATGTGTGCACACACATATATGTGTGTATACATGTGCATATATGCATACGAACATGCATGCTGACCACACATTATCTAGGTAAAATTATGCTTTTTACCTCTATGTGTAAAATCATCATTTCCATTAGAAGTGACAATAAAATCAATGGTATAATTCTTATTTTATAGATATGCTTTTGACCACATGATAATGATTAAAACAATAATAATATATGTCTTTATAGTGTAGATTTAATATTAACATGAATAAAACATGTCTGGTCCAGTGTCAGAATTGATTAGTTTCTTTTTTGTTTTTTAAACTAGTTTGATTATATGTATTGGTCAAATGGACCAGATGATCACTAAATCTCTTTTTGATGTGGCTTTGTGTAAACAGCTTTTTTCACTTAGTAGTTTTCTTTCATTTTTCTTGATTTACTGACTCATGGAATCTCAGGACAGAAAGGGTCCTCAAGTGAATGGAAAGTTTTGTTTTGTTTTGTTTTTAACTAAGAAATTCAGTGCAATGGGTTTTCAGTTTACTTTTAATCTTAAGTAAAAGTGGCTCCTTAGATTGCTGTCTTAGACATCCTCATCCTTCCCATGCTGCTACCTTGTCTCAGTATCTCTCCTAGAGAAAGATCATATCCCATGATGATCAATCCATGTCAGGCTAGGCAGATGAATGGGGTTCCTTGACTAGACTGTTACCCCAAAGCAGGCACAAAAAGCAATAATACTGAAGTCCTTTACTCTGACGAGGGAACATAAAACTTGTGTACAAATCAAAACAGAGGCCATTCACATCAGCAAGTAGCCAATATATCTTATGATCTTATCAGAGAGCCACTCTGCAAGCAAATCTCAACATTACGATCAATGCAATGGATACTTAAGGGGGCTGGGAACGTAGTTAATGAAACTATCAAGTCAGTCAACTTGCATTTTGAAGTGCTTGCTCTGTGCTAGGCTTGGTGTACTTGGTGTGGGGGATACAAAGAGAGGGGGGGAAATGATCCTTTCCCTGGGGAAGCTTATATTCTAATGAGAGAGTGAACATGGCAGCAACCATGTACATGTAAGATATATACATGACAAATGGGAGGTAATAGGAGGCACGAACAGTATACAGTTATCCCTTCCACATCATGACTTTCGCTATTGCAGTTTCAATGTGTTGAGGGTTGGCATAAGAAATTAAATGAGAATTTTGGGGGAATTTTGCAGAAGCTATAGATGACACATGAAAATCAGCAGATGATGCAGAAAAGGAAAACTCAGAAATGCACAAAATATATGTATAGTATTAAATAATATTAAAATCTTTTATCTTTTAATACCATGAAAATTCAGATTTCTTCTCTGGTACAAAGGGAGGGCCACAAAATTTTACATAGCTTATTCAGATCACCAGGGTTCTACAGCCCTAATGCCCAGGATGTAGAAGGATGTAGAATATAACTGTATAGCTGAGAAAGGTCTCTTGCAAAGGATAAGATTTGAACTGAGTTTTGAAGGAAATCATGGAAGTTAGGAGGCAAAATTGAGTAAAAGAGCATTTAAGGCATGAGGGAACAGCCATTAAAGGGCCAGGAGACAAGATATGTAGTATCCTATGATGATGAACAAGGAACCAGTGTCATTGGATCATAGAGTGTGCAGAAGGGAGCAATGTGTAAGAAGTCTGGAAAGGTAGGAAGGAGTATGGTTGGTAAAGGATTTTCAAAGTCAAATAGAGGATTTTATTCCTTAATTAAAAATTGGTTGGGCCTATCCTCTGATTCGACTACTCCCTACTTGAGATAAATAGACAGACATGCCTTCCTAAGACTTTGATAATTGAATGAGGAAAGGTGATTTTCCCAATGACTCTTGTCTATTTGGAATATCATCTCTCCCTTCCCCAAGGTTCTGTTCAAGTGGACTACCTACACAAGGACCTTTCTTATTCCCTAATTGCTAGCAAATTGTCCCTCAAATTAATTTTTTAAATAACGTTCCTTTCTGTGGACATGTCTCTCCACATCTTCCCTGGGTGAGTACAACGGACTTTTTCACATTAGTATTTCAATCTCTTATACCTAGCACAGTGGGAAGATAGTGGGCACTTAATAAATGTTTGCAAATTGAATTCCACCATCCTTAGGACATTAGAAGAATAAGTTTTGTTGAGCTCACAGTTCATTTCTGAAAGGATATGTATTCTTGATGTAGCCTCTTTCCAAAGGTGTAATGTCTTTGATCATTCTTTCCTTCTGACAGAGGTTACCCATATGACTCCTGGCAACATTTCTTCCTGGGATGTTGTGTAAATGTTTATTATATCACTGCTATGCATGAACACCTAGCAATTCTTGGATTAGTCAGTTTCATTAAGCTATTTTAAATCTGGTGGTGTCTGGTCAATTCAGTCAACATAGTGGGAAGGCCAATAATCTTAGTGGTTGGGTAGACATTGCTCAGATTACTATAGGAAGAAAACAGTCTTTTTAAACCTATTGACATTTTTTTTCCATGAAAAGAGGGACACATATGAGCATATATATATGTTTTTAATACTTGATTTTCATATTTGTAACAAATAAATTAAACATGCATATGCAATTACAAACTTTTTGGTTGTTTATTGAAAATACAGGATGGTAGGTATGGTTTATGGTAGATATTATACCCAGCAGACCTTAATGAAGGCATTTATCCTAAGTGCCTCAGGCAACTCCTTAGCATCACATACAGGTTGTAAACTGAAATAAAATGAGATGAAAAGAGGTAATATTCTCAAAGTCCTTAACGTAATCTCTGACACCTAGTATTTAAAGGCTAGTTCCTCACTTCCCTCCATTAAAGGGGGAAATTTCTTGTGTTGACAAAATCACGGATCTGTCCTTATTTTTCTATTGAAAGCTAAGATAACAGTCAGGAGATGCATTGGAAAGGTAGAACTATGTGATGAAGATCTGTGGCACTTTGAAAGTGTCTGCCTAAGATACATAAAAGTCTACAGCAATATGCTTCCTATAACAGCAAGGATTTAATGAGCACTCCTAAAACTGCTAACGCTCCTAATATTCTGTATCATTCAATTTCACAGACTGGCAGAACTGCCATCCTTTTGTTCATAATTTTATATTGACTGTTTAAATTTTTTTGACATGAACCAAATTTAGATTTTATTGTAGCTGCATAAATATTTAATTTTGGTGAACTCCTGGATGTTTTAATATTTCTGGTCCATTTGGTTCTTAATGTCTCCTGTGTATCTTCGAAATTCTCATGCAACTTTCCAGAGAATGAAATAAACTACAACAGCAAAAATAGATTGAAAATGGGATGGTCCTTAAAGACCTAAAGGATGCAATGTAGGACTCTTTTAACATGTTTCCCATAAGTCTAAATAAAGTCCTTTGTTGCAGTCCCATACTGATAATAAGAAGAGGTTTGGGAGCAAATTGTTTCCTTGTTTAGTGTATCTGAATAATGGACATCTATTTAAATGGGAGATGTCTTTATATTTGCATGTGAGTCTTGACTTTTGTACATGTTTAACAGCTACTTGATGTTAGCGTTTATACATACTATCCCAAAAGTCTTGGTGCATTGTAAAACGTTAAAGCTTAAAAATGCACTGGTTAAAGGGTGGCTAGGTGGCACAGTAGATAAAACACCTGCCCTGGAATCAGGAAGACCTGAGTTCATATCCAGCCTCAGACATTTATTAGCTGTGCAACCGCTGGCAGGTTATTTAACATTGATTGTCTCTTCCCCTCCCCCCCAAAAAAGTAGAAGAAAAAGCATTGACTTTTGTGACACCTACTCTCTGTCTCTCTCTATACATACACACATTTAATACTTGATTTTCATGTTTGTAACAAATAAATTAAACATGCATATGCAATTACGAATTGTGTGTATATATGCAATCTTACATAACAATGCACACTCAAATGTTTGCATAAATACATATATATAACCATATGTGTATAAATGCACATGTTTTACATCTTTCAAATCTATGTTTCTTCCTTATTTGAATATGATTTCTATTTAACAGCTGAAACACTTAACATTTTAAAATATTAATTAAGTTTTTGGTCTGTTCAGTTTTTATATGTAAACACTTTTTCTCTTTCCCTAGGCAATTTTGTTTAAATAAAACTGGTTTTAACACTCTTTTTTCTTGTCAGATTCTGTCAGAGGGAAAATTAATTGAAATACAAAATGGAAAAGCTAAAGAAAACAAGCGAACTACAGTGGGTCCCTCAGGTTCTTCCATTTTGGCAGAAGCTGTTTCCATTGATGAATAAGAGCTGCCTGCTTACTCCATGCTATGGCTGCTGCTCGCTGCAATGGATGTCTTTGCTTAAGGAATGTCTCAAGAAAAACAAACTGTGCTTGTAAGTTGTGAATTCCAGAAAATAGATGAGGCAAATTCATATTCATTCTCTCTCTCTCTCTGTCTCTCTCTCTCTCTGTCTCTGTCTCTCTCTTTCTCCCACTCTCTCTCCTCTTCCTCTTCCTCTTCCAAACAGCAAGGTCAAATTGAAATCAAAGCTTTTTGTACAAACAGAAGCAAATGAAATGTTAGATTTATATGAGCTTCTCACAGAATTACTAACCCTAAAACCAAATACATAGCCAGAGTGAGGGTTACTGACTCGAATAGCAAATGCAGCTTGGAGCAGAAGGGGGAAAACAGACATTCACAGTATAATGATAATGAAGAATAAGTGGAGAATATAGGTATAAAATAGCTAAGGTATAAATCACAAGTCCTGGAAATTTATACTTGGAAGATCTTTAAACTTGGAAGATCTTTCTTGAGTTTTTAAACCATTGGAGTTTATAAACTACTTTCTGGTGCAAAGGGCTGCCTTGGCTCTTAAGTGACTGTCTTTTCTTTTGCGTTCACTTGACCTCACTATGTCACTTAATGAGTCACACATATTCTATATGTGTGGCATCATTTCCTACTGCTCTGTTCTCTCTGATGAGATGGTTTATGAGAGAAAGTAGTAAAGAGAGAGAGAAAGAAACTCCTCTCCACAAGAGCATTTTCATCTTGGGGTCTTTGCTCCACTTCTGGAATCATAAGAGTTTTCATACTGGACTGATTCATCACTGGAATCCAGATAACTATTACTGTTCTTCTAATTATGTAAAGTCCCCAGAAGCTTGGTTAGTAAGTTTGATGAGCCAATCAGCTGTTCTATTCCTGACCCAATCAAAAAGGCTCACACCTCATAAACACATCACAGGGTATAGGACAGCTTGTTTATACTTTTCAAACTTCATCATACCCTTGTAATGATTATGTTAATTGAGGTGGGGAGTATAAAATCCTCCCCCTTACAGAGACACAATATAAAAATTCTCTCATTTTCTTCTATTTCAGTGTGATAATTTAATTCTGGTTAGCTAATGTAGAGCAGGGAGAAGGAAGGGTACAGGGTAAGACAAGAGAGTAATTCACTCCCCTCTATCATTTTGTAGCTTTTGATTTTAACTAATTAATCTTTCTAACTAGGTGTTAAACTTTCTTATTTTTATGTAGATGAAACATTACAAATGCTGAAATAATCCCCTAAATTTGAACACAAATTGAACTTGAACATAAATCTCATGTTGCCTCCCCCTAATCAGGCTCTAATATTAAATTTCCATTCCAGTTGCAAGACATCCATGATGGCTATAAGCATGACATCTATTTCTTCATCCAAATCATTATTTGAGACATTATTCCCCCTCTTTGTCTTTCTCAGTTTCTTGCCTAGGGTGTGAATATTCCCAAATATAATTTGTGATTGTCACATGATTAAACCCATATGCTCTTCATTGTCTTTTGCAACATAATGTGATCCAAAAGATTTCTCATTCAGTTATAGATTAAATACATTCTTTATTATAATGAAAATGAACAAATGTTGAACTTTAATATCCCTATGTAACTGCTGCCCCAAGTAAGATCTGAAATCTCAACTTCTCCTACCCAGTCTTCTGGATCTTAGGTTCCCATCAATGACACTGTTGGTTAGCGATCACCCCCTAGTACATTGCTTCCTTGCCAAGCATTTTGGTCTAAAAGGTAAAGGATGTGAAGCGGTTTCCACCTGGGCTTATCTCATTCACTTCCCTCCATCTGGCTGATCCTATAGTAAGTAATCACCACTCATTTTCTTCATGAACTTTTCAGTGTCCTTTTTAGCTGAAAGTTTGATGGTGCCATTGTAAAATATCTTAAGGGTTGGCCTTATAATCAGGTGCTATTTTGACTTCTTATCCTACTGGCTTCTTAAATCTTTTTTTTTCCCCTCATACTTCTGATAAAGCAGAAGATTTATGTCGTATGTCACAAAGCTACTAAAGCCTATGTATCCTATATCCTATTCTTTCTTGAGCCTAAAAGATACAGGAAAACTGTAAGGGCTGTGTGTTGGGGGGGAGGGGAAGCAAAGCAAAGCCCAAACAAAAACAAAAACACCAAACCTGTGGGTAAGTAATCTAAATTCTCTGGGTCTTAGTTTTCTCATCTATAATGAGGAATCAGGACTCGATTGCCTCTGCAGTCATTTCTAGTTCTATAGCTATGATACTGTGCTCCAAGGTCTGGAGAAAAAAAAATAGATTTAAACGGAGGTACCGTTCTCTATGCAGATATCCTCTCCCCTAGAATGACGTAATTTTCCCTAGCTTAGGGAACTAAGATTTTGAAATCTTTGTAGTTCCAACACTTAGCCCAGTGCCAAACAGTAATGCTTATATATGTGGTTAAATTGAGTATTGAATTGAAATCTGTGTTCTTTTTGTGTCCTAAGCAAAGCCAAAAAATAAAGAAAGCACTTTTGTTAGTGATCTTAACTATGTGTATGTGCAAGCGTATGTGTGATCCAAACTGAATTAATGCTAGGCTCAGTCATCCAATATTCCTTCTCCAAGTTCATCTACGTGGAAGTTAAGACTGTCCACGAGAAAATTAAAGAATTCATCAGGAATTCTGTTTTCAATGGAATGAGACTTCTAGTCAATGTCTAGGCTTTTGAAATCTTTCATCTCTCCTGTGTTTCATTCCTGTGATATTTTTTGTGATCTATTTTCTGAAAACATCATTCCTTACCTCTATGTGACTTGGTGTCTTTGGTATATTCTGACAATGGTATTACTTCTGTTGCTTTCCCTTTTGATCCTCACCCAAAGGATCCACATTCCCCCGTGAGTTTGTAAATTTTTCATTCAAGCACATATACATTTTTATGCCAATCTATCTACATATCTATATTTATACACACATAACACACATATTCTTGACCTTTAGAGCCACTTAACTACAATTTCCATAAAATCTGTTGTTTTATAAAATATGCATGCATAGTGCTATATTCCTATCAAGAGCTGAAATATCTAGAGTATATTCAATCCATATTTTTCTCCAAATTCCACTTAGGAGTGAGGTCTGAGACATGACTTTCAGTAGACATAGGCATAACACATTCCGTGATGCATCCTCATTTCTTTAGTTAAAAAAAGGGCAAGATTGTGGCTGTAAGATCCTGGGAGTTAAGGGATACAGAAACATTGGACTGTAAGCTAGAGCCAGTACCTGTGGACAGATACAGAGCTGGATCAGAGTCCAGATCAGAAATAAAGTCAATACCAAGATAAAAAGTAAAGACTGTGTGAGATGAAAAGATTTTATCTGGGTTGACTTTGCAGAATTTGATACTAAACTATATAAAGAGGTCTGAGCTTTTCAATTCATTTTTCCCGTTGTCTTTGGACACATGAATATTTTAACACCTATACAAAGTCAACTCTTGTCTAGCTTACTTTATATTTCCTATAACCATATATCTCTTACTGTTATGGGGGGGGGGGGGAGTTGTCTTGCAGTGAGGGTAGACAGAGTCAATTTATAGCCAAAATAGAATTATGACATTGATTTGAACATATAAATTCTGATATATTTGACAAATATACATAAAACATATTAAGCTATTAAAGCTTAAAACAGCACTAAAGAATCTGGGACATTATATCTCTCATTTATCTTTCTATATACACATGTATATTATATATACATACATATATATACACATATACACATACCTCTGTGTATGTGTAATGAGTCTGCCATACCACTAATTTAGATGTTCCCTTTAATAAAGCAGATTTCTTCTTATCTCTATCCGTCTTGTACTACTTTTGTGGGTTTCTGCCTGCACATCACTAGAAGTCTACCATAGCTAACTTTTCTAAAATTCTATTCAGATCCTTAAGTTCTTTCTTGTTTATTTTTGTTTCCATTTTTTTAGCTCTAAAAGGGGCATATTAATATTCCTCACTCTAACAGGTTTCCTATTTCTCTTTGTAACTTATTTAGTTTGTCTTCTAAGAATTTGGATGCATTATTAGTTTTTCTGCCTCTATCATGTAATCTTTTATAATTTTGATTGATATGGAATTGAATAAATTTTCTAATATTGTAATTTTATTATACCGTATTAGTTCATATTCAGAAGAAATTAATATTATTCTAATTATTTGTTTTTATTTCTATAAAGTATTTTGTAGTTATATTCATATAATTCCTATAAGAATCTTGTTATGTAGTTTCCCAAATACTTTATATATTCTCTAGTTCTTTTAATGGAAATCTATGTCTTTTTTTTTCCTTAATGGGTTTTGTTGGTAATATAAAGGAATCCTGGTGATTTATGTGTATTGATATCATACCCTGCAAATTTGTTGAGGTTAATTATTGCAAATAATTATTTAATTCTCTAAAATTCTCTAAGTACACCATCATATTCTATGCAAAATATTTATTTTATTTTTATTTTTTTATGCAAAATATTTATGTTCATTTTTTGTCTCATTTTTATTTTTGTCTTTTTACCTTAGCTAGTGTTTCTAGAGCTATGTTAAATTGTCTCATCAACAACAGGCTTCCTTGCTTTGCCTTGCGTCATGCCTCTGCCTGCCCATCTTGTGCTATTCTTGTGAATGTATTCCCATATATCACCAGAAGTCTATCTTATCTAACTTTTCTAAAAATCTGTTCAAATTGTTAACTTCTTTCTTGTTTATTTTTGTTTAGATATTATTATCATTATTGGAAAAGGCTCTAATTTATCCTCATTACATGTTATGATGGCTCTTTTTAAAAAAGATATGTACTATTTATCATATTGAGGAAACGTCCATTTAGTCTTAAGCATTTCTCCACCACCTCCTTTCCTTTATTTCTTCAAGCCCATAAAAATATTACCAAAACAATCCTTGGACTTCTCTTATTTGACTCCATGACTCCTGATGATACATTAGTGTTCTAGAGACCCTTTTATCACACACACATACACACACACACACACATACACAGGGCGCATGCACACACCTACTATTGTAATGTAAAAATTCCATCCTTATTTAGTCCCTTATATAATTTTTTTCCGTGGTTCTCTTAATTTGATTTGTATTTCAAATTCCTATTCAGTTTATGCTTTTCATCAGGAATTTTTGCAAGTCTTTTATCTAATTGTAGTCTTGATCATATGACCAACGGAGTGGTATTGTTGTTGTTGTTGTCATCATTATCATAACAATGTTGAAGGTTTTTTTGTAGGAGTTATGGAATGATATTTCCCTTCCAATTTTATGCCTTGGGCTTCCCTGGCTCATAATAGGTTCTCATCCTTTCTGTTTGTTTTGCTCATCCTTGGTACCCTGGGGCCTTCCTTCACACTTGAGGGATGAGTCTCAGAACCCCTCTCCTTTGAGCACCATCCCCACACCCAACTTCTCATGTGCGAGTTGAAGTTAAGCTCTCCTTTCCTTTAAGGACTGGGATTAGAAAGAACAGAGTGAGGCTCTACTTGTTTGGGAATGATGTATAACTCTTCCCCCCTTCATGAATTAGAAGAAGAACGACCTCCTTGTCCTCTCCTTCCTCAGAGATTATAGTGACAGTGATGGAGATTATCTTCAGGGAATGAGTCATGTGATGGTGGAAAGACTGGGATATACTGTTTCCTTCTACTCCACCATCTTGGTTGACCCTTCCCTTAGACACTTTACTAGTTCTGTGATTATGGGCAAGACATTTAACCTCTCTCAGCATCAATTTTATCACTTGTAAAATGAGGGAGTTGAACTTGAATGCTGATTTTTTCAGCTCTAAATCTCTTTTCCAACGAATCTGTAACTCAGAAGTGCTACCCAATGTACAGGAAGATTTGCAATCTCTTGACATTGCAAATATGCCTTGGAGAACTCAGGCTATCTACCTGGCAGCCTTCACCCTCACTATGTGACTAGCCTATATTATTTTCCTAGCATATATTTCCCCGATGATGACTTTTTATTACGATTCTTCTTCTAAGTTCTTCATTGGTTACATGTAGCCCACTCCTACTTACTACAAGCCTCTCCATTGCCCTCTGTGATATTAATTTTCAATTTTTGAAAGCTGCTGTATTCAATATCTCAAAGTCATACAACTGGTAAAATCTTGCTACTCAAATTAAACTTTCATTCTTAGCAGAATCTTGGGGTCACTGTAAGACCTTTGCAATTTAATCTAGTCTGTTTTATCAATCTAGTCTGTTATAGTTTTCCTTTTTAATTATGGACCCAACTGTGTCCACTTACATGGTATCTCCCCAAAATACACACTGAGAGACATATTCTTAAGATTATCCATTCAACTACATGTCATATTCTGGGTAACAGGCAGTCTTTATCTGTTTGATTTTTTCCTACATGGAAAGTCAGGTCAAACAATTTTGAGGGTTTACAGATTCCTCTCCCCTGAAGGTTCTACAGTTTTCCTTGGCTTGATAGAAGTCAGCTACTAGAGAGAGTGTCAAACCTAAAGTGAGGAGTTGGAAGGATGGCTGCATCCTCAGGAGAGTGGGGCCAGATAGTACTAGTTCTCCTCTGCAGGCAAACACCTCAAAACTTCAGTTGCTGTTGCACAGATATAGGTTTTCAGAACTAATATGAATTTCAAGATTATCTAGTCCAGTTTGCAGAGAAAGAAATGGAATCTCAAAGGGAGTAAAATGACTTTCTCAAGGTGATGCAATGAGTTCAACAGAACTATGAGTGAAACCAAATTCCTACCTAGTGGTCTTTCAGTCATAATGTTACTCCCCTTTATTTTCTTTTTTCTTTCCCTATGGAGAATATTATGGTATTTGGACTGACTCACTGAAATGAATGAAGTCCTTGGAAGCTCTCCTCAATCAATGACTCAGGTTGCTTAGTTTAGTGAATTTGTAATTTGCCAAAACAGACTTGGTACCTCACAAGAGGGCATATAGGTTCTCAAAGTTCCTGGGGGTTTGATAAACTTTGGAAGGTCCTTACACAATATAGACACAATGCATTTATATATTATACTATATATACACACAATATTTATGTATTACTATATATATAGGTACATACATATATGTGTGTGTACATACATACATGCATACAACTCCATCACTCTTTGAGTAAATTTATGTGACAGATCAGAAGTGAATAAAAGAGGAGTCATTGTAAAGAAAGGTAAAATTGAAGCTTGAAATTTTATCTGTGTATTTGAAAAATGTTTCACACTCTTTGGGGGGATATTATTATTATTGTTGTTATTGTAATAGTTCAGGGAAATCTACTGAATTTATTGAATGGATCTGACCTGGTAGTACTGTTTTCTCAGATGATGTTACTGCATTATGGTACTCTATGAGGTTATGCACTGGGTTAACAGGGGGTCTAAAGAAAAAAATATCTTCCCATCTCTTAAGGGCTTATGATTATGACACATTGTTTATGCTGTAATTGTTAAAGGAAACATGTATTCCAATACCTAATTATTTACCTTTAAATGAATGTTGTGCAATTTGCAATTGAATAGCTTTACTTTATTGAAAGCAGATGTTGTCAGGAAATGTAATTCTGCATTAAGAGTTTTAACTATTTTACTAACACCCAGGCGTCTTTGTCCTACCTTTAAAGTTACGTCTAGTAAATTAATGAACATGAGATCTAAGTGAAAAATCAATTATTTATCTCTATGTTTCCAAATTTTTAAACTGTAGACAATGTAAGAATTAAATGCTCAGGAAAAAAAACCTGAATTTTTTACTTCCAAAATATGAACAACCAAACCAACATCAACAGCAACAAAATATTTTCCTTTAAGAATGTGAACCAAAATACTGCATGAAATGTCCTTTGTAATTTATACTTTGATTACTGTTGACATCTACAAACCTGGGAAATTGACTTCCTATCAGGTTAAAACAAAAGAATTATAGGACTTTAGATTCAGGTGTAGTACTCTAAAGTCACCTAATCCAATTTGTTTAAGTTGTTTTATAGATAAGAAAACCAACAAAACAAGTCTTTCTGTGAGACAAGAGACTTGAATTCATATTGCTCAATACAATGGATGATTAGAAAAATGTCTTATTTACTAGTATTTGCTGTAGATGACATTCACCAAGAAGGCCAGTTAGATCCATCAAATTCCTAGGACACCAGAGAATCAGGCAGTCTCAGAGCTTGGGAGGTCACCTCAATTGTCAGTTTCTTATAGTGCTTTGCAGTTACAAAGTTTTTGCACAGTATTTTGATTGTTACAGGCACTTAAATATTTGTTGAATTGAGTTTCTTTCTGTAATGCTTTGAAGTATGAAATATAAGGTATAATACAAGTATTGTCTTCAATTTATAGATGACAAAGCTGAAAATCAAGGGAGGGAGAGATGCCCAGGGGAAAGGACACTTGTTTTGGAGTTTGTGGATCTGGATTTGAAGAGGGTAAGGTAGGGGTGCTTGAGACCCCAAAATACCAACACTCTGGGTCGAGGCCAAATGAATTCAACTCAAGTTTTCTCTCAGCCAAAGAAAAGCAAAGTTTATTAATAGTTCATTAAAAGTTCACCATATTGGGTAGATTCTTAAGGAGCCTAGATATCTGTGACACTTGCATTGGGCAAGCAGGCCAGAGTAAGTCTGTCAAAGAGTAAGTCTGTGCTAGGTCATTCTATGGTGCTGTCATACCCCATGGAGATAAGATAGGGTCCTATATGCAGAAAAACTGTGGGAGGAATCTAGGGTGGTCTAGAGGAGGAGTTTGGGGAGGATCTTCAGGACTCAGATGAGGTAAGACTCCAGTAATGAGTGATTAAGGGTGGGAAGTTACTAGAGGCTACCTGGAGCTGACAGACAATGGTAGGCTAGGGTAGTTCAAGGGTGGAGCTGTAGAATCAAAGGTGAGAAATTGCTGGACAAAGGAGGGCTAAAGATTTGGGCAGAGCCACAATTTAAGGTCCATGGCCTCAAGCAAATGCCTTACCAGGGATGATTCAAGGAGAGCTCAAGGGGGCTCCCAGAGCCTGCACCTCATCAGGTTCAAATTCTGCCTCTTCTATTACCTGTGTGGATAAATTGACCAAACTCCCTGGGTTTGATTTCTTCATCTGTCCATAAGGATTGTTGGGCTACATGTCTCTCAGGGTACTCTTACTAAATCCATCATCCTATACAGTGACTTCTTTAGGGCAAAGTGGCTAAAAAAAAAAGGAAGGGGGGGGTAGGTCTTGGACTTTTTTCACACTCCCAGTCTCATGCATAAAGATGAAGCAAGGGTTAGAAAAATTTCATCACACCATATAGACACAATAATTTTCCCTTTTCATTCCCCCTTTTTTCTCTTATAAAAGGAAAGAGTATGGCTTTTTGTTTTTTGTTTTTTGTTTTTTACTGTAGAATTACTAGAACTCAGGACTGAAGAGAGGTTCCAAAATTCAACTTGTCCATTCCTCTGCCTCAAGAAGTTTTTTCTCCGATATTTCCAGAAAGGTATAAATACATTCTTTAATCTGAATTGAATCCCCCTTTCTTCATTTGAAACCTATTTCTTCCTGTTCTTAGCTGGTCATTCTTCTCTGGAAATGACACAACATTTACGCATAAAGTCATGTGGAATTAAGAACAGCAAAATAGCCTTTACCCAGAGTAATTACCAGATTAATGAAGAAATGTAGTTTGGCCTATTTAAAATAAATTGGTGGTCTTAGTACAGAGGCCCAGGGGAGAGGTGCTGTATCCCAGCAAACTCACCTCCCCAGTTGGCAAGGATGTGTGTCTTGCTTTGTATTCTCAGCAAACATGGGAAAAATTGAATAGATAGAGAGACCAAGGACATACTGATTGGCAGCTATTTCTCCAGAATGTGAAAGGCTGCTGTGGTAATATTTAGGGAAACTCACATTCAGCTTGTCTGATCTCTGTTTTGTTTTTTTTCCTTGTCAATTGAAGTTCCTCCCCTCTCCCATTTCCTCTACTGGAGTTGCCAATACATTATTTATTTAAAGCTTTGAGTAAAATATATATTATAGGAAGAAAAATAAAATAACCCACTTTACCCCTGATATGCATGAGCATAGAGGATCCTAGAAAAAGGCAATCTTTTGGAGTATATAATACATTGTTTTACCACAAAAGAAAATAAACACTTTGAAGCAAGGGGAGGGAGGCTAGTTGGAAATTATCTGAGCATTTGAATTACAAAGAGTTAAATTCTATTTTTATTTTACTTGTCTCCAATCTAGTCCAATGGGGGGGAAAATACATGCTTACAACCTGATATTTGGATAATAATAGTGAGGAATACTACATGATGGCCTTAAGATGCAGTGGTCTTAGATTGCTAGAATGGAAAACGATTAACTAGTCATTTCCTGTTCTGCCACTAACAATCCAGTGATAGGTGGAAAAACATATTGTCCTTGACATACTAGTATATACTATTGACATGTCTCCTTAATAGTGTATCATAGGTCAGCATAGCAAGTACTAATCTTTTCTTGAATATTATATTAGCAACTTCCTCTATCCCCCTGCACCCTCCCCATGCATCATTAAACTTAGAAACTACAGAAATCAAGGCTAGGAAACAGTGTTAGAGAAACAGTACATGCATAAAGCATTGCAATAGTTGATTTTTATAGTAATTTTACTTTAAAAAATGCCTAGAAACAAAAGCCTTCCTTTCATTTAACATTGACTCCTCAGCAACAGTACTCTTTACGAATCAAAAAGCTAAAATATTTCTCTTGTCATATCCTGCCTGGGGCAGGGTCAACACTTGCTGGTGATTAGGAAAACAGCCAGGCTGGGGAAGGGCAATCCCTGCCTGGGGATAGAGGGAGAAGAATGGAGCAACCACAAAACAAAGACAATCAGTGCTGGTCCTGGGTGTCTGCAAAGCCTCAAAATCCCTGGGGCTGAACTGGGCAGGAAAACAAGACTTGGTTTGAGAGATTCAGTACAGAGGGCCAGTTTTGGACCAGCAGTCAAGACAGAGGGAGTTCTGAGGAGCTGAACTATTGGCTCAAGCTGCCCCTCTCAAAAATTGGTCTTCTCAAACACGCTGATATAGCAGGCTCTGCCATACTCCATGTTGAATTACTGGGACCTGTTAGGCCCTTAATTCATAAATCTCTTCCCTCCCTTCCTTCCTTCCTTCCTTCCTTCCTCCCTTCCTCCCTCCCTTCCTCTCTCCTTCCCTTCCTCCCTCTCTCTCTCCTTTCCTTCTCTTTCCCAGTGCCTGCTAGAGTGCCTAATGCAGAAGGTGCTTCAGAAATGTTTATTAGTTACTTGACTTTAAAATGTATGTTCTTAAAATTTATTGATGATTTTTTGTCTTAACATCATCATCTTCCCCCACCCCCATGAAAAACTTCCCTTATTGTTAGGACCCTCTCACCTCGGTTCCCTGCTGGACCACCTTCCTCACTTACCCTCCCCGGGGTCATCAGACGTCTCTGGCTTCCTTGTTCTTGAACAGAGATCCCGGCACACACAGATGGGTTTAGAAATGCAGCTTTATAGTTACCTCTTCTCTTCCTAGTTACATCTTCTCTTCCCTTCTCGGGCTTTTCACATCAAAGTGAAGCTGTGGGGGTCTTCCGAACTTAATCAGACCCGTCTTAGTAATCGAGTAAACCCGCCCCCTAGACCCTGAGACCTCCAGGCATTGCCTGGTGCCTGCTCGGTCTCAGGTCCTGATGGAAAGGATTCCCCCCAATCGAAAGAGGATCCCTGTTCGGGGTGCCAGCCGTTGAGTGCCCCCAAACTTGGACTCTGGGGACCCTATTCTATTGCTTACCTCTTCCAGCTGCTTTCCTCCTCTCAGGCTTCGGTCATCAGGGGCTTCAAGACTAGCTTGAAGAACTACCCCCCACAGAGCACCCAGGACTCGGGCAAATGGTAAAGATGTTTATTGCAGCATATACAGGAACAGAGAGAACTACATGCACGCGGTTCCCCTTTTTATACCCTAGCTTTTGATTTCCGCCTCAGAGTGCCATCATCCCCTGGTGAGCCACTCACGTTCAGCCTCGAAGATAAGGAGACATCTCCCGTGATCATGCCTTCTTCATTGAGACATGCGCGGGCTTCTACCCCGTCCCCAGGCTATCGTGGTGCACCACCAGCGGCTGATGACGTCAAACACCCTTACACCTTATAAAAAAAATATAAAGTTATTAAGCAAAAAAGGAAACAAACCCCAAAACATCTTATTAAAAAACCTTGTCCAATGATATATACATAATTCTGATCAATGTCTGTCTCTATGTCTGTGCCATGAGAGAAGAGGCGTGTCTTATCACTTCTTCATGATCTTCCTTGATTTTTTTTCCCTTGAGTTCAATTCCATTTTGAAATTATTTTTTCTTTTATATGGATATAACTATCGTAGGTGATATACTCTTGGTATTCTTATTTCTCTTTTCATTAGTGTATAAAAATCTTTCCATGCTTCTTTAGGCACCTCAGTGTCATAATTTCTTACTGTATTATGTCCACTATTGACATATGTCATATCTTCCCCCACCCCAGCTCTTCTCCAATACATAGTTACCGACTTGGTTTATGGTTATTTGCTACCACACAGAGAACTGTTGCAAACCTTTGGGTATAGTAATTGGACCTTTGCTTCTGTCTTTGTCTTCCTTGAAATCTTTTTAGTTTAAGTTTCAAAAGAACTATAGTCAGAATTGCAAATGCCCTGTGAAGCAATCATCAACTGGTCAATCATCCTGCTAGGTAGTACAGTGGATAGAATGGCAGAGTTGGAGGCAGCAAAACCTGAGTTCAAAAGCAGCCTTAGCTACTAGTAGCTGTGGACACTGGGCAAATCATTTAACCTTAAGGCACTTTGTAAATCCTATTGAGCTATGAAAATGATAGCTATTATTATTCAAGCAAAATATCCTTGCAATAACTAGACCAAAAGATTCACGGTAGCACTCTGTGTGGTTGCAAAGAACCTCAAAACAAGTGACTGACTGGAGACTGGCTGGGAAAAAATATGGCCTATGGAAATAATGGACTATCACTGTACAGTAAGAAATGGTGACAATGCAGTATCTAAAGGAAAACAGAGATGTGCCTTGGTACTTGATAAGTATACTAAACCAGCATAAGTTGTGGACTCTGGTAAATGTGGCAAGATCTACTGCTCTTTAATGGAAGGGGTGGACCCTTGGGTCATGCCTCATGTTGATGTTTTGCATTCATTGACATGACCCAAATTTTAAGAAATCCAGAAATGATGGTTTACAATTCTTAAATAGAAAGCTATTTGCAATTACTTAGTTAAGAAGTGCTCTATGGAACAAATCATGGCAGTCATAATGAGTGAGTACAGGTTCCAAGACATTTTGATCAAATTAGATAAAAACATGTCAAAGAAGTGGGAAACCACAAACCATAGGGGAAAAGTTGGAATAGGAATCTTGCTGGAGAGTCTGCCCAATCAGTTTAAAGAGGAGGTGTGTGCCAGGATTGAATGATCTATGTGGAAATTTAGAAAGCCTGATCCACATCCTAATGAAATGAGTCGATATGAGAGTATTATATATTTCATATCTAAAGCCCAAGTTCCCATTTCAGTACCCTGAGGAATGGATAAAACCATCGGTGAATCATGTAGGAAGTTTGCTCATGGAAAAACTTTGGAAGGGACAGAATTCCCTTTTACAATGTTTGGTAGTATTTAGTTTTGGTAACTAAGTTGGGATCCTAATTATCCAAAAAAGGAAGCATGGAGTATTAAGTATAGAGTTGACCTTAGAGTGAGGAAGACCTAGATAGTGACTAGGTTAATAACTTAATCTCTCAGTGTTCCAGGCAAGTCTAAGATTATAAACCACAAAGAAGATGCTAATTATGTTAGCAGAATAATTTATTCACCTGGAGCTTCCTATACTGAAGGCCTACAAAAGTCACCCATGCCCAGTTCTCTAAAAGGAAATGGGTATAACCCTTGGGCCTGCTTTTAATAAAACAAAACCAAATACAATCTAAAGCAGCGGTTCTCAACCTGTGGGTTGCGACCCCTTTGGGGGTCCAACAACCCTTTCACAAGGGTTGCCTAAGACCATTGGAAAACACATATTTCTGATGGTCTTAGGAACTGAGACACCACTCCTCTATCCGCCTCCAGGCGGGTCTGCCTGCATGCAGTTATGCCCACGTAAAATTATTAAAGAGTCTAGCCATTAGGAAGGTTGAGAACCACTGATCTAAAGGGATAGGTCCTTAAGAGGCAGCACCAATGAAACAGATCTTTAAGAGGCAGAGTCAGTGGGATAGTTCTTTAAGAGTTAGGGCCAATGGGATAGGTCTTTAAAAGGCAGAGCCAATGGGATAGTTCTTTAAGAGTTAGAGTAAGTGGGATAAGTTTTTTAAGAGGCAGAGCCAATAAAATCAAGAGACCTGAAAGAGGTCTTCAAAATTGGGCTGCCAAAGATTTAATAAGAATTTTGTAGCTGGCAAACTGACTGGAACTGGCATGTCCCAGGCTCACGTTTGATCTTTTCTTATCATAGACACTCCTTTGTGTTTAGGCTCTCAGTGTTGGTATCCTAGAAATTTTATCCTTTCATCTCGAGGACAGCCTGACTATTCAATACCTCATTTGCTTTGTGCTGAGCCACAGTAACTGATTTCATCCCCAAACCCTTAGATTCTGTAGCACAAACCCTCAGCCTTCACTGGGACATTCAACCCATAGCACACTGCTGCCCCCAATTGGACCCTGGCCATCATAGCCTGTCCACTATCAATGTTCTTGGCCTTCATTAATCCCTAAACTTCTTTTAAGATAGTAGAATCTTTGACTAAAATGGCATAAATGTGGACAGGAAAATTGGTATAAGGTTCTAGTTTGAGATTTAGCTATTTTCAGCATATATGTTATAACTAAAACCACTGTGTGCTGCTGAAAAACTTCCTTCTCTTCCTCCTGACTCTAGAGAAATGTGCTGAAAGCACTTTGAGAGTCAAAACATTTGGTTTAATCGTTTCAAGTAGGTACACCTTGAAAGGGCTCTCAAAAGAGAGCTCAACAGAGTGAATTCCAGTTTACTCTAAGTGCTCTTAGTCCAAAACTGTATGGAAAGAAATGAATTGCAATGTTTTACTTAAAAGCATACTTCAAAGAGCCAGCATAGTATAAGGAAAATGGGATGTCTTTGGGAACAGGAAAGTTTGGGTTCCAGTCATATGTCTGCTACATACTAGTCAGTTACTACCACTCTGAGCCCTATGGAAATCTCTAGGATCTTAAGTCACAAAAAGAGTTGCTGATCTGTACTGGTAGAGAAAATCATTATGTGGAATTGTTGACACTGATGAAATCAAGGTCTTGGAAAATTAAAAAATAAACAGAAAAACTCTCCTAAAATATTAAAACGTGACAGCAGTTTCTCTTATCACTAATAGAAAATAAGGAAACTTGGAAATAAGTAGTATCAGTAAAGAATTGCCTATATTCACAGCACAATTAATTTACCAACCAATTAGGAAATACCCAGAAATTATATGGATACTGAAGAAAAAAATAGCTTGTCATGGTACAGAATATAGAATTCAAAGGAATTATTAATTTGATTTAACAGATGAGAATGAAGAATCATCCCCATCATCATTATTCACATTTCTGTAGACTTTGCAGATTCTTGAGCACTTCCTCACAATAAGCTTATCAGGTAGGTAGTGCCAGTTTTTTGTTTTTTAATGTTGAGTAACACATTTTCTTTCTTCTTCCCACCCTTCTCCCCTATTGAGAAGGCAATCTGATATAGATTATGCATGGGTAGTCAAGGAAAAAAAAAACATTTTTTTTGTATTAGCCACGTAACAAAGGAAAACGGTGACAAAAAAACTTTAAAAATTCAAGAAAAATGACAAAATATTATGCTTTGATCTGCATTCAGATACTTCAGTTCTTTTTTGGAAGTAGATAGCAATTTTCCTCTTAAGTCCTTTATAATTGTCTTGGATAATTATATTGTTGAGAATAGCTAAGTCATTCACAATTGATCATTGTACAATATTACTGTTACTGTGTACAATGGATTTACTCATTTCAGTTTGAATCAGTTCATATAAGTCTTCCTAGGTTTTTTTGTAATTATCCTGTTGTAGCAGCAAGCACCCTAGCATACCCAGGATTGCTGCTTGCACAGTGTCTTTGATGTGCTTTTCTAAAGGAAAGCAACTCAAAGAGGGGTTAACAATCTTATTTTAATCAAATATATGTCATATACCTGGTTCAGGGGGAAAAGTCAGCACCCTGAACTTCAGATAATACAAAAAGGAATTACAAGCAGACATACAATACAGACAGAGAAACAGACCAGCAGACAGGGTTTCCAGATGTCTGACCATTACATCCATACCCAGTTAGTTATCAGAGAGAGAAGCACCAACATCTGGGTTTTCAAAGCCGGGGCTTAACAGTTGTCCAGAATCTCATCTAGTCAAATCACATAACTCTTCCCATTAGTGAGCCCCAAAGCAAAACCTCACATCAGGGTATATATAGCCTTCTCCAGGGTCAGAGAATGCCACAACCCTCATGACCCACCACCCAATCACAAAAAAACAAGGTGAGGGTTTTCCTAAAAAGCAAACCATCCACCACAGGCTGCATGTGATCATATTCAGCCTATTAGGGGGCAGAGTATATTTTCATATCAGGGAAGGTCCTCAAATTCACTTAAGTCTATCAAGGGACAGGCAAGATCTTCAAATTCTCGTTCCCATTACACCTGTTCATCATTTCTTATAGCACAAGTGGATTTCATAACAATATATACATACATGTATGTGTGTATGTGTGTGTGTGTGTGTGTGTATGTGTGTGTAAAATGAAGCCTTTATCAGAGAAACTAAGTTATAAAAATTCCCTCTCCCCAAGTTTTCTCCTTTCTAACCTTGGATTCATTGATTTTGTTTGTGCAAAACCTTTTTAATTTGATATCATCAAAATGATCATTTTACGTTCCATAATGCTTTCTATTTCTTGTTTGGTCACAAATTCTTTGCTCATCAATAATTCTGACAGGTAAAATATTTCATGTTTCCCTAGTTTGCTTATGAATCATATACTCATTTTGACCTTATCTCTGCATACAGTGTGAGATTTTGGTTTATGCCTAGTTTCTGCCAAACTCTTTCCAGTTTTCCCAGCAATTTTTGTCAAATACTGATTTCTTATCCCCAAATCTTGAATCTTTGAATTTGTCAAACACTACATTACCATGGTCATTAACTACAGTGTCCTTAAGGTGTTTTGGTAGTCAAATGACAGTGACAAGAAATCTGGAGGCTGTAGCAAAATGGCAAATAGTAATGCTGTAATGCCATGCACCAGCAGATTCCCAAAAGAATGCTACTGTGAACAGCTTTTAGAGTTCAGATTACAAAATATAGTGAACACTCTGTTTATTCCATTACAAATCAAGACAAACATTCAAAACATTATAATATTCACAACATTACATCTTATCACAGAAAATGGCCACACAGTTTTCACTACAGTGGCCACAAT
>CM053583.1:74885591-74911730 GCA_028627135.1 Pseudochirops cupreus | reverse complement strand
GGCCCTCTCAGCCTTCCAGGCAGGCCCTCACCAGATTCTGGTCTCAGGAAAACTCCAACTCAGTTCTCAGTCAGTTCTCAGCTTCCAGATGCTGGGAGAGAAACTCTCTCTCTCTCCCTCTCTCTTCCTCTCTCTCAGCTGGCCTCAGTCTCCAGGATTCTTCCTTCACCAGGGGCAGTGTTCCAATTCTGTCTGTCTTTCTCTGGAATTCTTGCTTATGTATACACCTCAGCCAATCCCCTTCTTCCACATCAACAGGGGAATTCATGCCTTCTCAACAGTGGGACAGAGTTTGTACCTTCCACACTTAGTACTAAGTGCTAAGTATCTTGCTAAACGGATTACTATTACGAATGCCCAAAAGACCTTAGGATAAAGAAGTAGGACAGATGGTAAGGCCTGATAGCCCTCCGTCCAGAAGGAAAGTTGGTGTTTGGTGATTCCCAATTCATCAAGCAGTAACAGTCATGCCAACTCTGTGTGTATGTATCTTATATGTGAGTGTGTGTATGTGTGTGTGTGTGTGTGTGTGTGTGTGAGAGAGAGAGAGAGAGAGACAGAGAGAGACAGAGAGAGAGAGAGAGGGAGAGAGAGAGAGAGAGTGGTCTATGGCGAAAAATATCCTTACTGATGATGCTTCTAGGTAAGATGCTCCATAAGGTCTGGGTTACCCTGGTTATGAGAGGAGGGAAGAAAAGGAGGGAAAAAAATAGGGAGAGGGCATCTATTCACTTGGGTACTCTGCTTTGGAGTTTAAAGGATTGCCCCTCACAAGAGGGCTTCCATCAAGAACTGGATTTGGGTCAGGGGTAGGGGGCAGGGACAACATGGCGAAGAAGAAGAAGCAATGGAGCTCTCTCGACATTCCCTTCCAAACAGTTTTAACATAATATGTAAAATTGAATGCTGCAGTGACAGAGCCAAAAAAAAAAAGAGGTGAGGCATTTTTTTCTGACTAAGATATTTGCAGGAGAGGTCTGTGACACATGGTTGAGGGCTGGCCCAGAGCTCTCTTGGAGGTAACACTAACAGGAGACTTTGAAGTTGGCAACAGCAGTAGTAACAGCAGAAGCTTTGGGAAATCTCAAATCAGAGATAGTCACAGGATTAGGCAGTTGGTCAGAAAGAGACTGCAGGAGACCCATGTAATAACAACCAGTATAGGTCAGTGCACTGTTTTGTAACTCCAATGCCTATACCCACTTCTGAATCACAGTTCCAGGATGGAGAGGAACATTTGCTGTTCCAAGGCAGCAGGGATCCTGAGGAGCAATATCACTTTCAGTCACTAGGAAGCAGAATCCCTGAAGAACAGTATCACTTTTAATCACAAGGGAACAGGGCCCCTGATGAGCAGTATGGGTTCTGGTCAGAAGAGAGGAATGACCACACCTCTCCTTAGATTATATCACCATGGAAGCACTGAATACTTCTAGACCCCAAGAGCTAGTGCTAGAACTAGCATTGAAAACAGCAATGTGGAAAAAGCCTGAAGCTTAGGACAGTGCCCCCTGAGCCCCACCCTAGCAATAGAGCACAACTTAAACTTAAAGTTCAAAGTCTAGAAAAAGGCTGGAAAAATGAGCAAGCATACAAACAAAAAGAACCTGATCATAAAAAGTTATTATGATGACAAGGAAGATCAAGACACACTCAGAAAAAGGCAACAAAGTCAAAACAGCCTCATGTAAAGATTCAAAGAAAAATGTGAATTGGACACAGGCTTTTAAAAAGAATTCCTGGAAGACCTCAAAAATGATATTAAAAATTAAATGGAAGGTAGAGGAAAAATTTGTAAAAGAAATGAGAGTGAGTAAAAGAGGCATAAAACATAATGAAGAACAAAAATACTAAAAAAACAGAATTGTCCAAATGGAAATAAAGAAATACAACATTTCACTGATGGAAATACAACTCCCTAAAAAGTAGAACTGGTTGAATGAAAAAGTGTTACAAAATTTCAGTGAAGAAAATAAGCAAATGACATCCCGAGACATGGAGAAAAATTAAAAGAAAACCAAAATAATGAAAAAAAAAATTATAGAAAGTAGGAAATATCACATTGAAGAAAAAAACAACTTGGATTCTGTCTGTTATATTGGCACTGAGGCTTGCTCTGAGACATAATTTTCTGCTTCTGATCTAATTAATGCCCCGTGTTTTTGTAAATGACCCTGGTTTATTGCAGCATGCTTTTTGTGAGACTATGTAGTGGCAACCACACTAGCAAACACAGTATGACTGCTAACACAGGTACTTAAATCTGCTTTACTAGGAAAAGGAGCTGTTCAAGGGGTCAAGAATCTTTTTTTAAATTACATTCACTAGTTCAGGGGAAAAGTCAGCACCCTGAGCTTCAGAGAATATGCAAACGGAGAAAATACAAGTAGAGAAATAAAGACCAACAGACAGGGCTCTGACTGCCTGAATCAACTATACCCTTTACATACATCCCTGGATCGAGAGAGACCCTTTACATCTAAACAGTTGGGCAGCTCTGAACATATGACCACATAGAATCTCAACCAGGGAATCACAAGACCCTTCTCATAAGTGAGTCCCTGAAGCAAAATAGCAACTCAGAGTGTATGTGTGTGTATGTGTATATATGTATATATATATACATATATCTGTGTGTGTATGTATGTATGTATTTGTGTGTGTGTGTGTGTGTGTGTGTGTGTGTACTTCTCAAAGCCAGAAGGCATCACAACTCTCCTGACTCAGTATCTAATTAGAAATTAGGAAAAGGTATGAAAGTCTTCCTATAAGCAAGCCTCCCCTAAGCAAGTTTCCCTTAATGGGCTCCACTTGAGGCCTGTTAATGGGTGGGGAAGATCTTATATCCCATTAACATTACAGAATAGCACTGGTTCTTTCTTACCTCTAGAAGCTATAACGTGCCATGGAACCTATATAGTCTTTAGCCATGACAAGCTTCATCTCTGGCTAATGATTCTTAACCCGGCCTTCTCCTCTTCCCAGCTTTCCCAACATCCTCCCAGGTACCCAGGCATTAACCTCAGTAAAATTCTTGACTTATTTCACACTCTCTCCACCTTACCAATCTGTTGCTTTATGGTTTCTCAGATTTAATTCACTCCCTGCTCCAGGAAATCTTCTACTTAGCTGCCAAAGTGCAGCTATTTCTAAATTATATATCTAGCTATGTCACCTTTCCAAGTCACCCCCCACCCCAAAATCAATACACTCTAGTGGCTCCCTTTTATCACTTGGATCACATATGAAAATCTTGTCTTGTTTGGTTTTAAAGTCTTCACACACTGGCCTTTTTGTATCTTTGCAATCTTCATACACTTTAGTCTCCTCTACCTATTCTATGATCTGAAGTGGGCTTTGTATTTCTAGTACACAGTCAGTCAGCTAGCATTTACCAAGTGCTTACTATGTTCCAAGCACTGTGTTAATTCCTTGAAATATTAATACAAGTAGGAAGAAACCTAGTCCGTGTCCTTGAAGAGTTTATATTTGAATAGACAAAGACAAGACATAATAGTACCCCTACCAAGGAGGGGGGGCAAAGAAGAAAGGGTGGGAACTAGTACGGAAACATAGAGTCCATCCTAGACAAGTGTTAGATATGGCTGATCTGGGCACTCTCTTTAAATGGTGGTTCTGAGGAGAGCTAACCCATCAGAGGGACAGGTCAAGGAGGTGGACAGTTCTTTCCAATGTGTGAATTCCAGAGAACTGGATGAAGAGCTGCGGCATAGTAGAGAAAAATCTGTATTATAGGCTGGAGAAGAATGATAATATGGGATATTTCATCTCCAAACTCCATATCTTTTCAATGGTTGTCTCCAGTGGTTGGAATGTCCTACCCTCTTCATCTTTGCTTGTTAGTTTTTGTGACTTCTTTCAAGACTAACTCAAATATTTCTCTACAATAAAGACAAGTCTACTTATTCCCCCACTCCTCCTAGCTCATATTCCTTTTGTAATGCCTTCTTCACTCAGAGTAATTTCTATCCACTAACCACATACACACACGCACACATGCATACACACACACGCACACATGCATACACACACACACACGCACACACACACACACACATGCACACACATAAATACCCACCCACAAACCAGTTATGCGTTTATGTGACATGCAATTCACTCACAGACTATATGCATCCATGCCCATACATGTTTGTACAATATATTCATGCACATATGTGCAGTATAAATGCATAACATGCCCATGTATGTGTAATGTGCCAGATATTTGTGTACTGTCTCTTTCATAAGATTGTGGGCTCCTTGAGGACAAGAACTGTGTTTTTACCTTTCTTTAGCACCTTGTAAGCATTGTAAACACTCCTTAAATGCTTGCTGACTGACTGACCTGGCTGACTGATTGACATGGGACAGGTTAGGAAATATAATAAAATCCTATCTCTCTGCCTTTAATTTTCAGAATTATTGTTAATCTCCTTCCCCTTCCAGCCAAGCACATGCCCTTATCTCCATTTTTTGAAATGCCATTTATCCATCAAGCCCCAGTTCAAATGACCTTTTTCATTTAGCCATTCAGATGGCTCCCTAGCCACCAGTAACCTTTTCCTCCTTTAAATACCCAGCACTTTGCTCCTAGCTGCCTTATGAAATTATGTTTTACTTTGCATTTTAGTCACTTGTGTGTATTTCTTATCTCCCCTGCTAAACCACATGCCTTTCTTTATTCATCTTGCTATTTCTTCCAGCATTTAACATAGTGAATTATACAGTGGAGAAATGTTTGTTGATTGAATGAATGAATGAGTGAACGAATGAATGAATGCGCAAATGAATATCAGGAAGCTAAAAGAGGTCTTCTTCCTATGGTATTTTCTTTTTGTCAAGGTGGCAGAAACAAATAGGAATTATTGATGAGTGAGTTTACAGTTCCTTCAGTATGTCTGGTAAACCAATTACTATGAGTGAGCTAATCCTTCTCAATGCCTCCCCTCATTTATATTGTTGTTAGTGCTCTGATATGACAGTTTAATGCTATTATGCTACAAAATATATGTCCTTCCCTAAAATAAACATTTTTTATAAGAATAATACATATGTCTTCAAGGGGCAAGGTTATCTAGAGATAATTGGACCCTAGAGAGATTACAGGCATTTAGATCATGAGAGCTGTGTTTCCAGCATGCCTTATTAAAAGATTGCTAGGAAGGCAAAGAAAACTATAAATACACCCACTCTCTGTAATTATCAAATAAATAAATATTAACCCCAGGAAAAGCTGATGTGCCCCGTTGATGAGGCCTTTATCTCCTTGACCCTATAGTGTTAAATTATGGTTTAGTATGTCTTCACTTTCGGGTGGATTTTAAAGTGAATAAAGAGCCTACTGTCTTCCTAAATTGAAGAAAGCAGGAGCACCAAATCACAGATTTGTAACTAAAAAGGATCATAGAAGTCATTTAGTCCCAAACCCTCTTTCTTTAGATCAGGAAACTGGAGACCTGGGTAGCTAAGTCACTTGTCCAGATTCACACAAGTAACATTAATCCTAGGGCAAACTTAGGACTACAATTTTGCTCCCTTATTTGAAAATTCTCTTTAAAGAAGATAAACAGAGAGAGGTACAATAGGATATAAGATCCTTAAAGGGAGAGACTACATTTCTAGGATCTGCCCCAGTGCTTGGCACATAGGAGGTATCTAATAAATATGTGTGTATTCAACTGAATTGGAATTGAATTGAAATAAATGGACTATGGGAAATGGAGATGCTCCGATAACAACAAGGTGTCTCTAAGGCTTCCTCAAAGCTGATTCCAAGTAGATGGTAGGGTTTTTATTGCTTCTGTTCTCCCTAGAATGGTTGTAAGCTAGTCCTTGGCTAAGGGATGTTGGGTTGAATGTGTATAACACAAATAAATTGTGAAAATCAAGGCATTCCAAAGTGGGGCAGGGGGGGAATGGAGTCAAGATGACAGAGTAAAAGCAGGGACCTGCTTGTGCTCTTCACCCAAACCTTCCAAATACCTGTAAAATATGACTCTGAACAAATTCTAGAGCAGCACAAACCACAAAATGACAGAGGTAAATAAATTTCTGGCCCAAGACAACCTGGAAGGTTGACAGGAAAAGTCTGTTGTCCTGTGCTAAGAGCGGAGTGCCATTTAACATGGGCCCATGGCACAGACAGGGCCAGAGCAGCCCTTAGGACCAAATCACTGACAACTGTGGAAGTTTCCAAACTTATCAACCCACAAACACCAAAGACAACTTAGAAGGTCAGTAGGAAAAGATATGTTGGCCCTGAGTAGGAGGATTGCATTCCAACCTCAGCCCCAGGATGGTGGCAATGGCTGCTTCCAGAGCTCTTGGCCCACAGAAAGTGTTTGGATCAAGTCACCACTCAGAAGGGGATTGCAGGGATTGCTAGCAATCAGAATTCTTTTGCTTTGCCAGTCCTTAGATTTAGGCCACAACCCTGGATGGTGGTCCTGGGGTGAGGAAGAGTGCTGGTGTGATGAAGCTTTTGGTGAAGTAGGGGGGGTATCCTCCTCACAGTTCCAAGGCAGAAAAGAGTACTTGTGGTCACTCACAGACCAGACCACAGGTGAGCAAAGGAATAAACACCTCTCCTTTGATCATATCACCTTGGAAGAATTGAAGATTTACAGATCCCTAGAAGTATCTCTGAAAACAGTTGCATAAAACACCTGAATCTTTTCTTCCACACTGGAAGCAGAGTTCTACTTTAACAAAAAATTAAATAGTCAAGTACTTGGTTGGGGAAATGACTAAAAAGGAAAAAAAAATTCAGGCTATGGAATCTTACTTTAGTGACAAAGAGAATCAAAAGATACAACCAAAAGAAGACAACAAATTCAAAACTCCTACATCCAAAGCCTCCAAGAAAAATATGAATTGGTCTCAGGTCATGGAAGAGCTCAAAAAGCATTTTGAAAATTAAGTAAGAGAAATAGAAGAAAAATTGGGAAGAGGAATGGAAGTGATGCAAGAAAATAATGAAAAAAGGGTCAACAGCTTGCTAAAGGAGATCCAAAAAAAAAAAAAAACTGAAGGAAATAACACCTTAAAAAGTAGACTAACCCAAATGATGAAAGAGGTCCAAAAAGCCAATGAGGAGAAGAATGCCTTAAAATGCAGAATTGGTCAAATAGAAAAGGAGGTCCAAAAGCTCACTGAAGAAAAGAATTCCTTAAAAAATTAGAATAGAATAAATGGAAGCTAATGACTCTATGAGAAATCAAGTGATTATAAAACAAAAGCAAAAGAATGAAAAAATAGCAAACAATGTGAAATATCTCATTGGAAAGACAACTGACATTGAAAATAGATCCAGGAGAATTTTAAAATTATTGGACTATCTAAAAGCCATGATTAAAAAACAAACAAACAAACAAAAAAGAAAAACCTGGGCATCAATTTTTTTTTATACTTCCTCAAACATTCTCACATCCCAGTTCTTCAACTTACTTACTACCGTAATCTCTTCCTTGATCCCACCTCAGGCAGTTTCACACAGAGATGGTCCTACATACCTCTGATCTCGCCATCACCTCTGAAGTATGTACATACATAAATTCTAAAATTCCCTTATTTTATCATAATCTGGTATCATTCAACTTCTACCTATGTCTTAAAAAAAAAACAAACAAAAAACTCCTTTCTTTGTTCTCACCATAACTTTCAGTCTCTTGATCCCTTGGTTTTTCCAAACGTCATTCATTCAGTAACTATACTCTCTTTCTTTTGACTACACTGACTACAAATTTATGTTGAATAATCTCTACCGGGTCCTCATGGGAACAAGATAGTTTTTATACTTCTCTAATCAACTCACTATCCCACTCACCACAGTAGCTTTTCCAAATCTTTTTATCCCTTCTTCAGCCTCATAAGGCTTCTCCATCTACCCACTTTCTCAGCTAAGAATCTTGCCTCTTATTCACTGAAAAAAAATACTGAGGACATTCTTTAAGATGGCCTTCTCCCCTCCTTATCTCACATCTTATAGATGCTGGACATCATTTTTCTAGAAATTATCAAGGAAAACTGCCCTGATGCTCTGGAATTAGCGGGTGAAATAGAAATTGAGGGAGTCCACTGATCTGAAAGAGATCCCAAAAGGAAACTTCTGAGGAATATTTTAGCCAAATTCTACTCTTTCCAGGTAAAGGAGAAAATATTGCAAGCAGGCAGAAAGAAACAATTCAAGTATTGTGGAAACACAATCAGGATTACACAAGATTTAGCAGCTTCTACATTAAGGGCTTGGAAGACTTGGAATATGATATGCCAGAGGTCAAAGAAGCTAGGATTAAAACCAAAAATCACCTAGCCAGCAAAACTGATTTTAGTCCTTTAGGGGAAAAAAAAATGGATATTCAATGAAATAGTGGACTTCCAAGAATTCTTGAAAAAGAAAAGACCAGAGCTGAAGAGAAAATTTGACTTTCAGATACATGACTCAAGAAAAGTATGAAAATGGAGACAGGAAAGAGAAATCATAAAGGTCTTATTAAAGTTGAACTATTTACATTCCTACGTAGAAAGATGAAATTTGTAACTCATGAGACCCTTATAAGTATTAGGATGCAGTCAATAGCTTCAATCCTACTTTTTGCTGTTATCACGTACCATTAAAAGCCTGAAGTATTTGATTATTCTTCATGACTGTTCATTCAATTATGTATTATCTATGAAAACTCTATGAAAACTTTCCCTGATTCCCCAGCTAAAAGAATTTTTCCATCTTCTGAATTCTTATCATACTTGTTTTGTGCCTCTCTCATGACAGTTATCAGTCTACATTGCTTTTATTGTCAGCACGTGTATAGATTTTTTTTCCTATTGTTTTGGATTGCTAATCCATATAGGGCAAGAGAACATGTTATATTGCTCATTATATCTCCAAAAGCAACCACCATAGGACAAGGGGACCAGTAAATGGTTGTGGAAGGATCAAGTGGGTAAAACCAAGTACTGGGCAAAACATTTTTTTTTCAAATATATCATTTGATCCTCACAACACATGAAGTGGTGATTTTATTACCTTATTTTATAGTTGAGGAACTGAGGCAAATAGAAGTAAAGTGACTTGCTCAGGGTCATATAGCTAATGAGTATTTGAGGCTAGGTTTAAAGTAAGATCTTCCAGAGTCCAGTCCCAGTGTTTTATCTATTGAACAACCTAGTTGCATAGGCTATTTGTTTCTGGGGAGGGGGAACATAAAACGGAAGGCACCAGCCTTTTGTCTTCTTCTCCAACAAGCACAGCACTTTTGATGTGAATATATGAGAGCATGGTGTGTGGTGGTTGAAAGTAGTTCTTCCACTTTATTGTACTGAGCTCCTTTTCTGTAGGCAAATAGACTCCTGATAATATTTGTCCCAGATATGGTAAGAACTGAGGTTTCACTGAATTTAAGGTCATAAGATATATGAGAATTGAATTGAAAAAGTCAGAAGAAAATGGAAAGAAGAAGCAAGAGTAAAGAAAGGACTGAATGAGATTTTGGCCTGATCATTTTCAAACTTCCATTAAAAATCTATTAGGAAGAATTTCATTGTCATTGCATGAAGAAATGTAAAGCCAAGTATGAGCAGCTTTCCAGAGGACTCCTGCTGTGAACAGCTTTAAGGTTCTGATCACATAGTATAGGGAACTCTCTATTTATTCAGCAGTAAACTAAGGCAAAACATTCACAGAAACCAAAGTACTGCATTCACAATGTTATAACATAACAAGTTATCACTAAAGTGGCCACATAGTTTTAAACAAAAGATATCATTCAGTAAGTCCTTAGCTCAATCATCTTTAAGGAGCAAGCTTCCTTAAGGGATACAAAGTACAAAGGTCAAAGTTCTCCACCCCTAGGTCACATTGTCTTAATCTCTTAGTCAAAAAGTCTTCTTTCTTCTTGACTGGAGATTAGTTTCCAATCACCCTTAACTCAATCATCCTTAAGAGGTACAAGGTACAGGGTAGGGAGTTCTCCTTCCTAGGCTACAGTAAATCATGATCTTCTCAGTCAGCATTAAGTATCCAAGGAGAGACCTTTTCATCTGGACTAGAGGCTGGCTCTCAGATTCCATGGTTCTTCTTCAGTGAGTCCAGCTCCTGCCCAAATACACTTAGTCTTCACCTAGATTCACAGGTAGGCAGCTCTCAACTCCTCATCTAATTCCTTGTCCAGCTCTTCATCCAGTTCTTTTCCCAGTTCCATATTGAAGCTCACAGTGTCCATTCCACCTCAAGTCCTATGCAGTTTCTGTTTCTGGGAAGACAAAGCTTAGCAGAGCCACAATAACATTCATGCACATTGCTGACACCATCATCAATTCACTATCTGCCTGTGAAATCAACACAAACCCACCAACAAAATCTGAGAACTCAACACATATCATCAGTATGGTCCCAGGACCTCTGAAACCCTCCTTCAGGACGTCTGTAAACAGACAACAAGAAAATCCTCTTTCAGGGCTTCCAGTAAAGTTCCAGGGCTTCTGTAAAAAGTATCACAAACAAAAGTCAACACAGACAGAACAGACAAACAGAGTACCTGGCCTCCACAACTGTTCTTCTCCTCAGTTCTGCTTATTCCCAGTTTGGACTTCTCTTTATATGTGGTCATTAGCTCCTCCCTGTTGCATCAGCAAGTTCTTTCCACTGTGGGTTTCACAAGTTCTGTTTCTTAACAAAGACTTGATATCATCATGGGCGAGGCTCAAAAGAAACTTGAACTGAAAAAGGTGCTAAATAATTAAATAACTAAAACAAGGTACTAAGTACTCCTTTGCTTGCCATTACAAGAACCTGGTTGAAGGCCCACAGACATCCCTTCCTGAGAAGAGATTTAGGAACAGAAACATCCCTCAATGGGGTGGAGGTGGCAGAAAGAGCTTTCTAATATGACCATGTCTATCCTCACAGAGGAGAGAATTACTAAGCAAAGCATCCCCAGTACTTGGTAGAATAGAATATTGAGTTATATTGAAGACTAGCTGAACTAGAGACGTGACAAGGCATGTGGTATCTAATAATCTATATATAATCTATATATAGTTTGATCTAATATATATAGTTTGACCCTGATATATATATATATATATATGTGTGTGTGTGTGTGTGTGTATATATATATACATATACATATATATATATATGTATGTATTGAAGACTAGCTAAAGTACAGATATGACAAGGCATGTGGTATCTAATAATCTAATAATGAAATGAGAAGTTAATTGGAAAGAATGAGAGATGTAATACCCTGAGGGATATAGGTACATAAGGTCTTCTGCTGAGTAGAAAGTGGGTAATTTGAGAAAAGTACCTAGCAGAGAAAAAAGAAAATTTATAATGGATACTGTGGTAAGGATGTTAGGGTGTTAAGGGAAGAGTGAAAGGATTCTTGTATAAGAGTAAGAGCCTGGTTGAGGTTATATTAACATAAATATGTAGGGGTTCCACACAGTATGGTTCTTTGCTTCCTGTGGCGTTCATTGCATGCAGGAAGCAGTGACAGGTTGTTTAAAGTTGGAAATTAAAAAGGGGTGAGGGGAGAAGCTTGGCAAAGATGCTGGAGTATAAGGAAGCCAACAATAGTGTGTGGTTCTTTCCTCTCAACTACTGAAAAATGAAGATGTAGGAGAAATTTCAGACACAGTAGTGTTAGAAAAATACAAGAAGGGAACCATCGTGGTTTATTTTTCAAGCCCAAGATAATGAACTCACAGGCACGTTACTAGGGAAGGAATTATAGAGTAGGGGTAGGCCAGCATCTTTTTCATTCTAAGCCCCCAGAAGCCTCTCTGACTTAGATCAACAGTAAATGAACTAGACAAGGGTTTCAGATCTAGGATTGGTATATAGTTTATCTTTCTGTATATACAGACCATTTCAGATAGCTCACAGGGGTCAATCCCAGAAGCTCTGTAGTGGAGTTGACCCTGGGGCAAATTGACCATTGTGTTGCTGGATACAAACCAGGGTCCAAAGCCTGCAAAACTCAGATCATAAGGGTAGTAATGAGACTGCATCCTAGATCATATCATTTCAGGGACAATAAAATTTTTAAGGCTGCCTGGCCTAAGAGGTCTCTGAAATCCTTTAATTAAACAGCATATGATATGCAGAAAACACAAAGGCATGACTATGGGTAATATAAACCAGAGTCACATAAAGTCAGGAAATTCCCTCCAGAAGTTCACAGAGTCTGATCCTGACAGAAAGTTCCATCTGTGGAAAGTAAAAAAGAATTTCTTTAAGAAATGAAGCAAGGAATGTTTTAAAGAGGTTAAAATGACTTTATAAATAAAAAAAAAAAACACGAGTTTTGGGGAGAAGGGTAGGAAAGAGAATTAATACTTTAGTTCAAGAGGCAAAAAACTGTACTCAAGCAATATACAACTTGAAGATTTAAATGGATACCCCAAAAGTAATGACTCTGAGACAAGAAATATATTTTTAAAAACCTTAAGACTCAAGTAAAAAATAAGGTATTTTGTATAAAAAACTACTGACTGAAAAAAAGTCCCCTAAAATAGAGATAATTCAATTAAATCAGTGGATTGAAAAACATGGAAACAAAGACCAAAAGAACCTGAATATCTTATTTACAGAAATCATGAATGAAGATTGCTTAGCCATATCAAAATAAGAGATGTGAAAATGGAAAGAACCCACAGTTCATCAACTCCTGAAAGAAACCCCAAGATGAAAAATCCAGGGAATATTATAGATAAAATCCAGAGCTTCTAGGTCAAAGGAAACACACTGCAAGCATCCAGGAAGAAAGAGTTCAAGTACTGATGAAGTACCTGCAAGATTTCACAAAATTTAGTAGCTGATTCTATTAAAGAGCAGAGATCTTGGAAAACTATATTCCAAAGAAAAAAAAGACACAATCTTCCAACCAAAAATAAGTTATCCAGCAGAACAGTATAATCCAGAAGAGGAAAAATAAACATCTAATGAAAGAAAGGACTTCAAAAAAAATAAACAGAACTGAGTTGAAACTTTGAAATAGAAACATTGGAATCAAGAGAAATATGAAAGGAAAATACAAGTAAACAACTTGTATAGAAAGGACTGTATTAGGATGAACTATTTCTATTCTAAAGTGGGAGGTAATGTGTCCTCTTGGAATTCTAATATCAGCCTTCATAGAAACAGTTAAATAAGACAGGGATTCTGAGTGATGTTGCTGTGTTTTGATGAATTTATATTTTAAAAAAAGGAAGGAAGGGGGGGAAGGACTGTATTGGGTAAGGAAGGTGGCAGATAGCTGGAGAAACCAATATTTCATATAATCAAATTGGGCAACAGTAGAAGACTGGACAAACAAGGATGAAAGGTTAGGGGAAGAGAGCATAATTTGAACCTCACTTTCATCTGAACGTCCAAAGGAGGGTAAAACACGCATGTATAAACACAAAGATTTTGGTGCAGAAATAAATTCAATTTAGCACTAAAAGAGGAAGGAATGGGGAGATGTACAAATAAGAGGTAGAGTAGATTCAAGGATGTATTATTCGTAAAGCAAACTCTAACCTGTGGGGCTGGATCATGAAGAGATGATTGAAAAAGGAAAAAAAAAGGATAAGAACTAGTGCTTAATGCCTAGGTGAGGGGAAAGAAAAGAAAAGCAAGGAGAGAGTAGAAGCAGATTACATACAGCATAAACTAGTAGTGCTGAATGTGCATGTGCTTTCTCACCAACTTCTTTTTTTTATAAAGAGGATGGCAGAGACAAAGAGATGAAAATATATAACAGAATAGGATGGAGCAAAATTTACAAGGAACAACTGTAAAAGTGAATTGGAATGTGGTGAAATCTCTCATAAAATGGGAGTTAGCAGGATGTATGAATTTGAATGTTTTTCTCTCTCTCCTTCCTTCCCTTCCTTCTGTGCTTCTGTCCTTCCTTGTTTTCCTCCTTCCTGTATCAGCAAGCACCCTAGCACACCCAGGATGGCTGCTAGCACTGGTTCTTAGATCTGCTTTTCTAAAGGAAAGCAACTCAAAGTGGATTAACAGTCTCACTTTAATCAATCAAACACATATCATTTACCCAGTTCAGGGGAAAAAGCCAGCACCCTGAACTTCAGAGAATACAAACAGAATACAAAACTCAAGTTACAAGCAGATAGAGAAACAGATCAGCAGATGGGCTTCCAATGGGCTTCCATTACATCCATACCTATTCAGTTACCAGAGAGGGAAGCACCAACATTTGGGTTTTTCAAAGCCAGGGGGCTCAACAGCTTCCCAGAGTCTCGTCTGGCCAAATCACACAACTCTTCTCAAAGTGAACCCCAAAGCAAAACCTCACATCAGGGTGTATATATAGCCTTCTCCTGGCTCGGAGAATGTCACAGCCCTTTTGAACCACTGCCCAATCACAAAGCAACAAGGCTCAGGCATTCCTGAAGAACAAGCCCCCCACCACAGGCTCCACGTGACCACATTCAGCCTATTACAGGGCAAAGTATACTTTCAAATCTAGGAAGGTTCTCAGAGTCACTTAAGCCACTTAAGCAAAGGGCCTAAGGGCAGGGAAGATCTTAAGATTCCCGTAACACTTCCCTCATTTAGCACTGTCCTATACACATACCATCTTCTGTATCTCTGCCCTTTTCTCTACTCACATAATCATCATCTTAATTAATATAACATCCTCTTGCCTGGACTATTGCAACAATTTCCTAATTAGTCTCCCTACTTTCATTCTCTCTCCTGTTAATTCTGTTCTCTACGCAACTGTCAACTTGGAATTCCTAAAGCACATATCTAATGTTGTCACTTCTCTTGTCAAAAACTTTTGAACTTCCCTGTTGCCTGTAAGTTAAAATACAATCTGTTTTACTTGGCATTTAAAGCCCTTTCCATCTGGCTCCAAGCTATCTATCTAGACTGATTTCCCATTATTCACCTACAGGTGCTTTGTGCTCCAGCTAAACTAAGCTACTTGCTCTTTTCTGTACATGACATTCCATCATCTTGGCCTTCTGCCTTTGCATGGACTACCCTCACCCTAGAATGCTTTCCTTCTTAGCTCCATCTCATGGAATCCCTAGTTCTTTCCTTTTAAATATTTTTAATATTTATGTAATAACACAAGTATTCCCATAACATAGTGCAATAAAAAATGATGATTTTACATGAAACTGCAAATCTATTTTCAAATATACAACAATGTTATAATGTAAATTTACTTTTTCTTCTGCTTCCAAACGTAGAGATGGCTGCCATTAGACATAAGTAAATAAATAAGTGTGTGTGTGTGTGTGTGTGTGTGTGTTTGTGTATGTGTGTAAAATTATTCTATACATATTTCTATTACCTGTTCTTTCTCTGGTCCCAGTTCAGTTTAAGTGCTACCTCCTACATAAGCCTTTGCTAATCCTGTCCTGTAGAAATGATAACTTACTTATTTTGTGCATATTTTGAATTTATTTTTCTGTATATACATTGTCCCTTCCCCACTAGAAGTTAAGTTCCTTGATTACAAGGACAGTTTTCCTTCTTCCCTCCATCCCTTCCTCCCTTCCTCCCTCCCTCCCTCCATCCCTCTCTCCTTCCTTCCTTCCTTTCTTCCTTTTTTCCTTCCTTGTTTCCTTCCTTCCCTCTCTTCTTTCTTTCTTCCTTCTTTCCTTCCTTCCTTTCTTTCTTTCTTTTCTCTCTCTCTCTCTCTTTCTCTCTCTCTCTCTCATTCCCTAGTTCATAATTTACTGCATGGCAAATAGGTTAATGAATGAATGTTGAATTGAATTGATTTCATAGGAGTACAGGTATATACAGTAGGATGTAGAATATTAGGAGAATATATGTAGAATATTGCTATGAATGGCAGAGTAACAGGGAATTTTTATCAGCCATAGCTATCAAAGTCATTCCTGATCTCCTTGAGATTTTAGCTTTCTTCTCATCCCTCAAATCACTTTGTAATGATTGTGTATGTATTTCATAGTCACCTATTTATGTATCTCTTTTGTATGCTCTGTAGAATGTAAACTCCTTGCCAGCAAGTCATATTGAAAGCATATTGAAATTTTTTCCTTGTATCCCTAGTGCCTAGCACAAGATTTTGCACAGAGCAGACACTTTAATGAGTACTTGCTGAATTGAATTGAAGTCATGACTACTGGCATTTTGACACAATCGAATATTTTGAGGGTTGTGTTTAATTATGAAGTGCCATGAAAATAGGAATCATCTGTAATATATAGGCTGCCCCCAGTTTACAAATGAGATGAGTTCTGCACATTAATTATCTGAAATTCAGAATGCATTTTCCCATAGTTATTAGAATTCTTTCCTTTTTTTGATCAAAACATGATCTACATTGTGGGTTAGAATTTTGTGGGTTAGACTTGGATCTTAATTCCCATTCATAACACTGGTTCGATGGGAAAATACATGCTGTGGTATGAAGCAAGAAGGGAACACAGTGTCTTGGGGAATGCTTGAGCCACAATGGGAATGGAACTGCCTGCCCAGTGATTAGTATGTAGGGAATGTGTGCCCTTTCCCCAAATACCACCCCATTCACTTGCCACACATGAGACAGCCAGTAGTCACATAGTATTTTATAAAAAGTGGATATGGAATCTCAAGGAATACTTAAGCTTAAGCTATCCCTAAAGCTATTGTTATCTCTAGATGCATCAGTAAGTATAAAAAGGATGTTCTGTAGCTCACAGACATTAACAGGAAAATGGATGTTTAATTTTCCACGATATGTGGTGGTATCCGTGACTTAGCAGACAAAGTTCCATGCTTGGGGTCAGGCAAGGCTAAGTTTGAAACTCACTTCAGTCATATTTCAGCTATGTGACCTTGGACAGGGCATTTACACTCTAAGCCGGTTTCCTCATCTGTAAAATGAGGGTTGTTTGACACTGTGACTTTTATGGTCCCTTCCAGTTCCAATTCTATGATTCTGTGATCCTTTCCCTGACATCCTTGATGAGTACCTTATAGTTAGAGAATTTCAGAGTTAAAAGTGACCTGAGTTGTCTAGTCTACCCAATATCTGAAGTGAAGTCCCTTCTACAGATGGTCAATAAACCACTGTTCAAAGACCTCTAGTGAAGCTGTGGACTCACATGAAAGTTCACACATCATCTTATGAGCAACTATAATTGTTAGGAAATTTACCTTTTGCGACTGGTCTCTGGGAGTTGTTCCTAACCTTTCCCAAGGGGTCAACATTTATAGTTACCATTATCTAACCTATTATTAGTGAATAGTATTCTCTTGGAGATGGAGAGTGGTGAAATTCCTGCTCCCTGATCAAGATTTGATGATTTTTTTTTTGTTTTTTTGCAGGGGCAATTGGGGTTAAGTGACTTGCCCAAAGTTACATGGCTAGTAAATGTTAAGTGTCTGAGGCTGTATTTGAACTTAGGTCCTCCTGACTCCAGGGCCAATGCTCTATTCACTGCACCACCTAGCCTCCCCTATTTGGTGATTATTGGACTTCAAAAGCAGTAACAAAAGTAAATGGTGTTAGTGAGAAGAGATCCCAAACCTGGCACTGATGAGGTGCAGGCTCTGGGAGCCCCCTTGAGCTCTCCTTGAATCTTCTCAAGTAAGGCATTTCCTTTGTTCAGCAATTTCCCACCCTTGATCCTCCTGTGCCACCCTTGAACTGGCCTAGCCCACCATTGTCTGTCAGCTCCAGGTAGCCTCCAGCAACTTCCTACCGTTAATCACTTATTACTGGAGTCTGACCTCATCTGACTCCTGAAGACCCTCCCCAAACTCCTCCTCTAGACCACACCTAGATTCCTCCCACAACCTTTCTGTATATAGGACCCCATCTTATTTCCATGGGGTGTGAGAGCACCTTAGAATGACCTAGCACAGCCTTGCTCTGGCCCACTTGCCCAATGCAAGTGTCACAGATACTGAGGCTCCTTAAGAGTCTACCAAATATGGTGAACTTTTAATAAACTTTACTTTTCTTTGGCTGAGAGAAGACTTGAGTTGAATTCATTCTGCAGGACCTGGCATGTTGGCATTTTGGGGTCTTGAGCACTCCTAACCCTAACCCCTTCAGCACTAGGGCTCTGTATCAGGGAGAACTGTGGCTTTTGAGAGACAGATAACAATATGGTGATGATGCTCTCTGGGGGAAATAATATAAAGTGGCAAAGTAAGCCTTATGAAAAATACCTATGAGTCTCTACAAGGAGCCTTGAGCAAGGGGTAGGGAAAAGGAGCATATCAGGAAGTTATATTTGATCCTGATTCCTAGGAGCTACATAGACCTGCATAAAAAGACAAAATAGGGAGTGACTTTTAACTAGTCTGGAACTGCTGAGGACCTACAGAAGATTGTGCCTGCTGGGAATCTTACTTAGTTTAATTAAAAGGAGCCAAAACTCTCCATGTGCAACTTGTTGCCAGGTAATCATTGAAGGGTGTCTATTTTTCCAAGATTCCTATTTTAAGTGCCTGCCCTTTGGACTTTTCAATGAAACTTTCCTTCTAATTTTCAGGAACTGTATACTTACAAATTGCATACTTATATACATACTTGGTATTAATAATCCAACTTAGCTACTGCCCAGAAAACTTGAGGAAAGCTAATTGAATTATATCAAGTACTGCCTATCTCAAGTTTTCTGGGCAATTATTATAAGCTGGATAGGTGAGACATGCCCTAAAGTGAACCTTAACGTTTCTGATGCAGAGCCTCTAACCTAAGGGTTACTTTTACATTAAGCTGAAAACTTTTTCTAGGCAGCATCCATCTAGAACTTCTACCTTTCCCTTCTGGATTCAATTTAAATTTCATTCCCTTGGGGGCAAATATTTCAAATACTTGAGGACTAGTGTTATACATTATGTAGATCACCTAGGTGGTACAGTACATAGGGCACCAGATTTGCAGTCAGGAAGATCTGAGTTAGAATCTGGCCTCAGATATTTACTAGCTGTGTGACCTCGATCAATCTCCTTAGCCCTGTTTGCCTCAGTTTCCTCATCTGTAAATCAGTTATAGGAGGAAATGGAAAACCACTTCAGTATCTTTGCCAAGAAAACCCCAAATGGAGTCACAAAGAGTCAGACATGACTGAACAATAACAACACTATTATGTATCTCCCATGATTTCACTTTTCCAGGTTAAAGATCCCTAGTTTGTTCAACTTATTTTTCCTATATCATTGTTTCTAGTTATCCTTTTCTGTAATAGGTGCCTTCTTCTCAATACTCTTCATAAAACGTTCATTCTCAAACTGAACATAATCCTTCACATGTTGGCTGACAAGGGAAGAGTATGATGATGTTATTAGCTGTCTTCCTTTTCTTGGAATTGTTAATATAGTCTAAATTCACATTAGCCTTTTTGACTGGAGTATCAGATTATTTATTGATATATTACATGCAGGAAGTGGTAGAACAGGATAGGCATGTGACTATAGAAATGGAAAGGAAGATGAAAGATAATGTGGAGTAATGGAAAGATCATCAGATCTGTAGCCATAAGACCTGTATTCGAATTTTGGCTCTATTACCTAATATCGATCACAGGCTGTCACTTAACAGTATTTCAGTGCCCCAGGCAACTCTCTAAGAAGATAAATTATTTACTGGTAACTGATTAGTAGCTATTTCAGTAGATAGAGTTTTCATGAAGGCATATGATAGAACAAAAAACTGATTTCTTATATTCAACATGAAAGAGAAAATTGAGATAGTGAATATAAGTAAGCTATAATTGCCAATAATGGCTTATGACTAAGAAGTGATATAAAAGATATCATCCAGAATATGTCCATCTATCTATCCACTCACCACTCACCCATCCATCTATCCATCCATCCATCTATGCACCTATCCTTTTATCCATGTGGGTATATGTACATATCTGGGATGTGTGGGGTATTCAGGGAGGACTAGCAATCTGATATGAGGGTTGAGTCCTTTTCAGGGATACTCATCCACTTTTGCTTCCTACCTGGCACTCAACTCACCAGTGGCTACAAGAAGCTGAAGCATGTGCCTCACCTTGGCAAACTCTCTTCAGATGGGCTAAACTAAATTGAAGGTAACCAGTAGAGCCCAAATCCATCAGTGAGCTAGGGGGATGTCTTTCCCAAGCATGTGAAGACTTCCTCTGGCAGAATGGGTGGGTGAGAACAATTTGTTCCAATGGCCATGAAGGTAACTGAAGCAGGTGTTGTGGAGTGCTGAGAGCTTGGTCAGGCATCAAAGATGCCAGGTTCATTTACTGTATCCTGGACCATTGCCAGTTATCCTGAATTTTGTCTTGCCTCTGGACTTTGATTCCTCAGTAAGAAAAAGAGGCTGATAGCTTTGTGTAACTCTGCCTCACTTCAATTCAATTCATGTGCAAGTCAAAACATCAAACTGTGATGTTATTTGTCCTCTTCAAAAATGAAGGATGAGCAACAATGTACATATCTATGTATGTATATAACATATGTTTATAATATATGTTATGTATATATAAGTAAACATAGGTATATAAATACATATGTACATACACATGTATATACATACATACATGTATATACACACACCAAACAATGAAATGGGTTTATCATGTAACACAAATAAGAGAAAAGCATGAATGTTGTGCTGGCGTCCACATGGAGCAAGGCCCCTACAATACTAGGCATATCCTGTATTGGTGAGATAGGGAAAAATGAACAAGAATGCCACAGGATAAGAAAGCATGACTAAGTTGGGATTGGTAAGTAAGTTAACTGATTTATTGAAACATACTTGAAATGTTAAGTGTTGCCTCTTGGTGAGAGTCTGAAGAAAATAGATATATTTCTTCTTTGAATTTGATTGAAATCTATATACATTTATTTTTGTACAAGAAAAATTTTAGAAAAAGCTTTATATAGGCGTTCTGGACAGATGAGAGAAAAAGAAGAACATGAGAAGAGTATCTCCACCTATTTTATTATTTTCCAGAATCAGATATAAAACTCTGCAAAATACAGAAGATTTTGTGTGCAGTGGTTAGCTTTTGAATTCCTGAAGCATGGAATGACTTTCATCCAATTGAAGTCCCAATTAAATAAGTACCACATTCCATTCATGCTCCAAATCCATAAAGCTTGCATTTTAAAAAGAACTTAAGAAATTACCTATAACACAGCTCTGTTTTTAAAAAGTAATAAAAATGGTTCACTGGTTTTATGTCATGCTTACCCCTCATCTTCCTTCTGTCATCACATTTTAGGGGAGAGCTGAATATAGGCCCATAAGCAGTATAGTGTTAGATTGGTTAAAACTAGGGCTGAGATAATAGCAACGAGTGGAGGAAAAGAGAAGTGGTTCTATTTCATTTTCTTTTAGATTTGATTTCAACTTTCAATAAATGTTTCTATTTATTGGAACTGTGGGAAGAAGGTATCCCTGGGTTCTTTAAAATGGTCCAATTTTTTAATAGGCATTTTATAATCACCTTGTTGATGGTGTCGTTATTGTCTGTCATTCAGTGGTGTCCAGCTCCTCGTGGCCCCGGGGACAATACTGTCCCTGGTGTGTGCTTGGTAAACCACTAGAGTGGTTTGCCGTTTCCTTCTCCAGTGGATTAAGGCAAACTGAGGTTAAGTGATGTTACTGGGGTCACACAACCAGTTAATATATGAGGTCAGATCTCCGACTCTAGGACCAGAACGCTATTCATTGAGCCACCTAGTATGCTAAGTTCTGAGTACATAATATAATAATAAAAAGAAGAAGAAGAAGAACAATAATAATAAATAACAGTAAGAAAAATGAAATAGGTCCTGCCCTCAAGGGCTTTGTATTATATTGAGAAGATACAGCAAATATAGACATAAGCTAATATAAAGTACCTGCAGAGTAATTAAAGTAATTTCAAGAGGTTATAACACTCACACGGGAGTAGGGGAGAAGATAAAGCATCAGGAAATTCTTCAAGTAGAAAGTGGCACTTGAAATGAATTTTGAAGGGATTCTGGTTGAAAGAGGTAGCAAGACCATTCTAGGAATCAGAGATAGAGTGTCCACTGGCTTTGAGATGAGATTTAAAGTCACATCTAGGGAGGAACTGTCAGTGTGGGTCAGAGTGTAGAGTTTATGAAGCGGGGTAATGTGAATCCTGACTGGAAGGTAGGCTAGAGTCATATGGTGAAGGGCTATAAATGCCAAGCAGTGGAGTTTTAATTTTACACTAAAATCAAAAGGGAATTGATACTGAAGCTCCTTGAGAAGGAAACAGACCTAGTCAGGTCTTTGCTATAAGAATATCACTTTGGCAGCTCTGAAGAAGATGCATTAGAGAAGAGAGGGACTTGCATTTGGAGGACCCATGAGGAGGCTATTTGCAGTAGCCCAGGTAAAAGCTGATGAGGGCCTGAATCAGGTTGGCGGTCATTTGGGTGGAGAGAGGAAGGCAGCTAAAGAAGCAGAAATGCCAAGACTTGACACCTCATTGGATATTGTGGGAGAGGGAAGAGTTAAAGATGAGTTCCAGATCATGATCCTGGGAATCTTGTAAAGTTCTTTTGGGGAATCAAATTAGATAAGGATTGTAAAAGAAATCTAAAAAGCATCTTTTGTTATGCAGATTTATAAGGCCTGGTTCAAACGGAACCTCTCTCAGGCCTATCACTACATTCTTCTGCTTGGTTATGACTTTATCTCCTTATATTTTATAGTCATCATACAATATATCAATATTAATTGCAGCTCCAGAAAGCCCCACTGTGGAAACTCACTCTACTGATGCAAATTACAACCCATCTATGATTTAGTAGATAGTACTTGGATAACCTTTAAGGCACTTAAGTAATGGAGTATGTTTTGGTATATTATTACACTAATAGAATGTAAGAGTAGGGACCATTCATTTATAAAATATGTGTTTCTTCCAGTATCTACCATAGTTTACTGAATACATAAGAATCATTAATTACTATTTTTGCATTGTATTGCATTTTATGATGGTAGTGGGTATTGAATAGTAAATAGAGGATTGTGCTTATGTGCAGATTCTGCTTGAATCTGGGTTCAAATCCTGTCTCTTACACTTAATAATTTTGCCTCTATTAAATCACTCATTTAAAAAATATTATATAAGTTCCTAACATGTGGCAGAAACTATACTAAATACTAGATATACACGTAAAAAATAAGACCTTTTTTGCTTTCAAGAAGCTTACATTTTAACAGAGGATATGACACAAATAGAGGACTAGTGGCCTAGGTATTGTGTTTTCCTAGAGTCTAGGCAGTCATAAGAAATATGAATGGAGTAATAGAATGTCATACCCTTAGGCAATGGTAGAACTGATTTCATTGCTTCCAGAAAGAGACCAAAAGGCAAAAGGGGATGGAGATCATATGTATGTTTTATTAGAGCAGATGAGATTAACCTTGTACAGGATAGATCATGTTGTCCTAGATAATGGCTGGATGGATGTGAAGCATGGCCTAGTGCTGGCTGAAAATAGCGAGTTGCATGAATGACTCATTTGGGAGTAGAGCCAAGATGGTGGAGTAAAGGCAGTTACTCACTTGAGTTCTCCCAAATTACTCTCCAAGTAACTTTAAAATAATGCTGCAAATTAAACTCTGGAGTGTCAGAAACAACACAAAGTCAGGTGAAATGATGTTCTTTTCCAGAAAAACTTAGAAAGTTGGCAGGGAGGGAGGCATTTGCACTTGGAGTCCAGTGCAGGCTCTTTAGGGGAGACTAACCCAGAGCATCATTACCAGGGCTTGGAGATGGCTGAATTACCTACCCATCAAAAATGAGTATAGTCTTTTGCAGGGGGTAGGGGGTGGGGATATGGTCATACAGTGAAATAGATGACTACTCTACTTTTTTTTGTTGTTGTTCTGTGTTTTTTTTCACAGCATGGCTAATATGGAAAAATTGCATGACTGCACATTTAGGACCTACATCAAATTGATTGCCTTCTCAATGAGTGGGGAAGAGAGGGAGGAAAGGTGGAATAGAATTTGGAACTCAAAATTTGAAAAAAAAATTAAATTTGTTTAACATGTTATAAAATATGAAAAAAAATACCTTCTTCAACTTTCTAAGCTACTAAGTCATAGATGGGTTGTGATTTGCATTGGAAAGACTTTCTACACTGAGACTTCTGTGAGGTAAATATGATATTGATATATTACATGATGATACTAATAATGAATCTTTGTCAGCTAGAGGAGCCATTCTGAAATTTCTTCCATTCTTTTATTCCTATATGTACTAATTTATGTGGTTGTCTACAAGTTGAAAAAAAATTATTAATATCTACTACATGTCAGGTACTATGCTAAGTGTTAGGGAACCAAAGAAGGGGGGAAGCAATCTAATATTACATTAAGCTTTCAAGGAGTTCATGGTTTAATGGAGGAGACTACAAGAAAACTATATACATATATAATGAATTGAAAATACTCACAGAGGGAAAGCACGGGTACTAAGGGGGACTGGGAAAGCCTTTTATATAAAGTAGCTCTTTAGCTGCAAGTTGAAGAAAGCCAGGGAAGCCAGGATATGATAAGGGAGAGAATTTAATTCATTGGGACCAGTCAGTGAAAATTCATGGAGATGGGAGATGGTCTGTCTTGTGTGAAAATAGTAAGGCCAATGCCACTGAATAACAGAATTTGTGGGGGGAAATAAAGTATAAGAAACCTGGAAATTTAGGAAGGGGCAATGTTATAAAGGGTTTTAAAAGCCATTCGGAGTATTTTATATTTGATCCTAGAAGCAGTAGGTGACTACTGGAGTTGATTGAAGAGGGGAAGGATGACAAATTTTATTTCTGAGTGGAAGACAAAATGGAATGAGGAGAGGTTTGAGTAAGGGAGACCAAACACAAGCCTGTTTGTTTTTAATGATTGGCATTGTGTAAGCACATGTACCAAGTTTATACCCTTCCCTACAAAGAATCAATATTCTTTTTCATTTCAACCTCCCCTCCACACATGGAGTTATCAATGACTGTCTTCTGTCACAGTACAGGAAGTAATTAGCTCCCAATAATGAGTGGCAAGAAGTAGAAGAGTGAAAGGGTTAAAATGAATTGCTTCTTGTGATTCTCTATAAATACAACATTATATTATCAGTTATGGAGGAGGTGATAGGCAATAGTGAAGCACAGGAAAAAGTGAAAGAAAGAACACTATCCACAATGTACCACAGTGCACTTTACTGAGGAATGGAAGGGCAGAAATCCTTATAGAAGATTTTCTATTCAAGAGATTTCAAAGGAATGCACTGAAAATACAATAAAAAAATATTCACTGAGAATATTAGCCAAGAGCTAAGTTTGTCCAAATAAGAGAGTTTTCAATTTGCTCTTGAAAGTCTCTAAGGAATGGGGAATTATAATAGCAGATAAAAAAGGTTTTAATGCAGCTGAAGAAAATTTCCTGTCCTTGTTGAATTAAGTTGCACAGAGGACACTACAAGAAGGCAAGTCCTTGAAGGGGAAAGGTATAAGTACTGAGGTTAAGGTCCTGTAAAAGGGAATTGAGTCCTGAGCTATAGAAATCTATGAGTATCAAAACCAGTTGTGAGAAATGAGCACAGAGCATGATGAAGAAAGATAATAGATAAAGAGGGGAGAACAAACATGTCTATCCATAAGGTAAAGCCAAACCAAACAGCTACCGACCAATAATAATTTATTTCAAGAGGCCCCATCTCAGGTTTCAATAATAGTTTATCCAATAATATGTTATCTGGCTATAAGGTTGGGTTTTTTTTTAATTTTATTTTGTTTTATAATGTACATCTCTTTGGTTTTTGCTGTTTGATTTGTTTTTGGTTTTTTTTGCTTTTTTAAAAAAATATAAACACCAAACAGTTGCTATCCAAGCATTTGGAACACGTAAGTTAAATATAACAAAGCTCTCTGAATCTAGAAGTTGGATCATAAATATTGTTGAGTTTATAATGGATTACATTTTTCACTTTTCAATCTTAGGTTTGGCATTCTGAAGCTTAGAAAAGATTCACAGAACTGAAAAATGAGGAGTTATTTATAGTAGCTTAATGATCTCAAGGGCAGCTATGTGGTGCAAAAGATAGAATTCTGTACCTGGAGTCAGGAAGATTCATATTCCTTAGTTCAAATCTAGGCCCATGCATTTACTAGATGTG
>CM053583.1:74849122-74885091 GCA_028627135.1 Pseudochirops cupreus | reverse complement strand
CATATATATCTATATAGGAGGGTATATATGCATATGAATACATATGTGAGTGTGTGTATATATGTGTACAGGTATACATAGACAGAAGGCACAGGATCAATTGAATAGTAAGTGATGATATTTTAAAAGGTGAAATTGAGAGGTGGGAGAAGAATAGAATGAGAGGAGACAGGGAGAGACAGAATGGGCTTAACCATCTCACATAGAAGAGGCAAGGGATAACTGTTACAATGGAGGGGAAGAACAGGAAGTCAAAAGGGAATGGCTCAACCTTACTCTCATTGAATTTGGCTTAGGGAAGGAATGACATATACTCTAAATTGGGTATCTTGCCCTATAGGAGAGTAAGGGGGAAGGGGATTAGAAGGGGGATGATGGAGGGGAGGGAAAGTTGGGGGGGAAAGTTGTTAGAAGCACACACTTCTGTAAAGGGACAGGGACAAAGTAGAGTATAGAACAAGTGAGGGGTGGGATAGGAAGGAGGGAAATATAGTCACTCTTTCACAATATGCCCATTGTGGAGATGTTCTGCATAACTACACATATACATCCTATATTGTATTGTTTGTCTTTCCAGTGGGGATGGGTAATGAGGGAGGAAGGGAAAGAATCTAGAATTCAAAGTTCTAAAATCAAATGTTAAAAAAATACATATATATTATCATTATCATTATTATTATTATTATTATTATTATTATTATTATTATTATTATTTACATGCAACTGAGAAATAAGATATACAGGCACTGGGCTAGGGAGATCCATTTTGCCCTACTGGAAAGTCAAAGGGGTGATGGGGGAGGATATAGGAGAGAGCAGATTGGGGGAGGGGATATACAGTGGGATTGCTGTTTTGGGGTGGTAGGTAGGGGAAAGACGGGGAGAAATTTTGTAACTCAAAACCTCATGGAAATGAATGATGTAAACTAAAAATAAACAAAAGTTAATTTAAAAAAAAAAAGGAAGGTCAAACCTGGAAAAAAAAGAAATCTTTCCTTGTATTACCTACAATTATCACTTGGTTATCAAGCATTTGTTAAACTTTTAGCAAGCTCTAGGTATTGTGCTGAGCATTGGGGAATACGAAAAAGGCAAAAAAAAATGGTACTTGCATTCAAGTCGTAGTTGTTCTACTGGAGTAGGCAACCCGTGAATAACTATGTATATACAAGATATGTCCAGTGTCAATATCACAGGAAAGTCACCCCCCCACACACACACACTTTTTTTTGTCCAGAAAGTACAGTTGAGACTTGAAGGAATCCAGGGAAGGCAAGGGGCAGATTGAGGAGGAAGAACATTCAAGACATAGATGTAAGTGCCTGTGAAAAGCACAGTCTTGAGATCAAGTGTTTTGGGCACGAGAAAGAGGAAGAAATCTGTTGTGGATCATAGCCTATTTGTAATGGACTCAAGTGAATGAAGAGTAGAAAAAATATAAAATGGTCAGGTTGTGAAAGACTTTACACATTAAGTGTGGACTTTTATATTTGATATGGAGTTAATTGATTTGGGGGAAGGAGACTTGATCAGACATTCTTTAGGAAAATCCTTTTGGTAGCTGATTTGAAGACAGATTGGAATGGGGAAAAACTTGAAGCTGGGAAATCAATTAGAAGAATATCACAATAATGCAATCAAATGATGATAAGGACAAACATCCGATGAGCTATGTTAGTGGAGAGAAGGAAACACTTATGAATGATATTATGAAGATAGAAACAAGAGAATTTGACAATCAGTTGGTGTGTGGAGTACATGTGAAACAAGAATTGAGGGGTGGCTAGGTGGCACAGTGAATAGAGCACCCTGCCAGGGGTCAGGAAGACCTGAGTTCAAATGCTGCCTCAGACACTTACTAGCCGTGGGACTTTGGACAAGTCACTTTACCTCAGTTGTCCTGCCTTCTCCCCTCCAAAAATCAAACAAACAAAAAAAGAGAGTTGAAGATGATACTGAGGTCGTGACCCTGGGAGAAGGTGAGGATTGTGGTGCCCTCCATGGTAATTGATAATTGGAAAGTTAAGAAAAAAGGAGGCTTTTGGGGGAGATAAGTAAGTTCTGTTTTGTACATGCTGAGTTTACTGCAGATAATTTAGGAGAGGAAGTAAGAATGTGGAGACATTAAGTAGAGACTTCCTTCTCAAGAAATTTAGCTTCAAATGAGAAATGCTGGAAATGCTGGGGATAAAATGGACTTATTTGGGCATATAGAGGGAATATTTGGGCATATATATTGCTTTGGTATGGAGAATAGCCACATCTTCATGTAAGATGGGGTAAAAGAATGGAGGAAGACATTTGAGGGATATACAGTGAGGAAGAATGGAGAAGAGTAGGTCTTTTGCAAACAGCTTCTTTTTTTCAATTAAATATAAAGTATGATTTTCAGTTGAGAGTGAAGAATAAGAGGAAGCTGTAAGAGCTTTACAGAGACATGAAAATATTTGGAATATTCACTGTGATGAGTGGTAAAGTGAAGCTATTAGGAGTTTTAAAAGAATTGCCTTCTAGTGAAAGCCCACTTGAGATAATGTAACAAAATTATAGTGCACCTGGTAAGGATTGTTTTGTGATTTTTTTTTCCCCAGCTCAATTTGACAGCATATGAATAGGACCAAGGACAGAAGATAGTTTAAATTATCCATGTTGAGGTTTAGCATGGCATGATTGGTGATAGGATGGGGTTGTGAGGGATTCATACATAATTGATGGTGTTGCACAGTTGAACTGGGTCACCAAAGTGAGGAGATAGTGATGGAAGGCAAGTATAACCAATGCAAAGAGGATAGTTTTAGAAAGAGCTGAAGGGTCAAGGGATTAATTTCTCCAGTTATTAGTATGTCTTCACTCCACAAATTATGTTTTCCTCATTTACTGTGGACCTGTGATTTCATAGGTATCAGAAACTCCCAGTAAAGGGTTCCTTTATCAATGCAAGTTAGCAAGTGTTTCCCCCCCAAAAAATAAAAATCTTAGTGAGCTGAGAGATATGTGACTTGACCAGGTTCACACACACACACACACACACACACACACACATCATATATAATATTTACACACATATATGTATGTGTTTATATGTATATATATATACATATATATGTGTATATATAAATATATATATGTGTGTGTGTATATGTATATGTATATGTGTGTATATATATATATATATATATATATATATATATATATATATATGCATGTAAGTATATATCTGAAGTAGGACTTTAACCCAAGTTGAGTCCAGGTCCCACTTATCCCCTATTCTATACTGTATTTATTTATTTGGTTCAGTGTTATATCTAACCAGTAGAACATAAACTCATTGAAAGTCAATATTATTTATATATTTCTTTGTATTTCAGTACCTCTAAAGTCCCTTAATCTCTCAGAATTCTAGGCCATCAGTGTCAAACAGTGGCTGCATGTAACTCATAATCCCTATGCCTTGGGAACCAGAAGGAAATAAATAAATATTCGGAAATATTTAACAACAAAAAAAAATATAATAAAACCTAAAGAATATAACCTTTAAAAGTAAGACAACATACTTCTGGAAGGGATCATTCCTTATGGAGTAGTGGCCCCGTTTTCTATTTAACTTTCACACTGATGCTTTAGGTTGCTCTCTAGCTATACAACTCATAGAGAAGGTACTAACTTGCACTGGCAGATAGACTTTCCTTATCTTGGAGTTCTCCATGCCAATAAAGTCATAAGTCTAGTCTAGGGGTGGAAAACCTGTAGCCTCGAGGCCATATTTGTCCCTCTAGGTCCTCAAGTGCAGCCTTTTGACTGAATCATAATGTCATAGAACAAATCCCCTTAATAAAAGAATTTCTTCAGTAAAACTTTGACTCAGTCAAAAGGCAGCACTCAAGGACCTAGAAGACCACTTGTGGCCTCGAGGTTGCAGGTTCCCCATTCCTGGTGCAGTCTCTATCTTATCCCTAGCATCATATATAGGAACTTACACAAAATGGCTATTTAAGAAATGTTTGTTGGACATTATTGAATTACGAAGATGATTCAAAAGTAATGTCAATGAATTGCTTAATGAAGGCATGGTCATTCAGGTCCCACAGGTTCAAAGACTGTGGCAATACAGTGATTGAGCATCTTTGGCAAATCCTTCTGTATTCTTTACCATACATCCAGATATACTTTGTGGTGCTTTATTGCCTAGGCCTATAACTTCATCTTTCTTTCACCCAGGAGAGTGGTCATTGGGCTTAAAAAGTCAGAAGGGAGATTAGAGAATGTTTTACATTCTACTGAATGGCTCTTTACTGCCTCTTGAGTAAAGATGCAAACTTTTTGGGTTGCAACATAGACCAAATGGAAAAGGGGTGGCAACCCCCCTGCCCCTGCCACACTGCTGCCCCAGGAAGTAATTGCTAAGTTAGAGGTGATAGCTGATGTGTATATCCTAGGAAAAATGTAACTGGAAATTGTTAAATGTGGAAAAGGAATCCAGTTGGATTAGGGGCAATTCACGTCATAGAGTAGCAGGAGGGAAAGCATTTTAGAACAGTGCCAGTGATGAGAGTGAGCAGTGGGAGGGTAGGGGAGATGGAAGGCCTAAATGTATCTGGAAATATCTCATCTAGGTGTGCTCTTAGGGCTAGGAAAGTGATGAGAATGCCCACAAAGGACAGAGGCAGTTTTTGAGACTTTATAATGGGTAAAATGACATCCCAGGTTGATGTAGGGTTTGAACATGCTTTGTATGTAGTTAGGACTATGAAGCTGGTACAAGTATCAAAGGGAATATTGTTCAGAATTCATTCCATTTTACGTCCACTGATCTCTGCAGCTTATTGAGCTGTCTTTGACGGCAGAGTAGGGGTGAGGTCATTTCATTTGAATTCATTTTTTTCTGCCTGTTCAGCCCTTCTTCGTTAGTGCTCTGCTTCATACTAATTGCAGTTTCCAGGTCTTGACTCTCAGGGACATGTCCAATGTAAATGATGTCTTATTTACTGATTTAAATATGACCCCATTGTAACAACCTATGAAGCCCATGTCCAAATGAATATAATCACTAAAATAGTCTTGGAAAATAATGAGAAACATTAGAAACATCACGACCAAGGGCAGGAAATCATTCTGACTGGTGAGACTGAGAATTTATGAAGAATGATTGCACCATGTTGCTATCAGATATGTCTCTGCAAGGTCAAAGTCCTTGTCTAGTATCATAAAGAAATAAACTTACAAATGTTGTTTTTCAGTAACAGTTCAGTGAAAAAGCCAAATGCCTTTTCATGAAACATTAAAAGGGTTTTGGTTTAGTGACAAGAAACAGTGTTTATATTCATGAAAGAAATGGTAGTAGTAAGTGATATTTAACGCACTGAACGGAGAGGCGAATTCCTTGCTATCTGAGGTGTCATCCTGGAAGGGTGGAACATATATATTTCAAAAGATTACAGAGTTAGACTAAATATGATATCTAGATGACCTCAGCTCAGAAAAAAAAACCAGGAGAGTTTCCTTTTTCCCATGTGGACGATGATAGACAAATTCTATTTCTGAAACCTCTAAGATATTTAGTTAGAAAAAGGAATTCCAAGTAATTTTTGGCATGATCTTGAAAAAGTCACTTCTAGTCTGTAGACCTTAGCTACTTTAATAGTAAAATGAGGTACTAAGTTCAGTTGTAGTGGACAATGTAAGTGCAGGTACAGAGACAGTTTTGGCTTAGAAAACAAAGGGATATGGATAGGAAGAGTAGGAAGAAGGAAGGAAGGAAGGAAGGAAAGAAGGAAGGAAAGAAGGAAATAATGAAATAACATTCATTGAGGACAAAATATGTAACAGTTGCTTTACTAATATCACCTTTAATCTTTGCAACATCCCTGGGAGGTAGAGGCTGTTATTAAACTCATATTATGGTTGAGGAAACAGGTTAAATGACTTGTCTAGAGTCATATAGCTAGTACGCGTCTGAGGCTGGATATTAATTTAAATATTTCTGACTTTAGGCCTAGCACTCTATTCACTACACCAAAATGTAGTTAAATTTGCCTATGTATAAATAATATAAGATAAAATTGGAGAGGTAGTATAGAGACAAAGAGTGGAGGGTCTTGAATGCCAGAGTGAGGAATGGCCCCTTTAATCAGTGAGTAGCAGTGTGGTTGAAGATTGATCAAACAGAGGTATTTTCAGGGTATGGGATGGGGAGAAGATAGAATGAAAACAAGGATTTAGGAATGATTATAGCAGGCCAGATGAGAGGTGATGGAGGCTGAAACTAGAGTGGTAGAAGTGACAATAGAAAGGACTAGGTATGAGAAGCACCACAGGGGTAGCAAAGACGAACTTTAGCAATGGAATGGATTATGGACGTAAGGGAGAAGATAGAGTCAAATATAATTCTGAAGTTACAGAAATTTTAAGTATAGTGTGGACATATGAAAATAGACATTTGAGATTAATCAAACAGGGTTATTGTGTTACCAATTCCACCATGTAATTCCTGAGGGAAAACAAAGGCTGCATTTTTAGATAGAGAACTAGTTGGCATTCTGGGCATACCTTAAAGGCAAAGTATGTAAGAAGGCTCACATAATAGTTGTGGAACAGGAATTTAGTGTTTTGCCCCTGTATATGAAAAATATTAGCTTAAATTTTCATAAAGGACCCTGAATACATTATCTAATGAAATCTTTGCATAAGTCCTGGGATCTAGATAGGCCAGTATTATCAATCCCATTTTATTGAGGTGATAACTGAGTTGCAGAGAAATGAACTCATCAAGGTTACATAGGCAGAAAATGGTCAGGACTTCTGATTAAAGGTTGCCTGTCCACTCTATTGTCATGCCTACATCTCTTAAGTTCTTTGTTAAGCTTTGCTCAATTAATTTATATGTGTTATCTTCATAATGAAGTAAAAATTGCTTTGTATTTGGAGCCAAGGGACTTCAGTTAGAATCCCACTTCTACTGACTAGACCATCTATGTAGCTTTGGGGACTTCACCTCTCTGGCCTCTGTTTCCTTGTATGTAAAATGAAATTGTAGATGACCTGTAAGGTCTCTTTTAGGATAAAATCCTTGTAATCAATGCCCTCTTTTCAGACTCACAACAACATTGTGAGGAAGGTAGTTCAGGTAATATTAATACAATTTTATAGATTTTTACAAAAGCTTAGAAAAGGTTAAATGACTTATTCAAAGGCACAAGGTGGCTGATTAGTATTGTAGATGAGAGAGTCACCTTGGTCTTTTCAAGTGCAGTGTATTTTTCATTAAGATAGGAGACTTGAAGTGTTTGCAGGGGTGTTTTGTGACTCACAGAATTATGAAGCTGTAAAGGACCATATGCATACTAATAGTGATGTGCTTCAACATTTTTGAAATGTTTTAGGTGTATTAGCTCATTTGAGGTTAAAAATCAGCCTATAAAGGTAGATGCTATTATTACCCCCATTTTATAGATGAGGAAAGCAAAGGGGAGAGAGGTTAAATGACTTGTGAAGATGTGTCCAAAGTAGGAGCTGACCCTAGAACTTTATAATTCCAAGTCAACTTCTCTATCAACTACATAGTTTTTCCTCCTCTAATCCAAGCAATTCATTGTACAGTTAAGGAAATTGAAGTCCAGAATGATTCAGTGACCTTACTCCCAGGTAAAGTAAGTTGAAGTACAGAGATTTGAACTATTTTCTACATAAATTAATCCATTATATGTCGCTTTATCTAAAGGGAAAGAAAGTAGCAATTTTCCAAATAGGTTTTAAGCTAAAAAAAAAAATCCTTGTAGATTAATTTTTAAAAAAAGAAAAAAATTAACATCCAATGCTCAGTTTTCAGCAGGCCTTCCTAAAATCCAGGACTGTTCTTAACCAAAATGAAATTGTAGCATCCAGGAGCAAACCTAATAACAATGGCTCATCTGGCAAGCCTGATTTCTCCAACATTTCTCTCTCTAAATCTCTGTAGGGTAATTACTGTAAGTATCCACATTTTACAGAAGAGGAAAATAGTCAAGGCAGGAGAAATCCCTTATACAAGGTCCCAGAGTTGGATGTGGGTCTAATTCTTTGGACTCCAAGCCCATCCAGTGCTCTTGATACTACTCCAGAATCTTTCATGTCAAACTATCTTTATTTTTGCTTTTAATGGTACTCCCAATACTTTGTACCTTGCCTGGAGCCTAGTAAATGCTTAATAAATGCTTGTTGCTTTGCTTTGGAAACTATACAATTGGATCAAAATGAAATATTAGTAAGTAGCCATTAAACTGAAGCAAAAACCAGTAGTGATACAAAGTTCATTCTTGAGGCAGTGTGCAATAAAGAAGATAAGACCAGGTGCATAGTTTAAAACAAATAAATTCATATAGGGTAAATAAGAATGAAATCTAAATATGAATTTGGATATAATTAGTGAGGAGTTATTTGGGCAAAGCAATGGTGAATTGGGAGTCATTTTTTAAGTGTGCATACCAGACCTGGGAAATCTATCTAGGATACACTACTCAGCTCATTAACATATCTTAGGAAACCAAATGAATATTTGTCATAAAGAATTATCTAGAAAGGAATTAGTAAGCTCAGTGTTGCATATCTTTGTGGATATTGCCACACCAAAATTAATTACATTTATTAATAGCTGTTTTCTCAGGGGATGCTTCTCTCAGTTATCCAAATAAGTCATCCTCTATTCCGGCAGCATGTGGTTGGTATTTCTTTAAATATTGGTACATATTTTAAGGGGGTTAAAATAATGATAACTGCGTTAGCAATTAATAAAAGTAAGAAGAAATTTGGAACTTAATCAGTGAAAAATTGGAATTACACATAGTACATATATGGAGGCTAGGAAATTAAATTTGAGACAAAGAACCCTACTAATATCCTAGTTGGTATATGATGGGATTTTTTCCCTTAGAACTTCCTATTATTAAAAAGCCCCATTAATATTAATGAAGGCTATCTGTTCAAATTAGAAAGAAAATAGCCACCTTTAGTACAGAATTGTTAAATGAATATCTATCACGGATGAGCAAAACAGGTTGAATGAAGCATCATTATCCAGTGAAATATTGGTTTCTTGAAAATTAAGCATATTTACAGTAATGTTTTCCCTCTTTATTGTTCATTACATTGGTGGGTGGTGCTAGAAAGACTACTGGCATGTGAATTCCTACAATAGCTCTTTTTCTGACCTGGTCTTGGGGCCTTTCACTGCCATTTTGAATGCCCTCCTGTGGATGCTTTATAAATCAGCACTGTTCTCCTTAAAGATGGTGTCCAAGACTCAACGTGGTACTCCAGACGTGTTCTAATCTGGACAGATTCATTAATTAGGGAAGTAGAATGGTCACCTCCCTTGTTATCAACACTATGCCTCCCTTAAATCATCCTAGATAGAACATTTTGATATTTCAAAGGATCTGTGATCTCCTTTATGTGAATACTGTCTCCAATAAATTAATTAGATTTTGTGGTTGCACACCGAGAACTCACTAATATTCAACTTGTAGATCACTACAATCCCTGGGTCTTTTCCATACGGACTTTTAAATAGCCATGCTTCTACCATGTTCTCAAGCTGATTTTTTTAATCCAAGTATGACTTTACAACTATTATTTAATTTAATCTCATTTCAATTCATATTAGGAGAAAGACAAGAAGTATAGTGCCTAGGACAATAATTTGGCTCCCATTTACTAGAAAATTTTGGTGCCCAGTTTGCCATAGTTTTTCAACATATTAAATAGCAAAGTTTTTTTTTAAATAATTGGGTTCCCATATACTTCAAAGCCTTGCTATTTTATACATTCAATTGACTTTTAGATTGAATCATCCAGACTGGATTGTGAATATCTGTGGTCTAAAGGCTAATCAACTGGTTTCTGATTAATACCTGTACTAAAATGTTACCTACACTGCTGAGAGATGGATGTCAGGGCCCCAGGTGAGCTCTTAAATTCCTAAACCTCCTTCTAAGAAATCTCACACTACCTAAGGAACTGTTTGCAACAAAGCCAGAAATGCTAGGACTGCACCCTGCTGAAACCAATATGAAACTAAAAAAAAAAAATAAAGAAAAGAAAAAAAAAACCAACAACCTCATAGAAAAGCACTTCTCTGACCTGTAGGTCAGAGTAAGAGGAGTACTCTATAGGTGGTAGGATGCCAAATCCAAAGAAATCCGTGACTACACAGGCAACATTCAGCCTAAAGATTTTGCAGTGGTCCTGTGTGAACAATCACTGTATTTATTTGGATGATGTGCCTCCTGCCCAGAGTAAAGACCTCGTCTGGGGAAAGGGACTATTATGTCCATATGGCACTCCAAACTTGCTGAGAGGTGGGCTGGGCTAGCCAGTGTTCATTCCAATTCCCTGGGCCACAAGTTAGAATTTAGGCTATTATGAACCCATTGAGGTCAGTTTTCATCCATATGGTCAGAGGAGGTCAGAAGACTGGTCTCCATTTTCTCCCCTCCTTGAAGAACTCAGAGTGCAAGTAAAAACTGAAGGAGGAATTTCTATCCTCAGCAGCCCTAGAAGATGCATTCTTGGCCTTTGGGGGCTGTAAGAGTAAAATTGGATTCATTCCAAGTAACTTTCAGGAGAATATTTGTTTCTTTCTTTCTGTCTTTTATTGATTTAAAAATTCAGCATGGACCTCAAGAAAAAGGACATTTTACTTAACTGAAAACAGAGGGTCAGGGGAGCATATTCTCTCTGCTTTATTTCATCCCTGGTAAGCTGAGTTTCTCCACAAGGGATTCAGGCATTTGCTGATGGAGGGAGGACATTTACACACAGGGGTGAATTGTTCTGGACTGACCTACTTTGGTTGATGACCAGTAGTACCAGGAAATGGGACTTTCAGGATATATATGTTATATCCAGTTCTATTTCATTGTTTCTGATTAAGTGCAAAGGTAAAGGGTTCAGGATGAAGCAGGTATACATCTTGCTAGGTAGTCACATGGCTTTCTTGGTTGTTGGTTAGGTGGGTACTGGGAGCAATAGGGGGCCCATCTGGAGTAGCATGGATGAAGAATCTGTAGGCATGGTTACATTGTTTTATTTTGTAAATACATACCTATACACCTACACACACATACATCTGTGTGTTTTTTATGCATGTATATGTGAAGGGAGGAATGGTGAAAAGAACACTGGCAGGGATTCTTAACTTGGGACTTATAAAATGTTTTTAAAGTTTTATAACTGATTCAATGTAATGTGTTTCCTTTGAAATCTTATGAATGTCATTGTAAGCATTTAAAAACGTTATTCTGAGAGGGAGTTCATCCATAGGTTTCACCAGACTGCCAAAGGGTCCATGACCTCTGGCGGTTAAAAACACTTGCACAAGAATCAAAAGACATTGTTGCAAATTCTACTTCAGATGCTTTAGCTCATGTATGATCTTGAGAAAGTCATTGGCCTTTCCTGAATATCAGTTTCTTTTTCTGTAAAATGATAGGGTTGGACTGGATGGTTCCACACATTCCCCTCCAGTATTAGAACTATACCATCTCTACCTAATAGATGGCAGGAACTGTTTCAATGTTTCCTTTGTATTCCCTTAACCAGCACAGAGTCTGGAACAAAGTAGACATTAAATAACTGTTGTTCTCTGATTGATTGATTAAATGCGTGAATGACTGGGCAATAACATATAGCTACAGTAATACAATGTATCTTAGCAGAGCACGGCAACATATAGAATAACTGGGGCTCAGAATTAAAGGAGGAAAAGAACAGGCATTCCATTTTCTTCTGGTGATTTGCCATATTATTAGAAACTCATCAATATTGATGATTTTTTATGATAAAAACAGAATGTGAACCAAATTTATGGTTAACAGTAAGGATGGCTGGATAGGTTCGTATAGGAGAAGCAAAGGAGCTTTTCTTCAAGCAATGAGAAACATTGTTTCTCATGGTACATTGGATTGCCTTGTTTTATAAGGATTATGATGATCATACACAAAAAGTTCACTAGGATGATAATGATAAATGAAGCACCAATGAATATTTCAGCACATGGAAAGGAGAGAAATTGAATGAACACCTTGGTAACTCAATCTTTGAGTTCTTGTTCAGGATAACTCTAAAACAACTTAATGTTTCTTTCATTCTCTACTTCAATGCAAATGATCATAAGATCATAAGCTTTAGAGCAGGAGAATACCTTAAGTCATCAACTCGAGGATATAAAACATAACATAAAATTATGAGGAGTCCACAGACTTCTATTGACGGCCAAAGGAGTCCATGGTATACAAGAGCCCTGATCTATTTCAACCTCCTTCGTTTTCAAGATTAGGACACTGAGGCCCAGAAAGATCATGAGTTACTGAAAGTCACACAGAGGGTCAGTGGCAGAGCTGACCCTTCACATAGGTGTGGTGACTCATCTAGTTCTGAGAAATACATTAGAAATCATGGCTTAGGATTGAGAAACCAAGGATGTCAAAAGTCAACTCCAGTCTTTTTTATCCATAATTGCAAGCAACTAAAACTGAGCATCAAAACAAAAATGGAATTAACTGTATCTTAATGATTGATTTAAAAAACTATTTTGTTATAGGAAGTTAGAAGCAGATGTTTGTATAATGATACAATTGACTAGCTGAGGCAGAAATAAAAATCTTCATCAAATTAGAAGAAGGAATAAAGATGACAAAAAAGTATTCAAATTAGAGAACTATATACATGGTCAATTCAAATAATCCATTGTTATAAAAATGGGAATATGAAAAAAATCAAAGTTATTGATTTTGATCATCAGTATTTCTTGTAAATTTAACTGGGATGAAGGGGTTGTTAGAAAAAGGTGGAATGAGTGAAGAAACAACCTCAATCAGGTCACATTTGATCCCTTTGCTAAGATTAAAATACAAAAACCATTCCCTACACACCATGAAGTAGAATGAGCTGAATTATCTCATGACACATCAAAAGGCAAGGAAGTAAAAACAAGTCTAGAATTCTTGGCATGAAACATAACTGAATCACCTCATGCAGAGGTATAACTGGTAGGATAATAAATAGATATAACAATCCAATCCAATAAACATTTATTAAGCACTTACTAGGTACTAGATACTGTTCTATGTGGTGGGTATATGATTAATAGAAAAAAGATATAACTTACCCTCAAGGAACTTACAGTCTAATGGAATATGGAACATATTTGTCAATATTTCCAAAAAAAGGATGTGTTTTCATTCTCAGATCTTAAAATCCCTGACTTCTTTCAGTACTCAGATGCAATGCTGCCTTCTTCAGGAAGAAGGTTCCTCCGACTGCTTGAGTTTTCAACTCAAAGGATAGATACTTTGTATCTATCTTTCATGTATCTATTTGTGTACATTTCACCTCCCCCATTAGAATGAAAACTCCTTACTGAACCAGCCATTCTGGAGAGCAATCTGGAACTATGCCCAAAGGGCTATAAATAAGTGCATACCCTTTGACCCAGCAATACCACTTTTAGGGTTGTATCTCAAAAAGATCATACAAGTGGGAGGAGGACCCGTATGTACAAAAATATTTATAGCAGCTCTTTTTGTGGTGGCAAAGAATTGGAAATCAAGGGGATGCCCATCCATTAGGGAATGGCTAAACAAGTTGTGATATATGAATGTAATGGAATACTACTGTGCTATAAGAAATGAGGAGCAAGCAGACTTCATAATAACCTGGAGAGACTTACGTAAACTGATGCTGAGTGAGGAGAGCAAAACCAGTAGAACATTGTACACAATTACAAACACATCATATCTGGGATGACTAACTTTGATAGACTGGACTCCTCTCCAGCAATGGAAGGTTATAAGACAACTCCAAAAGATTCATGATGGAAAGAGATATCCACTTCCAGAGAAAAGAACTACAGAGTCTGAATGCAGACTGTTTGTTTGTTTTATTTTGTTTTGTTTTGTTCTCTTCTGTTCCTTTTTTCTCTTTCACTCCTTTGGTTGTAACTTTTCTGTATAACTTGACTAATGTTTAATATGAAGGTATTTGTAGAACTTATATTGGATTGCATACTGCCATGGTGGTGGAGGGGGTAGAAGAGGGAGGGGAATTGGATATCGTAAACTAAAAGTAAATAAATAAATTTAAATAATTCTTTTTTTTTTAAAAGAATGTAAACTCCTTGAGGGCAGGGATTATTTTTGATTTTCTTTGTATTCCTAGCACTTTGCAAAATGTATGTCATATACTAAGCTCTAATATATGTTGATAGATCAATGTCAGAGAATTCCCAAAAAATTAATTAAGAGAAATTAGAAATGACACTTAAGAAGATGACGTATGAAAGAGAGGTTAGATCAGCTCAAGACCACCCTAATAACAAACCCATGTGAGAGGTTAGAAAATCTTGAAGACATTGAGAAATAATTTTTACAAAATGAATCTGGAAGGAAGAATTCCAAAAACACAGGGAAAAAAAAAAACCACATATGATATTACTGGTGCTGTAAATGACACTTGGAAAAGCATTAATAGCTACTGACCCATCTGTTTATTTTATCATTTTCATAAAATCTTTTTAAGAATGAGCTACAGAGACCTTGAATAAAATAGTACACAAAAATGAATAGGTTTACAAAAATGAGTAAACATATAACAGTCACAAAATTGTCCAGAAAATGTAAAGAATACAAGGTACTATTTTGTTTATTGTTGGGTAATTTAAAAAAAAATAAATTTACTTTAGTAGAACAAAATGCAGCCTTAAAGACTTTTTGACCCTGGGACTGCCCAAAGAGTGCTTCTTCACCCCATCTTTCCATCCAGCTACTTGTGACCTTTTTTTGTCTGAGTTTCTCCCCATGGCACCTCACTTTGCTGCAACCAAGTTTGACCATCAGTAGTCTCTATTTATGCACTGGGGCTTCTCATGGAACCTGATATTCTTTTCAGTCTGTCATCTGGTAGCCTCTCACTCTTGAGTTCAGAGGATACCACAAATCGGTCCTAGATCTAAACCTCAGGCCTCCTATCTCTTTCTTTGAAACTGTTCTCAAACCATATTCACCTCACCTTGCCACATCCTGCTTCTTCTTATGGACTCCCATAGGCTGTAATTTTGCCAGTTCCTACTTGATATGAGGTAGGGGTCTTGATCCTCTCAGGACTAAACATCATCACTTGCCACAAGGCAGAATATTGAGGGAAAGTCCTGGAAAATCCAATCACTTCTTTTTATCTCAATGTTCTTTTCTAGTTACTAACAATATTCCTAAAACCGTCCCTCAAAGTTAAGAATATGTCCACCTCATCACACTCTTCTTCATCCTAGTGATTCTGAAAATTTATCTGTCATTGTATAAGTCCTGTTCCCCACTCCCATAGCCTGTTCTCTTATCTCTTCTCCCTCAACAAAACCCTGAACTTCCCATTTCAGATATAATCACCCCTTCCACTGTGCTCTCTGAAATGCATGTTCCACAACCAATAAAGTGGCTTCCATTATTTTTTCTTTTATTATGTCTTCAGTTTTCTAACACTCACTGAGACCTGGCTCCCTCATAATGATATTATATCCCTGACAACTCTTTCCAGTAATGGTGGTACTTTCTCCCATACCACTCCCACCTCCACCCCCTATATCAATGATTGTAGTAGAGGACTCAGATTCTCCCTTCTTGGAGCAGTTAGGTGGCAGTGGATAGAATGCTGGGACTAGAAGACCTGTGTTCAAATTTGACCTCAGATACTTCCTAGCTGTGTATCCCTGGGAAAGTCACTTAATTTCTTTTTGCCTCAGTTTCTCATCAGTAAAATGGGTATAATTATAGCTCCTATATCCCAAGGTTGTTGTGAGGATCACCTGAAATAATTGAAAATTGATTAGCACAGTGCTTGGCACACAGTGAATGCTATATAAATGGTAGATATTGATGATGATGATGATGATGATGATGATGATGATGATGATATTCTTACCATTCTTTGCCACTTCTAGACTCTTCCTCTATTTCAACAATCAGTAACCTCTCTTTCTTTGAAGTTCATTCAATCCACATTTATCACCCAAGAAAGATTCTGGTATCTAGGCATCTGTTAAAACCCAGTACATTCTACGTCCTCCCTCAAAGGGTCAGGTGCCTAAGTGAGGCTCTCTCCTGACTTTATATTCCTGACTGCTTGTTGGACATCTCCAACTGGATGTCCCACAGACAGCTTAAATTTATTATGCCCTAAATACAACTCATTCACTTTGCTCCCAAACCCTGAGCTATTCTGAAATTTCCTATTTCTGTGCATGGTAAAGATGTTGCTTCCTCAAGCGTGTATGGAACCAGATTAACTTGTAGTTGGGGAATATTTAACGAAATAAATAAAAATACAATAAAACACAGATAACATTAACATATGTGCACCCACAGGGATCCTTATGTACTGTTTAGCAGCCCCTGTAGATAGATCTGTCTGAGTTTGGCATCATTGCTCTAAAGTACCATTATTCTTTCAGTCACCAAGCTTGCAACCTAGGTGTCATGCTTTACTGTCTCTAAATCTGCCAAGTCCTTTTGATTCTATTTTGAATATAATTTTTATATACTCCCTTCTCTCCTGTGACTTTGATGTCACCCTAGTTCAGCCACTTGTATTGTAGACTATTACACTAACCTTCTCATTGGTCTCCCTGCCTCAAATTTCTTCTCACTCCAATCAGTCCCCCAACTCAGTTGTCAAAATGATTGTATTGAAGCACAGAAGTGACCACTCCCATAGTCAATGAACTCTAGTGGCTATATACTCCATGATCAAATTAAAAAATCATTTAAAAGTCTTTCATAACCTTATTTCTTCAAACCTTTCTAATTTACTTCCATTTGTTCCCCTCCATGTACTCTGAGATTCAGTGATGATAACCTTGCTGTTCCACAAACAAGAGACTCCAACTCTCGACCATTTTGACCCACATTTTGGCCGTTTTCACTGGCATCCCCTTTGTCTGGCATTCTCTCCTCATCTCCACCTCCTGGCTTCCAGAGCTTCTTTTAACTCCCAGCTAAAATTTCACCTTCTACAAGAAACCTTTCCTAATTCCCTTTAATGCCAATGTTTCCCCTCTGTGATTACTTCATTTTGTGCTCAGTATTTCTCTTATCCACATAACTGTTTGCACTTTGTCACTATCATTAGAATGTGAGTTCTTGAAGGAAACGATTACCCCCTCCCCCTTTATGTCTCCTGCACTTAATGCAATGCCTGACACAGAATAAACACTTCAGAAATGCTGGATGATTTGACTTAACTCCCTCTAATAAGGAGTTTCTCTTGCTTCTATTATGATCATACATTTTTTTTTCATAGATGCTATCGAAAAACTCATTCAACAACATTCTGATTATTATATAGTGCTTTAAATTTTTCCAAGTGCTTAACATACATTAACTCCTATAACACAGGTACTAAATGTATTATTATCCCTATTTTACTGATGAGCAATCTGAGAATTAAAGATGTTAAGAGACTTCCCCAGGCTATTATAACTAGCAGTGGTCAGAGATGAAATGAAAATCCAAGTCTTTCCACTCCTTCCATTTCACGCCATCAGGCTGCTTCTGCAGATTCTTCTTTAAAAAAAAAATTAAAAGTGCTGATTGCACCAAGATTTTGAACATTGCAGGCTACTTAAGTGAAATCCATGACTACTGAAAAGCTATCCAACAATTCTCACAGGAAAACTCAATAGATGAAAAATTTCTTTTCTAGAATCTGGCATGCATTTTGTGTGGCCAGTTCTCTTGGTACTTAGGTATCCATCTGGAACAAGCATGCTGACTGGACAATGACCTCTTTAAGAGTTGAAGGAATTGGCCAAGAGTTAAATAGGTTTAATCATCTTTTTAATACATTTTGTCAATGAGGAGGAAAGAGAATCAGAATTTTAGAAGTAAAAAGGTCTCAGAATCATTGTGGATCAACCCATACCTGAGCAAGAATCTTCATCACTGACATGTCCTTATCTAGTATCTGCCTGAGGCTTCCAGTGAGGCAGGCCCACATTTGCCTGAGGTAATTGCTTTTACTAAGGAAGCTACACCCCGCCCCACCCCTGCCCCTTAAAGGGCTGCCTCCCAGAATCTTCTCATTCTACTTTCTTTGGCCAAGTAAAACAAGATTCATCCATTTTCCCATATGCAGTCCTTCAAATGCTTGATGACAGCTATCTTATCTCCCTTAAACTTTCATTCACATTAATGTTGGTTTTGTCCAAGTCCCATTTACGGTTTTCCAGTGTACCCATATAGGCACTGCCTTCCATTAAACACATTGAAGAGAGAACAGGAAACTCAGAAACTAAGTGGTGCAGTGAATAGAGCATTTCCTCTGGAGTTGGATGCACCTGAATTCAAATCTAGTCTCAGATACCTACTAGTTGTGTGATCGTGGGTAAGCCTTTTAATCTTTGCTTAGCTTCCTCATCAATAAAGGTATAATAATAACAGCTATCTCTGGAGTTTTTGCGAGGATCAAGTATGTGTGTGTGTGTGTGTGTGTGTGTGTGTGTGTGTGTGTGTGTGTATGCATGCACATGCATATGTATATGTGTATGTGTATGTATATATGTGGAACCTTAGAGGCTCCACAACAGCAGCAGCAGCAGCTTCAGAAGCTCTCAGACTACAGATGGTAACGAAATTGGATGACTGGTCAGAACAGGGGATGCTTTGTTGGCATCAGGTACCAGTGGCACAATTCTATTATCCATAAGCAGCACTGGGTTGCCGTTCCAGGGCAGACAAGAGTACTTGTGATCAATCACAAATGGACAGGGGCCCTGGTCACTGTTTCAGGCCCAAGAGGAGGGCTAGCACTTGAGGTTGCAGGGGAACAGGAGCCCTTTATGAGTAAAGATGAAAGAACAGACCAGGAGAGCATTATCCACATTTCTTCATAATACCACCTTGGAAACATTAATGATTTGTTGGATTGGTGAACTGGTCCAACTGAACAAAATGGAACTATGCCCAAAATGCTGTAAAACTATACACATCTTTTGACATAGCAATATCACTACTAGATCTGAACCCCCAGAGAAATAAAAGGAAAAAGATAAGTGTGTATACATATATACACACGTGAGTCTGTGTGTATTTACTCTCTTTGTGGTGACAAAGAATTGCATATTGAGGGGATGTTCATCAATTGGGGAATGAGTGAACAAGTTGTGGCATATGATTGTGATAGAGTACTATTAATCTGTAAGAAATGGTGAGGGTGGTGGTTTTAGAAAAAGGAAAAACAAACAACTTGGCAAAACCTTGGCAAAATTAACTGGCATATCATCGAGCGCAGTTAACAGCAATGCAATAACGATGACCAACTCTGAATGACTTAGCTATTCTGGTCAATGCAGTAACCTGAGACAATTTGCAGGAATCAGGATGAAAAAATGCTGACCAACTGCAGAAATCCCATGTACTCTGAGTGCAAATTGAAGTAGAATTTTATCTTTCTTTTTCTTTGTTTCTTTTTTTCTTTCTTTCTCTCTTTCATCCTCTTTCTTTCTCTCTTTGTTTATCTCTCTCTCTCTTTTTCTCTTTCTTTCTCCCTTTCTTCCTTTATGATATGACTAATATGGAATGTTTTGCATCATTTCACATGTGCAATTGATATCATATTGTTGGCCTTTTATGCGGATGGGGAGCAGTGGGAGGAAGGGAGAGAATCTCGTACTCAAAATTTAAAACAAAAAGAATGCTAAAAATAAGTAAATAATAATTTCTACAATATGTTAATAAACAAAATTTCGAAGTGGCTCCTGCTTTCAAAAAGCTTAAATTCTAATTGGAACGACAGTATGCAAATAACTATGGAAGGGAATTTCAAAAGGCAAAAAAATAAAACTGTTGGGGGATGGGGAAGGCCTGCTGAAGATGGCATTTGAGCTGAGTTTTGAAGGAAGCCAGGGAAACTAGGAGTCAGGGATGAGAAGGCAGAGTATCACAGTCATGGACAACAGCCAAGGCAATTCACTGAAGCCAGGAATGGAGCCTCATGTGTCAGGAATTACTGGTAAGTAAGTATAGCTGAATCACAGTATTTTTGGAGTGGAGTAAAATGTAAGAGATGGGAAAGGTAGGAAAGAACATATTCAATCCTGTGCTTTAAGACATCTCCTTTGGCAGCTGGGTAAAGGATGAGTGGGGAAAACCAACCAGAAGGCTATTATGATAGTCCAGGTCAGAGATTAGGATAAACATGTGAGTGAAAACAATTGACCCATGGGAGTTGATGAGATCATCAAGAGAGATAACATACAGGTGTTTGGAAGAGTACTTAGGACAGAGCCATCAGCAGCACTCATAGTTCGTGAACAAGACCTAAGTCTCTTATCCTAATGCTCTAAACTTATTGGATATTTAGGATCATAGATTTTGAACTGGAAGAGACCTTGGAAGCCATTGGGTCTAACCCTCTCACTTTAAAGATGTGAAACTAGGTCAAGAGAGGTTAACTTACTTACCTAGAGTGCTCCACTTAATGCCTGAGTGGGTTTTGAATCTAGATGGTGTCAGTCTTCACAGCTGAGGTCAATTACAATGTGAAGGAAGCTAATGACCTACCAATTCTGTGTGGAACCTCCTCTCTTGTCTCTTATGGTGGCGAAGACCTAGAAAATTATGTGGCAGGTAAAGAATTTCATGTTCCTTTAGTCATTGTTGAGAATTAAGTCCCTGGCCTGGTGAAGAATGGTGTATGAACTAAATGGCAGTGTGATACATCCACAGGAATATTTGTCATTTTAATGGGCCTAATACGAACGATGGCAAAAGGCTGTCTTTTGAAGGTGGAAAATCCATGGGGCTAAATGTTTTGCTTCTTGTAACTACTGTAAACTCCTGAGAGAGAACCATGCCTGGGCCGAGAAACAAAGCACAATGGCTCTTGGCTCATTGAAGTCCTCATTTTTATTTTTATTTTATACATTTCCCCCAGACAAGGAAAACATTGGTTTTTGAAGAAAATTCTCTATAATTTGTTGTTCTTTAGTCATTTTCGGTTGTATTTGACTCTGTTGTTCATTCAGTCATACTTGACTCTTTGTGGCCCCGAGGACTAGCACATGCTTGGCCCTTCTATTCTCTCCTATCTCTTGAGTCTGTCCAAGTTCGTGCTCGTTGTTTCCATAATACTAGCTAATCATCTCATCCTTTGCTATCTCCTTTTCCTTTTGCCTTCAATCTTTTCCAACATCAGGGTATTTTCCATTGAGTTTCATTTTCTCATTACATGACCAAAATATTTAATGTTCAGCTTTAGAATGTTATCTGTCAGTAAATAGCATGAATTGATTTCTTTAAGTATTTTCCGATTTGACCTCCTTGTTGTCCAAGTGACTCTCAAACATCTTCTCCAAGACCACAGTTTGCAAATGTTGATTCAATAGCACTCAGCTTTCATTATGGTCCAACACTCACAACCATATATTACAAATGGAAAAAAAAGAACAACACAGTAGTGACCCCTTTGCGGGTTTTCTTAGCAAAGATACTGAATCAGCTTGCCATTTCCTTCTCCAGTTCATTTTACAGACGAAGAAATTGAAGCCAACAGGGTTAAGTGACTTATCCAGGGTCACACAGCTACTAAGTGTCTGAACCCAGATTTAAATCAAGGTCTTCTTGATTCTAGGCCTGACACTCTATCCACTGTGCCCCCTATATGCCCTTATGGAAACTTGTATAAAGAGAAAACTCTTTTTCTTCACCACTTTTAGAATGCACATGTTTTAAACAAACAAGAGGGACAGAGGACAAGGTGTAGAAGAAGAAAAAAAAAACAGCCAATACAAAAAGCTAAATCTCACTCTTACAATGTGTTAAGTAGGAATCTTTCATACACATTTCTACTAGGGTGGATTCGGATGATGCCCATATTGAACAAGAGATATTTCAGCAGAGATGACTGGAGAATGCTGAACATCAACAGTGACAAATTAAAAAAAATAATGTTAGCAACCAATAGCAAATTCAACAAGGCATGTTCTTATTCTACCAGCTTCCTGCTTAGTGCCTGATAAAGAGTTTTCAAAACTCATCATATGACCAGATGATAATGGCATATGGTACCAGCACAAACCAATGCTGAACCTGAAGCATGATGAAATTCAAGGCTGTAACACTTCCAAATCCATAGGAGACCATTAGTGCTATGATAACTTGAGAAGCAGTCCCAAACCAGATAGATTTATTTCTGAGACCTTGGTGGAAAATGGAATTTATCCATGTTTTTTCTAATGATTAAAATTTCTATTTGTTGGACCATGACTTTAAAAAAGTAAGTAGTATGTCCAGTCCATTTCACACATTTCCACTGATATCTTGTCTATTCTTGTTCATATCTTTCTTCAGCATAATTCAGATTATCATTTTCATTATCATATTCCCTTAATGGCTGTAAACAAATAAGCGGATCAGGTTTGAATTCCTGGTCTGCATACACAGTGAAGGAGACAAAGAAGCATCTCACAGATGGCAAGATCCCAATTTGGAGGTAGGGGTACCAAGCCAGGTGGTAATTTAACACTCTGTCCTTCATGAAGAATGACTTCTTAGCTTTCTCATATGCTAAGCAAATGGAAGGGCTAGCAACAGTGCCCAAGTTGATGAATAAGATGGAGGTGATACTAATGAGCAGGGGAACGCCAGCAATAATGAAGATCAAGAAAATGCAAAATCTCTGCAATATTTTTGATCAAGGTGAACAAAATGATTTTTTGCGGATTTTCAAAGATTAGGTGACTTTCTTCTGTACCCATTAATATCAAGGCGAAGTTGTCATCTAGTAAGACCATGTTTGCTGCATTTTTGCTGCATCAGAACCTGCAAAACCTATAGCTATCCCAATATAGGCCTTCTTTGGGGCTGGAGAATCATTACCGCCACCCCCTGTCACTATGACAACAGCATCCTGTCTCTGACGGCTCTCTATGATCATCAGCTGTTGCTGGAGTGACGTCCTTGCAAAAACAATTTTGTGGTTGTTCAGGAGCTCACACAGTTGCCCTGGATTCATCTCCATTCCATTTACCAGAGTTGCATTTGTCCCCCTTATGTTAAACCTCCCCACAGGCGTGTTGAGATGTTTTGCTGTGTGTTCCACAGTCTTGCTATTAGCTGAAATGATGACCATAATTTTCTTGATAGCTTTGGCTGTGACTGGATCATCACCTCTCACCATAATAACCTTGATACGAGTACAGCAAGATTTGATGACTGCATCAGAAACAGTGGATCCAAGAGGATGAATTAAGGACTGCCATTTTTCAGTCTTTCAGTAGTGTCTGACTCTTTGTGACTCAATTTGGGGTTTTCTTGGCAAAGATTTTGGAGTGGTTTTCCTTTTCCTTCTCCAGCTCATTTTACAGATGAGGAAACTGAGGCAAACAAGGTTAAGTGACTTTCCTAGGGACACATAGGTGTCTGAAGTGATATTTGAACTCAAATCTTCCCTGACTCCAGACCCAGCGCTCTATGCACTGTGCCACCTAGCTGATAGATCAGTGATGTGTGGTTCTCTTGAGGAGGACCATGACATCAGAGAGATGATGACATGACTTGCAATTGACTTTGATTTGAATGAGGGAAGGCTGTGCAAAGTCACCAGCCTCACTTTCTCCTCCAGAGTCTTCTGGGCCAGATATTCATTAGGATGAATGGAGATGGCCCAGCACGCAGTGAGAGACTTTGGCTCTTTTAAGCTAAGGTCTTTTCAGTTTCTCACTTTGAGTGAGGTAATGCCCATTCAGTGAATAGGCCTCTTTAAGAAGTGAGTCAAGGGATTGCTTCTTTAATAAAAATAAAAATCATATTGGGAGGGGAAGATCCTCAGGACTGCTGGCCAAAAGAGAAACAGTTACTATTTACATTCACTCTGAGGCAGGAGGGCCCAAAAAAGAGCCACTAAGTGGTGCTTGGGCAGGGATCTATTGTTGTCCAATCCCTGAGATCTAGAGTGAATTGGGTTTAAAGCTCAGTCTTTGAGAAAGAAATCTAGCCAGTAAACCCCAAGTTATAGGTAACTTTTAGTCATCAAAATTTGCCATCCTTTGGACAGAATGCCCTCAGGTAAAGGGAGAGGAGAGGAGAAAGGAGAGGGATAACATTGAGATCAGTCCCACAGAACAGAAATCAGAGGTGGGAAAATTCATTGTCTCTATCAAAGGAACAGGCATCTGCAAACTCTTCTTGTGGCAGGTAGAGATAACAGAAATCCAGAACTCTTTCCCTTAACCCTCCCAACTCTATATATGCAGTTTAAAAGACCTCTACTATGCTTTTATCATTCCTGGACACTGATCATGGTGGTGCTGCATTTCTCCAAGATGATCTCAGACTCCTTTCATCACCAAGAGGAAACTCTTGTCATTGCGGGCATCTGTCTCATTGAAAGAGAGCTGAAAATGGTTGATGGAGTTAAAAGTGATCTCAGCCACTTTTCTGTTTCTTTCCCTATAACTTAAGCATTGTCAAATGTGTTTCTTGCTATCTCACTCAGAACTGAGGACCATTATTGACTTCCTCAAGTTCACATTCTATCCACTCTGTTGTCTCTCTCTTCTTCTTCCCTATCTCTTGTACAGAGACTTATACCTTGGGCCAATCCAGTAATGTCTCATCATCAATAAAATGAAAAGGCTTAACTAGATGAATTCTAAGTTCCCTCTCAATGATATTGAGATTCTACTCCAAATACAAATTGATGGAGACCTCTGCTTCTCCATCATAATATACTTATGTGACTTATTTATAAGCCTTTTCTCTTTCCATCTCATTTACACCACTTTTCTCTATGCCAATTCAATCTCTCTAACCACACACACACATATATATTTAGTATATATATATTTATACATGCACACACACACACACACACACACACACACACACACACACACACACACACATATATATTTTTTCCCCCATACATTTAGGGGCTAAGTTAAACCACCATGCATCTTACCAACTCCAACAGTTAACGAATGTCTCAACACTCCTTAAATAAGTCTAAGTAACTGGCCATTGCAAGAATATGCCTCTATGCTTTGTGGCACATGACTGAACCCCTTTTGCAGCAACCTGAGCTTCTAAAACAAACATATTCTCTTTAAATTAAAAATACGTTCAAGTGATTCTTATATATCATGGTTTTTGTCATCTTAGATGCCCTTCCATGGATATATTTCAGTTTGGCAATGCCTCCACTAAAATGGGGCACCCACCAATTAAATCCAGTATCCCAGATGTATTTTGACTAGTGGAGAAAGAGTATGATGGAATATTTACTTTCTTTATGTTGAATATAATGCCTCTCAGTACAGCCTCAGTTTAGCTTTATATTTTTTTTACCTGCTACATTGAATGATTAACTCAAAACACTAAAATAGAACTTTATTTTTCCTTATTATACTTCATTTGATCAGATTTGACCTATCATTTAAACTACTGCCATTTTTTTCTCATGACTGTCATTCAAGATGTAAGCTATTCCTTCTGGGTTGAAGTCATCTGATTTTTATTCTCTTGATTTGTGTTATAGCAACACTATCTGTATTAATGTGTTTCCACTATGTATGTAATATGTCAAATATGTCAAATCACTGGTCATTGGATAAAAATCTCACATTTAAAATGTCAATACCTAAATTAATATTTATTTGGGGTCTAAAATGCTATGATTCTTAGTTACCCTCTGTCCCTTTTATAGCACTTTTATAGTAGAAGTAGGCTCACTCAAAACCAGGTCATTTGCATTTTTCCTTGCCCCATGGGATGCCAATGCAGTGCTTTTTAAAATGTGAGTTGCAACCCCATGTGGGGTAATAAAAAAATTTGGCAACAGTAAAAGGTTTCTGAACATTGACCAACCAAAATTAATTAAAAATCAAATGCATAATGAATCTCAGGTGTTTCTTGCATGCCCATGTTGCATTGCACAATTTCACCACAGCCTTGGTTCTCAACACAAAGCATGTGGACTTTGTACTGCACATTTCCTCATGCCACACAATGCCCATGGATGCACCAAATTATGAAAAGGGGTCACCAGTGGGAAAAAAAAATTAACAAGTCCTGACCTAGAAGAGGGGTTCTTAATGTTTTGTGTGTGTCCTGAATCCCTTTGGTAGTCTGACAAAGCCTATCTTCTATTCTTTGAATGTTTTAAAATATATAAAATATCTAGGATTAAAAAGGAAACCAATTATATTGAAATGCAGATTTCAGAGCATTAAAAAAATATTCATAGACTCTAGGTTAAGAACCCTTGAGTTTACTTTACAAATTGTGTCTTTGTTTCTTTAAGTTGGTTCTAGAAGAATAGACTGTTTCTTATGGAGTGGCTATGTTACTGATTCCACTGTCCTCTTAAATGTAGTCTGTGTTACTAAAATACACCTTGAAATGTAGTCCCTAATTTCCTACTGTAGGGTTGACTTGGAGAGAGGAATACTTGGTTTTAAATATTACATCCAATTATTGTTATTCTGTCATTTCAGTTCTGTCACGTGACATTTAAGGTTGTCTTAACAAAGATACTAGAGTGGTTTGCCATTTTCTTCTCCAGCTCATTCTGTAGATAAGGACACTGAGACAAACAGGGTTAAATGACTTGCCCAGGGTCACACGGCTAGTCAGTGTCTGAGGATGGATTTGAACTTAAGAAGAGGAGTCTTCCTAACTCCAGGACCAGTACTCTATTCATTGTGCCACCTAGCTGCTCCAGTTTCTATGACCCCTTTCTAGGGTTTTCTTGGCAGAGATACTGGAGTGTCTTGTCATTTCCTTCTCCAGCTCATTTTATAGATGAGAAAATTAGGCAAAAAAGGTTAAGTGACTTTCCCAGAGTCACACAGTTAGTGAGCCTCTGAGGCTACATTTGATCTCATAAAAAATGAGTTTCCCAATTCCAAGCTCAGTGCTCTTTCTACCACACTACTTATCTAGTATTGATTAGCTATGTGACCTTGGACAAGTCACTTATTCTCTTGAAGATTTAATTTCCTCATCTGAAAAATAGGGATAATAATACCCATAGATAATCATGTGACAGTCATTAAAATGACATATAAATGTCAAGGATTATTATTAATATTATTAGTTTGTGACTTGTACAAGTAATGCCAGCATTATCAGTAAACAAGGGAGTTGAAATTAGTTGGGGTCAAATAGTGACAGATGACTCTGTTGGAAAAAAATGATAAACTGAAGGCTGAGTGAAACAGTATAAAGATTTAGTGTTGATTCTCTGTACAACCTATCCTGCCACGTTTGAAATTATTCATGGGGCTGCTGTTAGACTTCATCAAATTACTGCCGATAGAGCACACTGAGAAATGGTGGAACATGACATTCTCACATCCAGTAACACAAATCAGTATATGTTTGACATTTAGACTCATGGTTGATACTGTTATTTATTCTCAATGTAGGCTGTATACTTAGCACTTACTGTAATTGTCTTTTACCCTTTTGGATGATGCGTGGTCCAACACACAATTAATTTTGCTATGTTTCTTTGTAGAAATTTTATGCCCACAGTAAAGTTTAATTATCATGAGTTTATTGCACAAAACCTAAATGTCTTCCTGGAGACACAATACATTCAGGATTTCATTTTCATTTATTTTTTTTATTTTAAACAAAGTTATTGTCTATAAGTGTATTTTTAAATGTCACTGTTTCTTATCTGTAAGGTAGGTGTCATTAAATTGCAAGGAAATCATTTTGCAAAATAAATGCTACAATTCAGAATCATATTCTCCAGTGAGTATAAAATCAATTTCATCTTATTATGTGGAAGTATTCATTGATAAAGTCTATTAATACTGATAGGACCAGTTCATGAAGGCAATATAGGCAGCAGGTAATATGATAAGCCTTCATTTTTACTGACTGGTAAATTTTGACTAAAGACAGGATAGAAGTAAAATGGCTGTCATGGTGATGATATGTATTTTCTGGATAAAATGGAGTTTTATAAAGTATGATATGAAAGGAAGAAGCTCAGCAGGGTACCATAGGCCAACTTAACAATCAAGGAAAATTTGATATTATTGGTACTATTACATGAAGTACCAATGTATATATGTTAGGTGGGACAAGGAAGCAGTATGGAAGAAGCAAATCCCTGAAGCATGTCAGAGTGGGCTTAAAGGACTACAAAATCAATGTAAGTCATCAGTGCCAATGGTGCCCCAAACCAGTAGTGATGGTCTTAGCTTGCATGAAAGGAGGCATACTGCCTTATGAACTCCATGTATATGGCCATTCTCCATAGTAGGACATTTATTACCTCTCATCTGAACTAATGTGATTAATTGCCTAAATAGTCTACCTCCTTCCAATGTCTTCTCTCTCCTTTCTATCCTTCCAACAACTATCAAAATCACCTTCCTCAGGCATGTATCTCACAATGTCAATTCTTTCCTCAAAAAATTCTCAGTGGCTCCCTTTTTCTGCTAATATAAAATCTAAACTCAGCCTGGCATTTAGTACTCTTCCCAATATTATTTTAACCTTCTCCCAAATTTTATTTTACATGGCCTTCCATTACATCTTATTTTGCGTGAGAGTCTAAGGAACCCAGATGGCAAGCAAATACTAAGCCAAGTTTCAACACATTGAGTAGGGCGATCGGTTCCCTAGTTTTCAGGGTCTCCCATACTGAGACACTGTACTTCCTTTAGTTTGTTTTGTATTCCAGAAAAACAAGACAAAAGAAGACAAAAATAAAATTCCTCTGACCTACATAAGTGTTTGTTTTGTCCTATACTATATCTTTTCCTTAGCTGTGTTCCCTTTCTGTCTCTACTACCCTTTCTCTTCAGCTTTGTCTGTTCTCTATGATCCTCTCCACATCTGTGGAAACGTTTGTACTTGGAATATTGCAGGTGGGAATTTTTTTTTCCTTTTTAGAGGGGGAAGCCAGAGTAAATGGGGTAATGTGGCTTGCCCAAGGTCACATGGCTAGTAAGTATGTCAAGTGTATGAGGCCAGATTCGAACTCAGGTACTCCTTGCTTTAAGGGCAGTGCTCTATTCACTGTACCACCTAGGTGCCCCAAGAATTTTTTTTTCAATTGTATTAATGGCTCCTTGCCTGTCACCTTGAGGATAGGAAACCCTCCAGACCCTCCTTAGCAGGACTCCATCTCTACCTGTTCAGATCCTTAATTGCCTGTGACATCACAGTACATCTAGGTTCTACCCTAATCCCAGAGCTGCTTGATTTTCCTAAGTCTTAGATCCAGGAAGTCCTGATTTGGAATGATTATGCTAGCTACTAGGAGGCAGGGTTGATGAGTTACTTCATCAGGATATGAATCCTTGCCCCATTATGATAGCTTTGAGGGATTCCTCTCATTTGGAAGTTTCAGTCCTGGCCCAGTGTGAGAGGTTAATTGGGCTGCCCTGTTATCATCTTCTTGCTGTTTTTGCCTCTTCCTCCCAACATGGTTTTGAGTCATTTTCTCAAGGCCTAATATCTCCTTTGTGGTAGTGGTGGGACTAGGACCCAAGTCTCCTGCCTCCAAGTCTCCTTTGCCCTAGTCCTTCTATTGTTATACTTTAATTTCTCAGAGGTTTTCTTTTTAAAGCTTTCAGAGAATCACAGATTTGGAAGATACATCACAGTTCATCTTGTCTATCCCCTACTTGACCAGGAATACCATCTATCACATTTTAAATTCAGCCTCCTGAAATCTTCATAGATAAGTTTAACCATTTGACCTTCCCATTAACCAAATGAAAGGGGTTATGCTGCTGTTGTTTTAAAAGTTTTTGTTTTTCCTTTCAATATTGACTGGCTTATTTAAGCTATGATATTCTTTTCCACCTAGCAATGATCTCTGATACCAAGGAGATAAAATAAGACCCACATCTATGTTATTGGTTCCATTTTTATTCAGTGATACTCTGAAAACGTTCATTATACATTTCCCAGACATTGGGTCATAGGTAGAATGAGATGTTTCTTCTTTAAACCACTCTTCTCCACACTATCTCACCCATCTCTGATTCTGGCCCCTTGAGTTCCCTAAGGAATACAATTTAAAATTATCTGTTTGGGTTTTATAGCCCTTCATACACAGAGACCTTCCTACATTTCCATTCTTTTTATATTCTACTCTTCTCTGTATACTCTGTGATTCAGAGACATTGGCCTCCTCCATGTTCCTCAGTGACTCTTATAATTTTCACTGGCTGTCTTCCATGCCTGGAATTCTCTCATTCCTTAACTCTATCTCCTAGAATCCCTGACATCATTTAAGTCTCAGCTAAAACCCCAAACAAACAACACTTTCTCCTGTCCTTTAACCTCAATACTGCCATCTGAGATTCTCCTGATTTATCCTGTAATCTTTGTACATGGATGTTTGTTTGCTGTTACTACATTAGACTGTGAACTCATTGAGAGCAGAGACAGCTTTAAACTTTTTTTTTTGTATCTTCAATGCTTAACATAGAGCCTGGTGCATAAGCAAGGTTTAATAAATGATAATTGACTGATGGGTAAGTCATGGGTTGAAAGGGTGAAAAGGGAATCAACTCAATCTTTTGTTTGCCTTGTGTGTTATCAAATAGAATACTTATAAATCATCTGAACCTCTATGAATGCTGTAGGGGGCCTTATCTTTTATTCTTTCACTGTTATATAGGATTGTCTCCATAAAAATTTTGAGGCTTATGACTGGCAGTGATATTACTTTTAAAAAGACTCATAGTCATTTCTTCCATGGTATTGTTTTCCTTTGGGGCCTCCTATATAGAGATAATTTCCTGCATACCATATATATTATTATGAAACAAAGGAGAGTAGATTCTAGGTACTTTTAAAAGAAGGAAAGTTTGTATTAAAAAAAAAAACCTCAACAATAAATATTTATTAATGACTGAGTCCAAGTTTCATAGAACAAATCCTTAGATTAAAGGGATTCGTTCTGTAAAGTCTGGATTCAGTTAAAGGGCCACACTTCAGGACCTAGAGGGCCATATCACTTTGAAGCTGAAGGTTCCCACCCCTGGTCTCAGAGAATAAGGAGATACAAATACAAATATTTGTACTGCTTAACAATTATACAGTTTAACAAACATACAATTGTTTGCTACTTCCTGTTACTAGGTACTCCAACTAGAATGTGATTGAGTTGATTATCTCTATTTCTATCCATAAATCTATGTCTACACAGAAACTTCCACCAGGTACATGATCATGTATTCCAAGTAGTTCTTATTGGCTTGTATTCCTGCTTTTGGGAATATTTTCAACCAGCACTTGAAAGAATACATTCACTAGAGTGATTGCAGTGAGTACTGGATAATGTACATGGCTAAAAAGGGGGAGACAAGTAGTTGGATTAAACATATATCTGATATGAAAGGACCTTTTCCTATAACATGACAAGGTAAATAAGGGCTCACCTTATAAGAAGGCAGTCATTGACCTGGATGGTGTATTTGACAATTTCAAGCATATTTTCTCATGGTCTCAGAATTCTTTTGAGTTAGTGCTGGAACTAGGACCCAGGTCCCCAGCCCCTTGAGCTGACCTCTATACCCTATGATTCCACTGTCATAGCTTAATTGCTCTGAGTGTTGGAATATTTTATAGAATTTCACAGTTGGAAGGTATCTGAAAGAGCATCCAAACTAATCCCTAATTGATCAGGCAACCAACCAATAATATTTCAAATTGTGTTTGTCGTTTTGTTTGAAGCCTTCTTTAATAAGAAACTCACTACCTCCCACTGCAGCCCATTCTAGTTTTGGACAGCTCTAGGAATTAGGAAATTTCTGTGTCCTACTTAAAAAAATGCCCAACTACCACTTCTTTCCATTTCTGTATTTTTCTGGGACCAAGCAGAACAAGCCTAAACTCCTTCCATAAAATAGTTTTATAAATACTTACAGATAACCATTACATCCCTCTCTGAGCCATATCTTTTCCAACTTCACCACCCAATTGGACCATGTCCTGGTCTCCACAATTCTTTCTTTGTGTTTCCTCTATTAAAGAGGCAGCCTGGTCTTAAGACATCAAGATCTCACTTCAAAGTCAGGAATTCCCAGGTGCAAGCCCTACATCTGATACATTTCATATATGTGATCATGGGAAAGTCACTTGACCACTTGTTGCCCATAACTCTCTAAGACTATAATTTATAGAAGAGTTTCATATCAGTTTTTAGAGAGAAAGTTTCAATGCCAACAGTCTATGTGTTAATGAAATAGTAACTATGCATTGACCAAGCAAACAAAAAGTATGATAACAAATATACCTTGAAGAGGCGCATATCAAATATCTAGATTATAAGTTTAGTTCGGTTAAACAGAAATGGATCACAGGATGGCCACCCAGGTGTGTGTATGTAGGTGTGTACCCATGCACATATGTGTGTGTGTATTTGGGGGTGGGAGGTGTGTTTGAGGTGGCAATTGGGGTAGAAAGGAAGGGAATTCAAGTGGAAAGTTTGGGAGAGGTAAAGAGAGAAATGGGAAGATTGAGAAAGGATACAAGAAGGTGTCAAGGACACACTTCATTGGCTTCACAATTTTCCTTATTGTCACCCTGAAACTTATAAAAAAAGCAAAAAAGAAAAAGAAAAATCAAGTGAAAGGAGAGGCATGAATTTTTTTTTTAAGTTTTTTAGGCATGTTATAGGAGTCCAAGTGTATCTCACATTCCACATGGAGATTAATTTCACTGTAACTGGAAAGACCTTGTTAATTGGGTCTATGAATGTGCATTCTTTTTTAGAAGGCTTTCTTAATTTAGTCTTATGTCTGTTGCTGGTGGCTTGTGGTGTCTTGCTACACACTTTAGCAACAGATTAATTTCCCATTTGTGCCTTCCTTTCCTCAGTGGGTGAAATGCAATGTTTTTTTTTTAATTTGACTGAAAAACTCATATGATAAGGAAGATTCTACTCTGCATCCACAAAGAAAAGTAATGTTGAATAGAAACCCATCAATTATTCACATTCCTCAAGAAGAAAGAGCAGATTGCCTGGCTCCACTAAATGATTTCTACCTTAGTTCAGAACCAAAGAATTGCTCCTCAAAGGGTCTATTGCATTGCTTTCTCCTGGCAGATGATACACCATTGTTGGGGGAAAGGAAAAAAAGTTCATATTTTCTAAATTCATCTTAATATAGGCCAGATATGTGGTCAATCAATGAAATGTTATTCAGTGAAAAATATTAATAATAACAATGTTATTTGGATCACCCACTGACTTAAATTCTTTCCCCAGATATACAAAGTGAATCGAATTATCTGGACATTGGTTATTTAATATACTAAGAGAGTTGGATTGGATTTGTTTTCAGTCAGCTCTGCCTAGTAACACTTCCTTTTCCTTGTGAGACTGAAGGGGAATATTTCCAGCTCTCATATATAACATACACATTTGTGTGGTACTCTATAAAAGCATAAAAGATGGTGAACTGGAAAGGACCTTCAAAGCCATCTAAGTCCAACCCCTCATTTTCTCTTGAAGGCATGGAGGTCCTGAATGGGACATTAATGATAATTTGAGTAGAAAGTGGAAGAGCCAGAATTTTGACCCAGATCCTTTGTCACTGAATAAATTCAGTGCCTTTTCCACCAGGATTTTATCCCTCCAATATCTTTCGAGGCATTTCACACAAATATCACAATTCCCATTTTACAGATGACGAATTTGAAAAAGAAAAATTCAGATGCTTCCTGAGGATCATGAAGTGGTAGATCAAGGACTTCATACATTGGAAGGATCCCTGTCTTTGGATTCAGAGGAGCTGAATTCAAGTTCTTCCTTTGATGTTTATTGCCTGAGTGACCTTGGGCAAGTCTTCAGTTTTCTCCGAGAGTGTAAGACCAAATGATTCCCAAGATGTTTTCCAGCTCTATACCAATGATTCTACGAGGTCTTCTGATTCCAGAGTTAGGGCTCTTTCAGTGCATTACAGGGCTTCATAAAGTTTCAAGATGATATTTTGTTATGGTTTTTCTATTTCAAAAGAAGAAACTTCTCTTTAAGGATCTTAAAAAAAAAAAAGGCATGCTCAAAGGATACCAGTAATGCTGTACACCTGTATTCATGCTCAGCCTATTGAAGAGAAACATACTCCCCCAAGCCCTCAGTGATCATTTGGGATAGGGGTTATTTGGACTTGGCAACGAAACATGAAAGCAAATATTCATGAGGAAGTGAAAGCCAAGAATTATAATTTTCCCAGGATTGCTGTTGGGCTTTAAGACTGGAGGCAGGCTTATATTGCAGAAGTCAGTTTATAAGTCTCCCATGGAAGGCTTAGAATGATAGCAAAACTCTGTGATGTGCAGGATGTTTCCATTATATTCCATAAATTTGCATTAGCATTTCAGACTAACATAAATAATACATGATAAGTTCCATCAAAAGAATTTCTGGATATGGTTAGTGAAAGAGTGAGTGCAGGAAGCTGAAGGCCAGTTGGAATGTTATGTGCTTCATTGAATGTATAACTCTTGGTAACCATCAAAGTTGATGAAACATACATATCAGTCTTGAACTTTAAAAATTCTCAAATATGAATTAAAGTACGAGAAGACAAAATGGAGGATTATTTCAAATCCATTTGGTACAAAATGTCCACATAGACAAGGGTTTATTTTACTAGTGTCTTCGCTTATTCTTCATTACTTTGAAGGATATTTGGTTTCATTAATGTGGATGCTCAGAATTTCAAAAGAAATAGCAATTTGCCACACCTCTGCATCTTGGGAATTTATTATTCATATGAGCCACCTGATACACCAGAAATGTTCTTCTGATTCTATGAATATCTTGGGGGTTCCACAGTAACTTTTTGACTGCCTCCCTTTTGATTCTCATTCCTGCTATATGTTTCAATCCACCTCAAATATCTCCTCAATAATGCCTTTGATGGAATTTGTGTGTGTGTGTGTGTGTGTGTGTGTGTGTGTGTGTGTGTGTGTGTGTGTGATTAAGAGGCACTGTGGTGTAATGGATAGAGAACTGAGCTTGACCAGGAAGACCTGGGTTTGAGTCTCACCACTGTGGCCATGTGATCTTAGGCAAATCACTTAAAACTCAAAAAAACAAAGCAAAAGAAAAAAACCTATTTGATACTTCCATCCATATTAACTATTGTGCTATGTCTCCTGCACTTTGTGTCTAAACTCCTTGAAAAGGGGCTTCCACTTTCTTCTTACTCTCTTCTTAACCTCTCCTTAAAATTTAGGTTCTTCCAACCATATCATTCCACTCAAAAGTGCTCTCTCCACAGCTACCAATGATTTCTTCCCTGTCAAATACAATGATCTTTTCTCAATCTTCATTCTCCTTCAACTTTCTATAGCTTTTTGTGCTATTTGGCACTCTCTCCTTGATCCTCTTTTCTCTCTAGGTTTTCAGGGCACCACTCTCTCCCAATACTGCTCTTACTGATTTTCAATCTTTTCTGCTGGAATCTCAATCAGGTCATACTCTTTAATTATAGGTACTTCCTAAGGCTCTATCCTGGCTCCTTTTCTCCCCTATCATATTTCACATGGTTATCTCATTAGCTCCCGTGGATTTCATTACCATCTCATAAATTTTACTTAATTCCCTGTATATTTTAGAAATGAGGCCTTTATCAGAGACACTGGTTGTAAATATTCTTTCCCAATTTCCCACTTCCCTCTTAATCTTGGTTACTTGGCTTTCTTTGTACAGAAACTTTTCAATTTAATGTACTCAAGGTTATCCATTTTGCATTTTACAATGCTCTCCACCTCTTCTTTGGTCATAAAGTCTTCTCTACTCCATAAATCTGACAAGTAAACTATTCCTTGCTTCCCCAGATTATTTACAGTATCAGCCTTTATACCTAGATCATGAACCCATTTAGACTTGACTTTGGTGTATGGCATTAGATGATGGTCTATGCCCAGTTTCTGCCATACTATATTCCAATTTTCCCA
>CM053583.1:74814121-74848622 GCA_028627135.1 Pseudochirops cupreus | reverse complement strand
CTAAGGATCTATCAATTTTATTGTTTTTTTCATAAAACCAACTATTAGTTTTATTTATAAGTTCAATAGTTTTCTTACTTTCAGTTTTATTAACCTCTCCTTTGGTTCTCATTATTTCTAATTTAGTATTTAATTGGGGATTTTCAATTTGTTCTTTTTCTAGCTTTTTCAATTGCATGCCCAATTCATTGACCTCTATTTTCTCTAATTTTTTCATATATACATTCAGGGATATAAAACCTCCCCTAAGAACTGCCTTTGCTGCATCCCATAAGTTTTGGTATGATGTCTCATTGTTGTCATTCTCTTGAATGAAGTTACTGATCATTTCTCTAATTTCTTGTTTGACCCACTCATTGTTTAGGATTAAATTATTTAGTTTCCAATTAGTTTATTGCCCGTCTTTCCATGGCCCTTTATTGCATGTAATTTTTATTGCATCATGATCTGAGAGTGATGCATTTAATATTTCTGCCTTTCTATGCTGAATTGTAAGGTTTTTATGCCCTAGTACATGGTCAATTTAATTACCATCTCTATGCTTATGATTCTTCAATCTATTTATCCTATCTTAATCTCTCTACTGACTTTCAAGTTCACATCTCCAACTTCAGAAATCTCACATTGGATGCTCAGTAGATGACTTAAACTCAACATGTCCAAATTCAAATGCATTGTCCCCTTAAACTCTAACACGCCCCCCACTTTCATAACTTCCAGGGTACTACTATCCTCTCACTCCCTCAGATTTACAAACCAGGTGTCATCCTGAATTTCTCACTATCTCTCACACCCCATAATAAAGGCTAACCCATTTTACCTTTACAACAACACTCAAACACACCCCCTTCTTTCCTATAATGTGACCACCTTATCACCTTATGCTTGGATTATTTCTATTGCCTGCCTGTTGTTCTACTTGCCATAAATTTCTCCTCACTATAGTTCAAAATATATTCAGCTGCTAAAGTTATATTTCCTAAAGTTCATGTCCACCATATCACACACACACATTCCCCACTCCAGGGACCCCCTGTCATCTATGAGATCAAATACTAGGCTTGACATTCAAGGCTTTTCCTAACCTGCCTCCTCCACCTTTCTGATTTTCTTGCTCTTTACTCTCCACAACCTAGTCTGATCCATTGACTTTGGCCAATATGATCTTCCACAAGCAAAGATACCACATCACTTGGTTTCTCTAGCTGTTCCCCACTCTAGGGTAGCTAGGTGTCAGGTAGATAAAGACTTAGAATAAAGATCTGAATTTAAACTTGACTTCAGGCACTTGTTAATTGTGTGACCCTGGGCAAGTCACTTAACTACTCTTACTCAATTTCCTCATCATAAAAATAGGGGTTATAATAGCATCTACCTCCCAAGGTTGTTGTGAGTATCAAACAAGATAATAATTGCAAAGTGCTTAGCACCATTCCTGGGGCGTATTAGGCACTATGTAAGTGTTAATGATGGTGATGCCTAGAATGTTCTCCCTCCTCATATCTGCTTCTTGGTTTCCCTTCCTTTCTTAAATTCTGAACTAAAATCCCATCTTTGATAGGAAACCTTTCTTAACTCCTCGTGATTCTAGTGTCTTTCCTCTACTAATTATTTCCTATTTATCCTATATATAGCTCATATGTAAATATTTGTTTGCTTATTGTCTTATTATTATTGTCTTACACTGTGAACTCCCTGAGGAGAAAGACTGTTTTTTGACTCCTTTTTATGTCCTCAGAACTTAGTAGATCTTTAATAAATATCTATTGACTGACAACTTCTCAGAATCTCAGATAAGTTACTATGAGTTTAAGGGTAGCTGATATCTGAATTGAAGAGATTTTCCTTATTAGGAATTTCTAATGCTAGTGAAATCATAGATTCACTACCTATTCCTATATCATCAATAGTACTATGCCCAAACTGGGCAACATCCCTACTGTGTCTTTCTATTGCCCCTTCAGGAACATGATTTTGATTTTACTAACATTTTTATGTTAGATGATTTGTAGAAATATAGTTTTATCAGAAGAACACTAGTGTCAGAACTATGAATGTAACAATATTGCAAGCAATGAGGGATTATTGAAAGCCCTACTCAGTTCCTCAAATGCTGTCTAGTCTAATGTGCTTTCATTGCTCCATTGTGAGCTTGGCTCATTGACCATCTAAAATTTCTGACTGATAAACCTATTGATGGACCAAATTGATGGCCTTCCTGTTCATGTGTATGTGGTAGACTAGGTAACATGGAGCTTTCAGGTAGTTCATTTCTCCTGTGTGCATGGTTGGGTCTTTTTGTTATCTTTTTTTTTTTTTCTGATGGAGACCACCTGAGGATAGTGGGCTCTCTATTCTCTAAAACTGAGGAGGAATAGAGAATCTCACTATTGATCGGAGATTCTCCTGTCATTTTGAATCTGTGAAGGATCTCCTTCATGACAATGAAGGTGAATCTGCATGCCTAATAAAACTAGTCTAAGTGATCAGTAGGTCAATAAAAAAATAAACTTCTTTCTGAAAGTGTATTTCTCATGGAAATGCTGTTATTTTAATATATGACTGGGAGGCACTGTGTTTGAAAAGAATCTTTAAGCAGTTTAAAAAAGTTAGAGACTGATTCTGGTTCATTTTATCTTTTTATTAATAAGACCAACAGGTTATTAATAAAAAGATGGTTATTTGGCCATCTCTCTCAGACCAAAGACAATTAGGGCAGTGGGCTCAACATTTATATACCCTTTTAATGAGGGATGATGTCAACCTGTCATCCTGTTAGCCTTGGATAGAGAAAATATCCCAATACCAGACCACTCCCAGCTATACTAATCTATCCCTAGCCTTGGGTTATCTATGCAAAAGAATCTGTCTCCACCCAAGCTTGAGTAGAACATAATGGACTTGCCCACAAGAGATTAAATTCCTGGTAAGGCTGGGTAGGGTCTGACAAAGATCAAGGAAAATTAATGCAGTTTCATTATCAGTAGTGAAAAAAAAGCTGAGCTTTTTTAAAATGAGAAATTTAGAAAAGGTAGAGACCTCTGAATCTCCTCAAGATATTGGTCATTCATAATAATTTCTCTCATTAGGCATTATATTCTACTCTTCCATGTACTTTTAAAAATTAATTATAATATAGTAGGATCTTATATTTGTTACAGTGCTTAGTCAAATATGTAATGGTTAAGATATGAATTGCTATACAGAGTAATCTATGAACTCCTGTCTTTTCCTGTCTTTTTTTTTTTCTTTTCATAGGACCGTAGAGCTTTTGAGCTAGAAGAGGCTCATGAGATCAGTGGATCATATATTTAGATATTGTATATATTTATATATTTACAGATCACTTGGTATAGGCCTCTCATCTTACAATTGAATAAATTGAGTCCCTAAGCAGTGAAATGACTTACCAACATCACAAAACTACCAACTAGTAGTATCAGATTCTCATGGTTTCATCAAGTTTTCATCATGAATTATTCTCAAAGATTTTATAGGTATGAGAAACCATGCATATATCAGTAGCTGCCAAAAGCTCAATTCATTTGAGGGAAGATGTTGAGCAGTATCTGTTATCTTTTTAATTTTTAGAAGTCTCTCCTCTTTAAAGAAACAAACAAATTATTTCCTGAGTGTCTTTAAAATTGTTACCTACTTTATTGGTTCCTTCTGTATATTTTCAATAATGTCCTGCTGTTAATTCTCGATTTTGTATTCCTTGCCAATTTTTCAATTCTGTCAGTTTCTCATATGTTACAACGTTTATCAAGATGGTAAAATACAAATGAGAGATTCCATTGTTGTGTTGGTAAAATTGAATCACCACAAAAATAATGGCATATCTGTTCTATTTCATATCTGCTTGTTTTCTTCCTTCTAGATTCATGTAGAAGTGCTTCCAGGATTATTTGATTCAGCTGATTCTCATGTCAATCTGTCTGAAAGTTCACTTTCTCTATAATTGTTTTATGAGCTGATACTCTCTTCTATCATCCTATCCTGTATTTTCTTATCATTACTATAAGGGAAAATAGGAATGACTTCTGACTGAGCCGTGGAATTAATGTCAAGAGTAGAACCCTACAAATTAGCTTTCTGTCCTTTAGGTTTGTTACTTTAACTACTCTTTATTATACTAGTCATTGTGTTAAGTTTCAGAGGTTTAAGGGAAGGTAGGGATGAGATACAAACATCTGTACAACCCTGCTTTGCTAAAGAACTTTGAGCATTTACAAGAAAATCATCATTGACATACCTTCTACCATAAAATGCTTCACTTTTTAATCCATTTTTGATCCCAAAGCTAAAAGTAATGGAGAGATTTTTAAAAAAACAAATCGGTCTCTACAAAATGCATCTTTTGTCCATATTATAAAGTTGGAACTTCAAATATAATTTCAGAATAATTAGTCAATTTCATGTACATTGAAATGAGAATTTATTCAAGGTCCATTAAAGATTCACTGGAATATGAAAACACAGTGACATGTACTGAAATTTCAGGATACGTTTTAAAATGCATGTAATGGATATATTACTTTTTTAATGCCTATTTCACAAAACTGATTGAATTTTAAAAAATCAGTGCTCATTAGGGATGTATGCTTAAGTAAGACAAGGTCACTAATTAGAAATATTGAACTTTGGGCTAATGTAGACAAGTTTCCAGCATACACAGTGATTATACAAAGAAATCTCCTTTTAAATGATTTTAAAATAAAAAGAGAAACACAAAAGTGAGGACCAGATTAGTTCTGTTTGAGAATGTGTGTGCCTTTTGAACTTCTCTAATTGACCTGAGAATTGGTTTAAAAGAATAATAAATATTGATTAGAAAACAGAAAGGATGCCTCATTAAACCGCCAAAGATAAATAATTATATTTTACTTTCCATGTCTTGAGGGATGTCTCATAGCCAAGGGCTTTTTATAATCTTATTTCCAAGTCCATTATTTTTAAAATTTTCTAAGCATTATTTCATCAGGTATGCTTCAAGCAATGGCAAATTTGTTTCCAACTTAGCAAATTATTAATTAAAGACACAGATGAGATTCACAGACCAATGGAAGTCATAATCAATTGATATCTAACCTGGGGCTTAAGGTAAAGCTTTGCCAGAAAGGGCAAAATCTCTTCCAAAATGATAATAACCAGTCTGTAAGTGATTGTCATGATTCCATGAAATAGACATCCCCCCCACTTTTTTTTCATTCCTGACCCTGGGAAGCATAACAATTTAATTCCTTATGATGGTTCCCACTGGCACCAGTCAGATTTTCTGGCAGGGATGAAAAATGATAAGCCATGTTCAAGTTGTATGCCCGAGGAGGAAAAACAGACAGTTTCCTTGAAATTAATCAAAATGGAGAAAAGAAACTCTAACCCATAACCTTTTCCACCCTTCCTAGGTTTCCCCATTTTAAACTGTCTACACAGAACAGAATCAGTTTTCCATGTATGAAGTCAGTTGCCGAATCAGAGAATTGCAAAATCTCAGATGCAGAAGGAGCCTCAAGGGTCACCCTCTCCTATTCCTTTCTGAAACAGGTTTGTTATATATATATGTAAGACAAACAAGTGGTTACCTAGTGTCTACTTTAGACTTCCAGCAAGGCAAAGTCTACTATCTCTCATTGTTAACAATGTGTTTTGTCTTATACTCAGCCAAAATCTTCTTTGCTGCAACTTTCATCGCACTTTTGCTCTCTGTGACCAAGCAGTATGATCTGATCCCATTTCTACATGATAGCTCTTTAAAAACTTGAAGACAGCTCTCATGTACCCCCTAAGGCTTCTCTTCTCCAGGCTAAGCATCAATATATCTTTGTATGGCATAGTTCCACTTATCTCACTAACCTGGTTGCTTTCCTCTATATGAATTCTAGTGTTGAAGAAAATATTACAGATGTGGTTTAACCAGGGCTAAAAGGAGAACAAAATATAACAGGCCTGTCACTTCCTTCAAGTCAACATGACTTTCTATTAATAGAGCCTAAGCTCACATTAGCTTTCTCACCTGCCATGTCACACTGTGGTCTCATGTTGAATTTGCAGTTTACTAAAATTCCAAATCTTTATTTTTTTTCAATTCTGCATAAACTGATCTTGAGTCCCCTTCCCCATTCTGTAATTGTATGTGTCCTTGACTTCTGTTCCTAGTTCTTCTTTCTTTGGCATCCCCAAACTAATTACAGGAGATGGATTACAAGTCCAAAGGCCTTATGGATCATTTCTTTACAAAAAAAAAAAATCACAAAAATGAATGCAGTAGTAACAACCCTGTCCTGCTCCCATATTCTGTGTTTTAAGATGATTCATTGGCACCCTGGTATCTTGAGTACTCTCCCCCCTCACCCCCACTGCCTATGTTGCCTACTCCTGTTTGTTTTGTTTGTTTGTCATCATGGAATCGATGAACATCTTTGAAAATATTTCAGACAAGTGGGATTCCAGATTTTGTTTTAGAAACTTTGAAAAGAAGAGTGTCTAGTCATTGCCTTCAGAGGAATCCCATTCTATTGTGGGATAGCTTGAGCTGTTAGAATGTGATTTCTTCACATCAAGACACTGTAAGGATTTACTTACATCCGCCTTATCGAAACTTACATCATTTCCTTACATTTCCCTCTCTGAAATGTCTTTCAGTTGCTCCTAGTGCAGTCCTCTGTGGAATAGCCGAACAAATCTAATCTCTCTTCTGTATCCATGATAGCCCTTCATATACTTGAAGAAATTTATCACATGCATGCTAAAAAGAAGTCTCATATTTATTCTAAACACTCGCAGTTCTTTCAAGTGACCCTCAGATGGATATGATTTCTAGTTGTCTAAGCATCTACTCACCCTGTTTCAGAACCATTCCAGGATGTCAATGTGCTTCCAAACTCTGTTTCCCAAAATCAAATACAATACTCTATATGAGTACTGACAAGGACTGAACACAACTAGATTGATATCTCTCTTGTTCCAGAAACTATGCCTCTCTTAAAGCAGCCTGTTAAGATAGTATTAGATTTTTTTTATCTGCCATATTGTATTATTGACTCTTATAGAGCTTGCAATCTATTGAATCCCCCTACAATTCACGAGAATGCTTGTGTACCTTTTCCTCTCTCATCTTATACTCGTAAAGTTGACTTTTAAAACTCACATATTTGTAGGGTTGCATTTTAACCTATTTTAAGCCAACTGGTTGACAGAGTGGATAAAACATCAGTCCTGGAATCAGGAAGACCTGAGTTAGAATCTAACCTCAGGTTAGTGTGTGACCCTGGACAATCCACTTAATCCCCTGCTTTAGTTTCCTCATCTCTAAAATGGGAATCATAATATAACCTACCTTCCAAGGTTGTTGAGAGGATCAAATGAGAAAATTATTATAAAGCAGTTACATAACGACTCCCACATATATAGAGATGATATCTTGCTGGATTCATTCTGTTGTCTTAGCCTAAGATTTGTTACATACAAATCCTGGCTTCTAGTGCGTTAACTCTTCTTCCCTGCCTCATGACATCTACAAATATACTAAATATATCACCCATGCTTTCACCTAAGTAATTGACAACAGCGTTAAAAAATACAGGGTAAAGGAGAGCTCTGTAAGACATTGTACTTGAAATTTCCTTCTAATAAGACCTGAATCCACTCAGGACTCTTGTACCCTGACTCTGCTGCCATCTTCTATATGGACACATCAGTGTTTTGATGGATCAGAGATCTCACTGATGAGAATAATTCATCTAACTATCTCTTGTGTATCCCTTGCCACGTCTTCCCTTAAGTAATCCTTAGAAGACCTACCCACCTTTTGGACATTTTCTTGTAGTTTTTTTTTTCCTTTGCATTATGTAGGGAACAGTGTAGAGCTTGGGTCATCCATCCGTTTTCTTCCCTTCTTGTTCCAAGATTAACCAAATTTCTTTTCTGTTTTAAAAATCTAAGTTGTTCATGAAAAATGTTGTCCATCCCCATCGGTTTCTTTAGTCAATTTCTTTCATTTTCATTAGAATTCCTCTGTTGTGGCTTTAGGATATTTTTTGAGTGCTTCCCATCTGTCTTATCCCTACTTTCTTACAGCACAATGATAATGAACGACACTGGGAATAAAATAATTCCATCATGTTAACGTTTGTAAAATGTTTTATGTACATTATCTCATTTGCTCTTCACAACAATGTTGAGGTGTGTTTTATTACCATTCCCAATTTACATATGGGTAAACTGAGGCTGGGAGAGTTTAAATGATTTCCCGAGGTTCACATATCCAGTATGTATCTGAGGGAAGCTTTGAATTCAGGTTTTTCTGATACCAAGTCCTATACTCTATCTATTAAAACCAAGGTGCCAACCCTAATTATCCTTTCTCTGAACCCTTTGAAATGTATTTTCTCTAAATATGGAGTGGGCATTAGACTATACTCAGTTTTCTTCATTTTCTTTATTGTGAATTCTAAATTGACAGTTATTTCTCCACCCTCAAGGTTCCCAACATTTCCAATTCATTAATGTGTTTCTCTCTTTGATCAAAACAATGTCCAGGATAGCAGGGTTTTTTTCTTATATTGTTCATCTTTTTCAAGCATACAACTATTATTAAGAGTAGCCAAGAATTTATCAGCTGCTCTGCTTTTGGCAAGGAGATAGTTCCAGCAGATGTCTAGATAATTGAAGTTCTACTCTCTACAAAAGCATGCCTCCATGCCAGGTTTGTGATCTCTTTCCCAACCACCTATTTGTTCCTTCCATCAAGGTTGTCTGTGGTATCCTACAATAACAAAATTGCTTCTGTTTCTGCCTCTATTGATCTTCACCCAAATGTTCTCCATCATGATTCCCTTGTCTGGTTTCTGGATTTCCTCACATGAGTACATTTTCTTAACATGCAATGCTACTTTACCCTTTTTTAGCTATTCAGCAATTTTCTGAATAAATTATAAGTCTCAGAGACATATTTAAGCCATTTATCCCATCTCTGCCAATTCTCAGGGATTTCCATCTTGTTGAATTTGCCTCCATGAATTAGGATCTCGAGTTTACTTTGGTTGTTTTCCATAACCTGTTCATTTGTATGTTTATAGAACTTGGAGCCCATTGGTTTAATCTCTTGTTTTCTTCTTGAATTTTTTTTTCCTGTAAATTACTAGACTTCTCCTTTGTTGTTATTGTTTTTCTATGCTATAGCTGCTACTTTTTATGATATCTGACTTGGCAGGCATGTGAAAATAATTTTCTCTCTTGCTTTGTTTCAAATAATTGCCCCCTTGATCAGATTTGTAAGACTGCAGGTAGTGTTTTATCAGTCCTAATTAAGTATATTCCATCCCTGAACAATAGAATTTCTCATTATTATGTCTTACACTGTGGTTTGGATATCCAGAGTTCATCTTCACATACCATTTTCTTAGCCTGCCTCAATTTCTATTTCTGTCTTTTCATTTTCATACTCTTATCTTGATTTAGCAGCAGTGAAGAACACACCATCTATACCAGTGGTTCTCAACCTTCCTAATGCTACGACCCTTTAATACTTAGATGTGGGTGTATCTACATGTGGGCAGACCTGCCTGTAGACAGATATAGGAGCGGTGTCTCCGTTTCTAAGCCCTTTGGAAATATATGTTTTCTGATGGTCTTAGGTGACGTCACCCCTGTGACCCTTGTGAAAGGGTCATTCAACCCCCAAAGGGGTCACAACCCACAGGTTGAGAACCGCAGTTCTAGAAGCTTTTTCCCCTCACTGATTCCTGGACCCTGTTCTTTTTCTATCAATCTGCATAAAGCAAAACCAAAAATTTCCACCAAAGGTTCAATGTAGCCTATACTAACAGTTGAAAATAGTTGAATGGTAGGCCCCAATGAGCAGAGAGTGGTCTCTCCAAAGTTGTCCCAGAGATCATCCCCCCAGGGATTTGTCCTTGGTCCTATTCTGTTCAATATGTCTTTCAATTACTTAGATAAGGGCTTAGGTGGCATTTACAGTTGACACAAGCCAGAGAGGAAAAGATAATGAATCAGATGACAGATTTAGAATCCAAAAAGATCCTGACAGGCTAAAACCATTTATCAAGTTTAACTGAACCCTAGTTCAGGCTTTTGTCACTTCTGTCTAAGCTATTGAAGTGGTCTCTTGATTTAGTTTTCTTCCATGTAGCCTCTCTCTCCTCCATTCTATCTTCAGGTGACTGCCAAAATGATCCTCCTAAAAACATACATCTAACTATGTGACTTCCCTGCTCAAGAAACTTTGGTGGCTCCCCTTCAATTCTAGGCAATGCAGTGCAGTACAAGATAATTGGTCTCAGTTTCATCATCTGTAAAATGGGAATATTAATGGTACATATCTTGTAGGGTTGTTGTAAGCATAAAATGAGATAATATTTGTAAAATGATTTGTAAACCTTAAAGCGTTATATAAATACTAATTATCATTGTCATAGCCATCATTACTACTTCCTGCTTTTCCACATACCATGTAACTCAAGTCAGAGCAGAGAGGGATTCAGGGACCATAAAGATGGTCCATAAAGTAAATTCAATCGTGCTCCAAGTAATCAGTAGCCTTCTTCTCTGCAATGTACTGAGAATACAGAGATTGACTTCACTTCATGGAGAAGGGATTGAGATTTGCTACAGTGTTATCCCGCATCTTACAGCTCTGCAGGGAGACAGTCTAGTACAGCAGAAAGGATGCTGAATTGTGAGCCACAGATCCTCAATTCAAGTCCTGGCGGTAGCTTATTTTTGTGAGCTTGGGTAAGTCACTCAGTATCAGCCACAATTTTCTCATCTGTAAAATGTTGCTCTGTATGGCATGTAAAGTCCCCATTGGCTCTAAATCTGGAATGCTATGAAACAAAGAGGGTTGAAGTGATTTGTCAATAAAATATTGGATCTTATAGAATGGGGTCCATGAGAGGGTCCTGAATCTATTGTAAAGGGCAATTGCCAGTAAATCTTGGGAAACTTCTGTAGGGAAAATAATTATTTTCCAAAAGAAAATTTAAAAGGAATGCTTTGAAATGATCATTGTAAAATATGTAGAAAGCTCTGAGTTTTTTCAGGAAGCTAGAAATGTAGGTTGCTAGAGGGGTATCACGTAAGTTGATTATTGGTGAGTTCCAAGGGCAGCAGATCATGATTACATTGATTCAGGGCATCAGGAAAAATCCAATGTCTGGGTAAGGGAGCAGACACATAGACTTTGTAGTGTTTTTCCTCATTGTAGCCCTGCAATTTAAAAAAAAAATCAATTATTTTATTGTTTCCTTCATAAGATCAGCAAATACTTCAGCAGAACAGGGAGACCACCAAAACAAAGCCAACATGGCCGGAGAAAACAAAACAAATTAACAAAAGGAATAATTGCCTTCTTCTTGGACACAATTTTAACCATTTACCTTTGAACTGACATTTCAAAAAGTGATTGTGTTTAAGTAGGTATTTTTATAAGGCTTTGCCAATACTCTAATTGTGTGTGTGTGTGTGTTTTCTATGTAGGAATAGATATTTTCATGGAGACCTATCATACTGACACAAGGAAAACTATTAGACAGTGGTATAAATTGTATTTTGGCATTATATTAACTTTGAAGAATATAACTCAAACCAACAAATTAATCGAAACAAATACAATCAACAGAAATTCTAAGAATCAGCTAAGGTTATATGAGTTAGAGGGTAGGATCTACCAAGGATTTCTCTGTAAACCACTTTAAAAAAAAGCAATGAGAACTGTGTGTTAGAGATGAATAGAATAACATCAGCAACAATAATAGTAATTATTAATTATTATTGGTATCCTTAACATTATCATCACCATCACTAGGGAATCAATGTCATAGGATTAGGAATGGCCTACAGAAAGCCTGAGGCTTTGCTTTGGACTAAGTAGGAAACGATGAAATGAACATCATTTTCACTGTTTGGTGTATCTGGGCTCCCATTATGAAAGGGAAATGATAGAACTGAATATGAAATAAGAATAGGGTTGAAATATGTTGGGCAACTGCTTTGTGACCAAGAAAAATCAGATTTTTTTTTATTATGCTAACTTTGGTTTTCTGTATGTGTGTGTGTGTGTGTGTGTGTGTGTGTGTGCACACATGTACTGTTTATGAAGTAGAATTTGAGGAAAAATCTTGTTATTATGGAAAGGGTGTTTTCCATAGATGTACAGATTTCCCATAAAATGCAGAGTGGGAAGTTTCAAAGAGTTGAACAGTTCAAGTATATGCTGTGTCATTTATCATCTGTGTGTCCTAAAGAGAATGCTTCAACCTTTCTGATATTCCCATTCATCATCTCTAAAATGGGAAAGCAATATGTCTTGTAGAAACCATGTGGAACTGGGAGTCAGGATAGTTGCCTTTAAAACTCATTGGCATGGTGTGGCCAATGGCCATTTGCTTTACCTCTCAGCTTGGCGGAGAAAGAGCCTTGGGCCTGGAGTCAGGAAGGTCTGAGTTCAAATTTGATCTCAGACACTTACAAAGTGTGTGACCTTGAGCAAGCTACTTATCCTCTGCTGGTCTCATTTTCCCCAGCTATAAAGTGGGCATAATAATAGCATCTACCTTTTAAGGTCATTGTAAGCATTAAATGAGATAATATTTGTAAAGTGCTTAGCACAGGGCCTGACACATAGTATGTGCTTTAGAAAGACTTTTGTCCTTCTTTTTGGGTTTCATAATCTGTATAATACAGGTAGGCCTAGATGATTTCTAAGACACTTCCAGATTTAAAGTTCTATAATTTCTAATATTTGCATTCCTTAAGACACAAGGATTGAGATAAATGTGAAGATCAAAATATTATACATTGTAACTACAAAGTATTATGCAAGTTAGAGTTGTCTTTGGTGTTTTGTCACTTTTTATACCACCTGAAAGAGTGAGCTCCTTTGAGAGGGTAGACATTATAATAATAACTGATAATTAAATAGCTGTTAACCTTTCAAAGTGATTTCAACATCATCTCACTGGATCCTCACAATCAAACTCTAACGTGAATGTTACTCTAATTACTATCCTTTACTTTGGAGGAACATGAGTGTCATTGAAGTTCAGTGACTTGCCCATTGTAACAAAACTTGCCAGAATCTGAGTCAGGATTTAAACCTTGCCTCCCAATCCAGTAGTCTTTCCGTTATACACAGAAGTTTATATGGCATAGAGCACAAGAATGGCACTTAGGACCATGTACATACTTGCAGATGACCTATCAAACACCATCCCACAGAGCATCACTGACAGCATACATGATATAAGTAACAGACTATTTGACTACATTAATGACAGGTAAACCACTAGTCTTGGTGGAAGCCCCAGAGTGAATTGGCTAAGCAGATAGGTGGCCCATTGGATAGAGCTCTGGACATGGAGTCAGGAAGACCTGATTTTAAATCCAAACCTAGAAACTTCCTAGTTGTGTGATATTAGATAAATTTGTTGACTTCTAGCTGCCTCCATCTCCTCCCAGCATTGTTGTGAAGGTCAATTGAGATAATATTTATAAGTGCCTGACACATGGTTGCTGTTGATATTTGTCCTTCATCTTTGAAAAGGACCAATGGCATCATGGGAGTGGTCATGATTTGCATGTGTAATGGATTTTAGTAAAGCAGAGTTACACAAAGTTGCCAGTCTTATTCTCTCTTCCAGAGTCATCAAAGTCCATTGCCAAGACAAAAGTCAAGATGACTGGTGATGGCCCTGGATGCAGTAGATAACCTTGGTGTCTTTGATGTCTGAAAAAGTTCTAAGCACTCCATAGCACCTGCTTCAGCTGCCTTCATGACTGTTGGAACAAATTGTTCTTATCTATGAATTCCATTGGGGGAAGTCTTTAGGTACTTGGGATAGACATACCCATAACTCACAGATGTGTTAGTCACCTGTTGGTTGCCTTAAACTGGTTTATCCTATCTACTAAGATAGCACATTAGTTGGTACTTAATAAATGATTATTCCCTTTCTCCTTCCCTCAGCATCTGGGTACTACTTTACATATAAATGATTACACAGTGAGCATAGATGAATCATGAAAACTCCTTGAATCAACCTGGCTCTTGTTTTCTATATCTAGCTTATTTCACACAGACATGACTCATCATCCCTATAACTTCAGAGGGGATTGTGGTGCAACTTTTAATACACTTATATTTTGATGGATTTGATAGTCTCTCAATCACTATACTGATACATGCAAGATACATTTAAAAACCAAGTGGAAGGCCTCCAGTGAATTGGCTAAAATAATTTATGAAGGATTTATGTGAATAAAGACAAGAATCATACCAGATGGGAATATAAATGGCTCAGATTTACAACAAACGCAATCTTAAAAATGTTATTCAAAACTCTAAGTTGATTCTTTAAGCTGACAAATTTTAGGAAGAAAGAGGTAAATAGTAAAAAAAAAGAAACTCAATCTTGACATTTATTAATGCTTTTAAAGCAACTTCTAGGGTTATTCATGAATCTGTGCAGATATAAAACAATCTCTCATACTCTTTGGACTCCTTGAAGCTCATTACTAACATTCAGAAGGTCATAGAATGATCCAGGAAGAATTGCATGTTCCAAGTTTTCAGAGTTTCAGTCATGTTAATTAAACTCTACTTACTTAGGCTAGGAAATGCATTTGTAACTAGTTCAGGAGGAATTTCAGTGAAGAGGAATAAAATGAGAATTTTTTTTTTCAGATAATCCTTAGTTCAGTTAAACAGAACATCTCATTTACTGAGAATTTTAATTGATCAAGTGTTTTGAATATTGTCAAAATAAATAGGTCCATTTCACAATGTATTTTAAAGAATTTAACAGCTAATATATGGAGAAAGGAAGATTTTTCCTCACTAGGCTTTTATCTTTATCCATAGTTGATCAGAAACATTTTTGAAGACTTGGATGGAAACAAGAAAATCTGAGTGTGATCTGTCACAATACACAGTGCCCACTACATGCTTAATGTTGTAACAGAAGGCTGAAAAGTTACAAAGATTAAAAAAAAAATTCTAATGGAATCTTGTCTCTTAGAGAGGAGAATAAGACTTGTCTACAAGAAGTGATGCTGGAAGTTTGATTCAAAGTTATCTCTACTCAGCCATGTTGTCTCAGAGTATGAAATGTGAGTGTCTTTAACTGTAATCTCTTCCAGATGCTCAGATGACTGACAATTCAGTTTTCCCATGGACATTAAAGTCATACTCAGGAGACTAATTTGGGTACTTCTTAATGTATCTTCCAAGGTCACTGTTCATAGCTGTCCCAGTTTTTCAACAGGTGAATTTGCGTTGATAAATTTCAATTACAATCTAAGTTCAGAAAGTATATATTAACTAACTTCTGTGTGCAGAGAACTTTGCTGAGGGCTAGAGAAGATAGAGCTATAGGATTCAGTCATTGTTTTCCAGGACTTGCCTACTATGTAACCTAAATGTTCCAGTATTAAAACATTGTGAATTCAGGTAAATGCTGCAAATGCTAGCACCTTAACTTAAATTTAAGATCTCCAGCCCTTAGTTTCTTCATCTGTAAAATGTAAAACTAATAACTACATTATTTACCTCACAGGTTTATTGTGAAGCTCAAATGGGATAATGTACACAAAACATTTTGCAAATTTAAAAGAACTGTCAGTTATTTTATAATAAGCATAACTAATATTTGTATGAAACCTGAATTTTTTTCACTTTTAACAACTCCAAATTTGAATTTGTATGTGAAAAAGGACTTGCTATGAAGCGCATCCCATGATTGCACCATAAGAACTAGAATGACCATGAAGTTCTGGGCTGTCTTTCTCTAGAAGAGGTGGCCCACCTTCTTTGCTTGCCATCGACAAGAACATTCCTCACAAGCAAATCTGATTTTGTGAATGTTGAAAATGGAGTGGGAAGGAATGTGGATTTTGATTTCTCTGAAGATGAAGCCCTCCTTCCAAAGTTAAAAATAAGAATGTTTCGCACCCGCATTTTTATTTGTTTTTAAGATCTGAGTCTATCTGCAGTATTTGAACAGGGAGACAATTCAGGGTGGTAGAGAAGCTAACAAACTGCTCACCGTTGCCGGCAGTGGGATTCCCCTATGCCAGGATCTCTGCGGGGCACTTACTTTTACTATGTCTTAATAAATTGGATGAAGTACGTTTTCATGCCTTCTTCCTGGCAGACAGCCTAACGAGTGAAGGTTATACTCAGAGGCTTTCAGCAAGAAAGGAAAAACAAATCGTGAGCAGTTCTGAAGGTCAGGGAGAACTGCGTTCACATTCGTCACAAGCAGATGTCAAAGTTCTGCCCTTTTAAGAAATTTAATTGCCCCGTAGGAGCTTGAAGAGGTGTGGCTAATTAGCATCATTGGCATTGGTTCCATCTGGGTGGTGTTAAGTGACTAGAGGATTCACTTAGGAAGAGGATGTACTACTAGCAGTCTCAGCAGATCTCTCCATTTCCCAGGAGATAATCACGTAAAGTTCAATGCACACAACTCTTCTTTTGGCTCAAGAGTGGCAAAAAGTAGGTAAGTCTTTGGTGATGTTTTCTGTTTTTGTTTTGGATTGTATATAAATGATATGAAAACCAGTCACTTCAGGCAGTTTAAGTGAAAGAAAGGAACAGCAGCAATTATGACCACAACCACAACCACCACACCAAACAAACAGAAAATTGTTAAGTAGGATAAGGTCAGATTAGTTTGTTTGGCATCATGCAAAGTAAATATGTGGAAGATTGACTTTTTTTTTAAATGGCACTGAGAAAATGTTGTGACAACCTTACTATAACATCTTGACCTGTTTCACTCAGTCAGTTAATAAGCATTTATTAATTGTTTACTCTGTGCTAAATAGTAAGGATGTAAAGGAAGGAAAAATAAGGGTCTTCCTGCCCTCAAAGAGCTCACATGTCAATGGCTCTATCTATCTATCTATCTATCTATCTATCTATCTATCTATCTATCTATCTATATCTATAATATAGATATGCATACATATATATTTATGTGTATATGTGTGTATAGTTTTGTATCTGTCTGTCTGTCTATCTATACATCTATATATGTATGTATGTATCAATAGCAGATTGAAGGTAATCCTTAAGAAGAAGGCACTAGCACTTAGGGAATTGAGATAGGGCTCTTATAGGAAGTGGGATTTAAGGCTGTGTCTTAAAGGAAATCAGAGAAATGAATAAGGAGAGGTGAGGAGGGAGTGTTCTGGGAATTTAGGCCAGGTAACGCAAAGGCATGGATTTAAATATGGAGTTCAAGGAATAGCAAATAGGGCTGGATAGTAGTAGAGTGTGTGAATAAGAGTAAAGTGCAAGAAGACTGGAAAGGTAGGAAGAGAGCAAGCAGGTAGGGAAGAGTTTTAAATGCCAAACAGAGGAGTTTATATTTGATCTAAGAGGTAGGGATCTAATTGAATTCATTCCCACAAACATTTAAGTACCTATTATTTTCCAGCAACTGTACTAATCACTGCAGATATAATTATTAAATATATAATATATAAACCCTGCCCTCAAGGAGCTTGCAAGGAGGGGCAAAATAACATACAAAAGAAGGCAGGGATGGTGGGGAGAAGATTAATGGGGTACCTAGCATGAGGGCATCTTATTCCATGGAATTGAAACCAGGTAGAGTAATAGATACAAAGTGCTATTTATCGAATGGGAGGGTGACATAAGCATTTCCATACTTTATAAAAAGTTGTTCTAGCAGTCAAGCTGACACTTGAGGTACAGAGACCAATTGGATTGCAATAGTGCAGGACAGCAAGGGTGAAACTCTGTACTAGGGGAGGTGGCTGTGTGAGTGGTGAGAAGGAGATACATATATGCATGCATATATATGCATGCATATATATTATATATTTAGTTAGGTAGATATAGATAGATGATGGATCGATAGATATGTGTATACATATAGACACACATATATGTGTATGTGTATATATGCATATATTGCTGATTTCCAAGGTGTCATTGCTCACATTGAAAATTTAACAACTGACTCTTGTTAGCTTAGTTTGAGCTGGTTCCCGGTATTCCTCTGCAAAGAGCATGCCAATGCAAGAAAAGGCTTTGTAATAAGGCACAAAGATATGGAGGAATCTAGACTTGTGAAGAGTGTGGGAACAGAAGTGAATTTTGAACTCCTTTGCTCACTACCCAGTTCTAGGCCACAAATCCAGGGTAGATTGAGGAGGTGACCACCATCTAGGATTTATATTTCAGGATGACTGTGGGTCATGGGTACTAGATAGTGTATTGAACAAAAGGAAATTCAGAAACAAACAGTAGCTATATGGTTTGAAGCACAGGAACAGAGTAAAGTTCCAACCTCTAGTTCAGTCTAAAACTTGCTGAAGAATAAATAGAGTAGGAATTGCAAAACAAAGGCAAAGCTGCATTTCTGTCATTCTGAACAAGTAGAGCTTTTCAGCTAGTTGAGAGTAGCTGAGCCCAATAGCAATCTAGTAGAACTAAAACTAAAAGAGCCAGCCCATAGATATGTTGCTCAGCCCTAAACTCATGGTAGGAACTTTGAGAGGTCAGATCAGGATGGCAAAAAATAAAACCCCAGACATTCTTCCATAAATGAGAACAGCCTCCTTAGAACAAAATCTAAAGTCAGGAAGTAGTTTGGAAGAATGAGAAAAGCAAAAACAATACTGCTATTAAAAGCTATGAAAGTGACAGGGAAGCTCGAGACTTACGCTCAGAAGAGAATGACTATGAAACAGCTACAGACAAAACCTGAAAGAAAAAAGGAAATAGCTCGGGCATTGCGATCCAGAGAAAGAAGTCTGTACAGAGTGATTTTACACACGTGTAGATACACGCATATTTCTGTCTAATGGTAGTCATCTTTAGGGGCAGGGGAAGGGAAAAATGGGGGAAAAATTAACACGATAACTTCTTGTTCATGGTCTTTGTAAAGGTTTTCCATTGACACTGTATCCAACATCCTGAAAACGTTTTTTACTGCTAGAGTAACATTTAGATCATCTATCTCTTAATCTTTCCAAACCATGAACCTATCACCCATTTTATATCACATGACAATTGTTATATGATTTTATCTTTTTGCTGTTCTGGTGGTTTCATGTGTTGCCATGGTTAGAAATGTAATGGTCAACCTACTAAGCAATGTCTGTCTTTAGCTAAACTGACTGTTGGGCATCAAATACAGTCTGTCATCAGAATGTTTTTGAAGCTTTTCTGTCATGGCAGAAACTTCCAGCATTATGCTGACATAGCCTTCAAGAGCTAGGGAAGTGGTTCTCAACCTTCCTAATGCCGTGTCCCTTTAATACTTGTATGTGAGCATATCTGCATGTGGGCGGACCCGCCTGGAGATGGATAGAGAAGCAGTGTCTTGGTTCCTAAGACCATCAGGAAATATGTGTTTTCTGATGGTCTTAGGCGACCCTGTTCAACCCCCAAAAGGGATTGTGACCCACAGGTTGAGAACTGCTGACCTAGGGTCATCTCTATACCACAATAAGACATCAGAGTAAGACTTAAAAAAAAAACATATCTACTGTGAAAGATTATTTAAAGATATTTTTTGTCTGCTATGATTTAGAGAAGGCTGCTTTCCCTCAGGGTAATTGTAACAGAACATTGTCAAGCTGAAACTCATTTATATGAAGCTGGAAGGTGGGGCTTACCTCACACGCTCAGGTATAATAAGACAAATTTGTTCATGATCCAGGGCATGGCAAGTCATTTCATACACATTGTTATATTTGGGTGGTTTGTGTTCTCTTGATATCTGAAATGTTGCCTGAATCTAGAACCACCTTTTTACTTGCTCCTTGAACTCATGCTTCTGATCTGAACTTTCTCTAGGTAGGAAACCTTAGCCCATCTCCTTAATGTCCCAAGTCTGCAAAATTCTTTACAACAAACCCAATGTTTTTGGGTACTCCATTTTGTTCTTTCTGATCCCAGTAATTACCTAATATCTAGATCAGACATGCATAACTTGGAAGTAGATAGGAGCCAAAATTAAAATAGGCTAAATTTCTTTAGATCACAGATGGGTTAGACTAGACATAGACCAATGATGGTTGGTTTCCATGGCTCACGTGACAAACAGCAGAGAGAGCATAGTGTCAACCCACATTTTTTCAAGTCTACCTGCAATACTTTGACTGGCCGCATGTTGTGCAGGCCTGATGGAGCTTGAGAGAAGTCTCAGTTTAGGTCATGTGAGACACCTTGGAAAATGGAGAGAGGCCAAGGGGTGGTGGTGGAAATCTTTCCATCCTTTACTTAAAATGAAGATAAATATTTGAGAGAGGCAGCATGGTATAGTAGATAAAGAGCTAGGTGTGAATCCAGGAAGTTCTCTGAAAGCTACTGGGTACATGAGCCTAGGCAAGTAACTTAATCCTTCAATATTCTAAAAATCTCTTTAAGATTATAAATTGTAGAGAAGACACAGTACTGGTTAAAGGAATTTCCTTATATGGGAGCTCCCTAGATACAGGAAATCACTTCTCTATCCAAAAAGAGGAGTACTCTATAAAATTTTAAGTACAGAGAACTTTTTTCCCCATATATTGCCTGTGTATAACAGAAAGAAGATCTTTTATTAATTCTTATTGTTTGACTTGTCAAGAAGACATTTTATGACATGTTTATTTTTTACTTTGAATCAATTAAAATATTTGGATTTTGGAAAGCCTAGATATAAATATGAATCTAGATGGTTAATGTTATTTTCTTAATGTTCAAGGAACATTGGTTAGATAATTTTTATTGTATTTCACTGGGATTAGGAAAAAAAAAACCCTATCACTATTCAGCAATTACTTTGATATTATACTTAAATGACCTGTAGTTTACTTAACATTCCAATATATACCAGTAGGAAAAATGAAAACGTTACCAATGACTAGCTATGGAGCCTTTGATTAAGAAATAGGCCATGCTATCTGTGGAAGTCAAATAGATCTAATTAATCAAACCTTAAAATATGTTTATAGGTCTATTAAACACACATACACACACACACACACACGCACAAAACTGTTGAATTAAGGTAACTTTTCCAGAGTCAACAAATAATTTTAAGGAAATATATCAAAATACATACTCAATATAGTACAAAGTCTTCTGCTGAAAGTATTCTATTGCCAGTGGCATAGATCAAAGTGTCAAAAATTTAGAGTTGGATTCACAGGCAGTCTAATGCAAATACATCATTTTACTCTTGAGGAAACTGAGACTCAAAGAGGTCAAGTGACTTGGTCAAGTTCATATAGTTAGTAGTTAGTAGAACTACAGTTTGAACTCAGGTCTTCTGATTTCAGATTCAGGATTAGTATTATAAAACTTTATAGCTAAAAAAGTACATTTTAAAAATTAATTTTTTTTATGCATGACAAAATTGAAGCTCAAAATGACTTGCCCAATGTTATGCATCTAATTAGTGTCAGTGATTTATTTAGATCCTTGGACTGTTGAATCCACCCATGGCTTTCAGCACCATACCATAACGTATTCCTATTTTAGTTTAGAAAAGATGACTTCAATAATTTAATTTTAATTAATTCATTGGACTTATCAGATGAAGGATGTTATGCATACCTACTTTAAGAAAACATTTCCCAACTCTTATGCCCATATTCTTTAAGAATTTAGCTCAGCTTGATACTAGAAAGCTCAGCATTCTTGAATATTAAATTTCTTTAGAAGAGGATTATAATGGAGGAAGAATAAGACACAGTAAATTACCTAAAGCTTTATTTGGGGATGGCTCTGAAACAGATAATGATGAATAATACATAGTTCATTCATTTTGCATATTTTGAAAAAAATATGTAAATCTTATTAAGTAAATTGCTTTTGAAGTCAGATGTTTTACAAAAACAGTTAATTCTCTTCTTGTTACTGGATGTAGGTAATATTTAATATAACCACATGCAAATCTTTAGTCTTTCTGGTAAATTTAAAAATCTGAAAGTATCTAATAATAGACTCTCATTCTCATAAAATCAGGACTTTAATGCCCTTTGCTTCTATATCTGTTATTCCAATCCTGACTTTTCTATTCTATCTTGATATGATTGATTTAATCATGTTACTCTATAGATTCTTGAAGGTTATTAAATTTTTATCTTTTTTAATTCTATATTTTGTGGGGAGTTAGGAAGAGGACTTTCATAAAAACTCTGTCTTTTCCTATACTCCATTCTTCAATTTTTCTGCTCCTTTTCTTAGTAGTAAAGCAATGGCTTCTTAGAGAGGCAGTCTAATATAGTAGCGATATGACTTAATGTGAAGTCAGAAGATCTGGATTTAAATCCGTGCCCAGCTATATGATCTTGGCAGCTTCAGTTTTCTCATTTATGAATTGAGGATAAGAACAACACTACATGATTGTTGAGAGGATCATAAAGTGCTTTGTACCAAAAAGTGCCATATAGATCTGAATTATTTTTACTTATCACTGGTATTAGAAAATGAGATATTACCAACTAGAATACTAGGATAGAAGTTAAGAAATGTTCTAGCCTGATCTCTGACACATATTGGCAGGGTCTCCCTAGGGAAATCAAATAATATTCTGGCATCCTACAGAACTAAGAATGTAACTTATGAGTAAGTGAATAATTTTCCATGCTATAAGAAAGTGACTTGGTGTGTCAGAGCCTCAACTCACCTCATGTGAGGGATGGAGGAGGGTAGATTCATTAATCTGTAACATCTCTTCTAGTTTGAAAATTTGATAAATTCATACTTTGATGATGTGATAGGTCTGAATGAAAAGAGATAGGAGAAGAGAAGTAGGATATAGAAAGAATAAAGAACACTTGTCTGGGCATGTCAGGAAACTAGGATTACAGTCCTGCCTGTTTAACTTTGGTGATATTAGTTATCCTATATGACCTACATTTTTTTTCATCTTTACAATAGGTGTACTAGTTTACCCTTGAAGTTTTTTCTAACTAACATTCTTTGAATTACTCTAAGAGGAAATCAGACATGAAAGAATCATAACCATGACAGGTAATAGGGCTATAGAGTTCATAATTTGGCCTTTGACTAGAGATTCATTACCTGAGTTAAAGCATAATGTATAATATGCTGCTATTCAGATATGGTTAATTTCAGCACCCAATTACCAAGGATAGGTGTGAATGGTGGCTCTTCAATGCCACACTGCATTGAAAGATGCACTTATTTGCACATCAATATTGCAGGTAAAGGCAGACCATGAACTTAAAAGGAATTATGACAGCAGCACATTATTTTTTTGGAGTACATTAGTATGGGAAATAGTGTGGTACAGTAGAAGGGGTACAAAATTTGGTTTTGGTGGAGTTGGATTCCAATCCTAGCTCTGCTACTTGAAGCCTATGTGAACTTGAAAAATTCTCTTAATGCTTCTTGGCCTTACCATCTGTGTGACCTTGAACAAGTCACTTTGTTGCAATCTTTGTATTTGAAATGATTTCTTTCTGGTGACTTGTAATATTTTATCTTTGTCCTTGGAGATCTGGAATTTAGCTTTAATATTTCTGAGAGTTTTCATTTTGAGAAGTTTTTCAGTGGATCAGTAGATTCTGTCAATTTCTATTTTATGTTCTGGTTCCAAGATATCAGTGAACTTTTCCTTGATAATTTCTTGAAATATGATGTCTAGGTTCTTTCTTTGGTCATGGCTTTCAGGTATTCCCATAATTCTTAAATTATCTCTCCTCAATCTATTTTTTTGATCAGTTGATTTTCCTATGAGATAGTTCACTCTTTCTTATGTTTTTTATTCTTTGGACTTTGTTTTACTGTTTCTTGATGTCTCATGGAATCATTATCTTCCACTTACCTAACTCTAATTTTTAAGGAATTATATCTTGATCTTTTATGGTAGAGACTTCTAGAGGTAGAGTCAAGATGGTGGAGTAGAGAAAGCACTCAGCTGAACTATCCCAATATTCCCCTCTAAGCAACTTTAAAATAGTGCCTCAAATTAACTCGTGAGTAGTAGAAATAATTGAACTAATAAATAAAACTAGGATTTGGTTTTATGAAAACAACATAAGTAAACCATTGTTTAATTTGATTTTTTTAAGGAAGAAAATAAAATTACCCATATCAAAAATGAAAAAGTTAAGACCAATGAAGATGAAATTAAACCAATTATTAGGAATTATTTTGCCCAATGGCCAGTAAGATGGACAATCTAAGTGAAATGGATGCTGTGTACTAGAAAAATATAAACTACACAAATTAACAGATGAAGAAATAGAATACTCCACCTTATCTTAGAAAAAAAAATGAAAGAAGACATCAATGAACTCCCTAAGGAAAAAAATGCCCAGGATCAAATGGAAAAAACCAAACAAACAATTTTACCAAAGATTTAAGGAATAATTAATCCAATAGTTTATAAACTATTTGAAAAACAAGCTAAGGAAGGGTCCTACCAAAATCCTTTTATGGCACAACTGTGGTTTTGATACCTAAACCAGAGAGAGCAAAAAAAAAAAAAAAATGAAGAAAGAATACTTTGATCAAATCCACAATTCAAAACAAATACAAAAGACCTGTGATGGAAAATGCTATCCATCTCCAGAGACTGAAACAAAATATATATATTTTTAGTTTCTTTACAATTTTTTTTTACTGTGTTCATGTTTTCTTTTGCAACATGGCTAATATGGAAATATGATGTATATGACTTCACAATTACAATTTATGTCAAATAGTTTGCTTTCTCAAAGTGAGGTTAAGGGTGGGAGGGAAGAAGGGAAATTTAAACTCAAAATTTTTAAAAATGATAGTTTTACATGAAAATGGTAATTATTTAATAAAATAAATAATTAAGGAAAACAAGCACATGGGGAAAAAAAGGAAATATTTTCTTCAATAAGCTTTTGTACCTTTCCTTTGCCCTCCACCCCCCATTTTCCAGTTCTGCTTCTAAGGAGTTATTTTCATCTGTAAAGTTTTATACTTTTTATTTTTTTTGATTTAGCCAATTCTGTTTTTAAGGTGTTATTTTCTAAATTTTTTGCCTCTTTATTTTTAATTGTCCATTTTAAATTTTGTTCCTTTACTCTCATTTTAAACCAAATTTTTTTCCTCTACCACTCTGATTTTGAAAATAGATTTTTTAGTTTCCTTTCCAAGCTCCAACCCTGGTGCTGCTAACATGGCTAAACCAGGAAGGTCGGAATTGTGGGTAAATATGGAACACATTATGGTGCATCCCTCAGAAAAATGGTGAAGAAAATTGAAATTAGCCAGCATGCCAAGTATACCTGCTCTTTCTGTGGCAAGACCAAAATGAAGAGACGGGCTGTGGGTATCTGGCATTGTGGATCCTGTATGAAAACAGTAGCTGGTGGTGGACCTACAGTACCACCTCTGCAGTCACAGTCAAATCTGCCATCAGAAGACTGAAGGAATTGAAAGACCAGTAAAATCTTCTTACCAAATATCTGTAGCCCATAGTCCAACAATAATGAGTTAATTTATTGAACAAAAAAATAATAAATTTTTTAGCTCTTTGGGTTTGTGTCCAATTGATTTTTTACTTTGAGATTTTGTTTTTAGCTGTTTTAAGTTCATAGTCTTTTGAGGTTATGTCTTTATCTTCTCTGTCACCATATTAAATTTTTATGCATAGATATGTTTTGTTGTTTCCTCATTTTACCACATTTTTTAAAACTTCATGTTAAAGTTGGCCTTTGTTCCCTATATGTCCAAGGTGTAAGGGGAAAACACACTGTCCTGAGCTTCAGGCTTTTCTTGCACTGATGAGCTAGTTCTGGGGTTTTAGAAGTTTTTGGTGCTTTGAAGCTGATGTGATGTGGAACAGGAGTCATCACTGCTCTCCTGATTTGCAGTCTCATTCTTACCCAGGAAGAGCCTTTAGATTGTGATCAATATTGTTCCTCAGAGTAGCCTGATCCTTTGTGCCCAAAGGCAATACTGCTCCTTGTGACCACTGCTTTTTCTTTTAAACTGTACCCCCCAAAGTGGGTATAGGTGAATGAATTGTCAAACAGTGTCACATCCCATATCCAGTGCTAGCACAGAGATCCCCTTTAATCACTTTCTGACCAATTGCCAGGTCATCTTATTCTCTTTGGCTTGAGAGCTCCTGAAACTGCTTCTGCTGCTTCTGTCATAACTATCTAGTCCCATTAATGGTGTTTCATCCATCCCTGTGGAGACACACATATTTCTCCTTCTGATCTAAATTGTCTTGGGCTCAAAGAATGTCTTAACTTGACCACTTGTTGGCTCTGTCACTTCAGAATTTGACTTGAAATGTTATTTTAAAGAGTTTTCAAGTGAATGACAGGAGAGTTTGGCTGAGCACTTGCTCTATACCATCTTGACTTCATAATCCCATTGTGAATCCACTTAATATGTAATACTATATGTTACATGATAATAATAACTAGAATTTATATAGTACTCTTAGTTTTGCAAAGTCCTTTGTGTAGTTTATCTCATTTGATGTAACAGGAATGAGATTTGAAGTTCTTTTTGTATTCCTAAACTAAGAGGTACTTAGCAGCTAGTTCAGATTAAGCCTCTGTTAAAGAAACGGAAAGTATGAACTCCTGTCTCCTGTTGCTGATCTAACAGGAAGGGGCTCAACAGGGAGGGGCAATACTGTTTATATGGAAAAATCCAGAGAGGGGAGTCAGAATTTCTTGGGACAGGCATCTGGAGGCAGAAGCTGCTGCTACCAGGGAGGCTAAAGGAGGAGCCAAGGAGGCTGAAGAGGAAAGCCCCTCCCAGGCTGAAGACAATGATTTTGATTTTGAAAACCTGGATGGAGTGATTTTGATTCTGGGAGCCAGCTGAGACTTCTGCTGAGTCTGAGGGCCAGTCGAAGCTGACAAAAGACTGAGGACTTTGTATAAACTTTGTATACTTTGGATGAACTTGTTTATGGCTTTGTTGGGCCTTGACTTCCCAGGAGCAGACACTGTGGAGGGTTTAACATGGACTGGATGCTGTGGGCTTTAGTGTGGAACAGAGACTGCACAGAGAGCTGGTGAAGGACCTGGGAGCTGGTGAAGGACCTGGGAGCTGTCTGCCTTTGAACTCAGGTGACAGTTTGCTGAATCCAGGTAGGATAGGGGACCATGGAAGGGGATCCAGGGAATCCAATAAGCCACTCTGGGTCAAGCTGAAAGAATACTTTACTTGGATACTGTGTACTGGCTGAGAAATTGTAAATTGACTAGTGACCTAGGGGTGGAGGGTCTGTGTATTTCCTAATGATTGAATAGTGAATGATGAAGGATGATTGATTGACTAAATGATCGTACTCAGTGAGTAGTAACTGAATAAGTAATCGATTTGTAACCTACTGTACCCCATGAATGGAGAACTTTGACTACTGTGCTTTGTGATTGTATTAAGGATTTTGTGAATGTTTGAGTTACTAAATGATTATTCTTTGTTCAAAACTTTTTGACCACTGTAGTGGAAACTATGTGAACATTTTCTGTGACAAGTTGTTGTGAGTGCTGTATTTTGATCATCTGCGATGAGTTATAATATTGTGAATGCTGTACCTTGATTTCTGTGAATGTTTTGCTTTGATTTGTTATGGAATAGAGTGTTCACTATACTGTGTAATCAGAACCTTAAAAGCTGTTCACAGCAGCAGTCCTCTGGAAAGCTACTAGTGCTTGGCTTTACATTGGATAACCTCAGAACGACTGTGAATGGTACATGTTCTTATTATCCCCATTTTACTGATGAGATAAACTGAACCAGATAGAGATTAAGTGACTTGTCCAGGGTCACACAGATGGTAAATGTCTGAGTTGAGATTTGCTACCAGGTCATTCTAAGTATACACAAGTCTAGTCTTCTATCTACTATGCTGCAAATGTCTATATTTATCTGTGGTCAAGCCTTATCCAACCTCTGCTAGACCTCAAGGACAGAGACTGTCTTACCTATAAGTCATATTTCCTCCAGTGCCTAGGACTATGGGCATTGTGTGTGCATAATAAGTTTATGTCATTTACATTAGGTATTTAACTTATGCTTGTATTACTGATACATTTGCACACTTGGTGTTTTAGTGGCTTGGCCTATATCTTCACATGTAAACTGGTTTGAATACAAAGGTCTAATTCAGTCCAAAAATGGATTATTTTCAGATAAGTTTAAATAAAAAAAAACCAATTAGATAAAAATACCAAATGGTTTCTCATTTTCAAAATAGAGGGTTATTTCAATTTAACTGTGTGTTTTTTTTTTCTGGAGGGAAAAAAAAACAACCTTAGCTTGTGTGTAAATAGAGCCTTAGTGGGGTAGCTGGTGAATCAACCCAATTGGTTACTAGCAGGTTTTGTCACCCAGATAAGCACAATAAAATATACCCTGGGCCAATTATCAAAGAAGGGCTTTTATTTAAATCAACTTTTTAAGGCAAACTCACTTGAAGAAGTGAGAGAGAATCATCAGCATAAAGATATCTATAACTTTCAACTTATATATACCTACTTTCCCATTTATAGAAAAAAAATCATGATAAGATTCATCATTGAAGGTATCAGTGAGGAATAGTGGGCCACATCTTTACTCTTAAGCAACTAAATTGGAAAATTTTGAGTAAATATGATCACATTGTTTTTACTGTTGGTTGATTATGGGAAAATGTTAATTCTATACAAGAACACACCACTTTAAAGGCTTTCTTGCATCAAGGTGTCTCCAATCCATACACCAAAAACATTCAAGATTCCTTGAAAGATATAAAGAAATGACCCTGGGCAATGAGCCACTGTTTATAAATATGGATAAATCTTTTGGATGAGATTCATAACTGCTTAAGAAATTTAACATGATGAGGCAGAGCCAACATGACAGAGCAAAAGCAGGGGCTTGCTTGAGCTCTCGCCTAACCACCTCTAAATACCTGTAAAAAAAATGACTATAAACAAAATTCTTGACCAGAAGAGCTCATAAAATGACAGAATGAAACAAATTTCCAGCTCAAGACAACCTAGAAGGTCGACAAGAAAGGTCTGTTGCACCAATCTGAGAAAAGAATACAGTCTAGCATGGGCTGTGCCAGCACAGATAAGACTGAAGCAGGCCTCGTGGGACTGACTCACTGGCAGTTGTGGCAGTTTCCAGACTTCTCAACCCACAAACACCAAAGACAATTTAGGAAGTCAGTAGGAAAGATCTGTCAGACTTGGGTGAGAGAGGAGAAAAGCCCAACCTCAGCCCCTGGGTGGTAGCAATGGCAACAATGTCAGTAGCTGCTTTCAGAAGTCTCATCCCACAGAGAAGAGTGAGGGGGGTTGAGCAGTTTATTGGCGGGGGATTGCAGGAATTTCTTTGATGACAATGAGGCAGGATTCTCTTGCTTTCCCTTGCTTGGATCTGGGTTACCATTCTGGGTGGTGGTCCTGGGGCGAGAAAAAGTGCTGGTGTGGCATAGCTTGTGGTGGTGGTGGAGAAGGAATCCTCCTCACAGTTCCAAAGCAGAAAAGAGTACTTGTAGTCACTCAAAGACCAGAGCACAGACAAAGAAAGGAGTAAACACCTCTCTTTTCATCATGCCACCATGGAAGAATTGAAAATTTACAGGTCCACAGAAGTTTCTCTGAAAGCAACGGCACAAAAGCCCTGAAACTTAGGACAGTGTCTCCTCCACGTGAAAATAGGAATACTACATTAACAAAAATTAATAGTCAAGTAATTGGCTTGGGAAATGACCAAACAGCAGGAAAAAATAAATAAAACAACTCAGACTACAGAATTTTACTTTTTTGGCAAAGAAGATCAAAACATAAAACAAGAAGAAGACAACAAAGTCAAAGTTCCTACATCCAAAGCCTCCAAGAAAAATATGAATTGGTCTCAGGACATGGAAGAGCACAAAACAGATTTTGAACATCAAGTAAGAGAAGTAGAGGAAAAATTGGGAAGAGAAATGAGAATGATGAGAGAAAATCAACAGCTTGCTAAAAAGGAGACCCCCAAAATGCTGAAGAAAATAACACCTTAAAAACAGACTAATCCAAATGGCAAAAGGGGTCCAAAATGAGGAAAAGACTACCTTAAAGAACAGAATTGGGCAAATCAAAAGGGAGTCCAAAAGCTTACCAATGAAAATAAATCCTTAAAAGTTATAATGGAACAAATGGAAGCTAATGACTCTATGAGAAATCAAGAAATTATGAAACGAAACCAAAAGAATGAAAAAATAGAAGACTGTGCAAAATCTCATTGGAAAAACAACTGACATTAAAAATAAGTCCACAAGAGATAATTAAAAAAATTATTGGACTACCTGAAAGGCATGATCAAAAAAAGATCTTAGACATCATCTTTTAAGAAATTATCAAGGAAAACTGCCCTGATATTCTAGAACCAGATGGGGAAATAGATATTGAAAGAAATTCATTCATCACCTCCTACAAGAGGTCCCAAATGGAAAACTAGCAATATTGTAGCCAAATTGCAAAGTTCCCAGGTCAAGGAGAAAATATTGCAAGCAGCCAGAAAGATACAATGCAAGTATTGTGGAAACATAATCAGTATAACATAAGCTTTAGCAGCTTCTAGATTAAGGGATAGGAAGGCTTGGAATATGTTATTCCAGAGGTTAAAGGACCTCGGATTAAAACCCAGAATCACCTACCCAGCAAAATTGAATATAATCCTTCAGGGGAAAAAAATGAATGTTCAAAGAAATAGAGGACTTTCAAGCATTCTTGATGAAAAGATCAGAGCTGAATAGAAAATTTGACTTTCAAATACGCAAATAAAGAGAAGTGTGAAAAGATAAACAGGAAAGTGAAAGTGACATCATTAGGGACTTATTAAAGTTACACTATTCACATTCCTACATAGAATTTGTAACTCATAAGACCCTTCTCAGTATTTGGATAGTTGTACAATATGTGTTTGTGCTTGTGCATGTGCGTATGTGTGCAAAGGAGTGTGTGTGTGTGTGTGTGTGTGTGTGTGCATGTGTGTGCATGTAGACAGAGGGTATAGGGTGAGTTTTATATGAAGGGATATTATCTAAATAAAATTAAGTGATGTGAAAGGAATGTGTTGGGAGGAGAAAGGGAGAGGTACAATGAAGTAAATATCCCACAGAAAAAAATGTAAGAAAAAGCTTTTACAATGGAGGTAAAGAGAGGAGAGACAAGAGCAAATGGGTGAACTTTACTTTCATCAAATTTGGCTTAAGGAGGGAATAACATACACACTTAATTGGATATGAAAATCTATCATACCCTACAGGAAAGTAAGGGGAAGTGGGATAAGGGGGTCTGGGGGTGATGATAGGAGGGAGGCCAAATGGGAAGAGGAAATAAACAGAAACAGACATTTTTGAGTAGGGACAGGCTCAAAGGAGATGATAGAATAAATGGGAAGTAGGATAAGAAGGATGGAAATATAGTTAGTTTTCTACAACAAAACACTGTGGAAATGTTTTGCATGACTACACATGTATAGCCTATATCAAATTGCTTGCCTTATCAATGAGAGCTGGTAGGGTGGGAAGGAGAGAATGTGGAACTAATAGTTTTAGAAACAAATGTTAAAAACTGTATTTTCCATGCATGTGGGAAATAAGATATACAGAAATCTATCTTGGCCTACAGGAAAATAGAAGGGGTGGGGATAAAAGAAAAGTGTGGTGATAGAAGGGAGGGTAGATTGTGGGAAGGGGTATTCAGAATGCATGCTGTCTTAGGGTGGGAGGAGGGAAAGGTAGAGGTAGAGAGGAAATTTGGAACTCAAAATCTTGTGGAAATGAATGTTGGAAACTAAAATTATTTAATTAATTTAAAAAATTTAACCTGACCATTCACACTGGAAAGGTCAAGTCAATAAAGAATATTTATTTCTAGACTATAACATGGTGTTGGATGGATGTAATAATAGTGGAATTTGAAGATCTTCCAAGCCCCTTGTATTGACAAGCAAACAGGTACTTAGCACCTTGTTTCAAGTTGATGATTGTGTCAAGTATTAAGATCCAAAAATTGTGAATCCCACAGTGGGATGAACTTGTTGATGTAACAGGAAGGGACAGAACAGGTAGGAGCTAATACCATATATAAGGAAAGAACCAAGCTGAGAGAGGTCAGAACTTCTGGGAGTGAGTATCTGGAGGCTGAGCAACTACTGTTGTAGAGAGAGAAGAGAACTGAGAACTGAGAACTTCCTCTGAGAGGTGCCAAGAACTTCTGAGAGCTGGTCAGAGCTGCCAGGAAATTCTGAGTGCTGAGAAGAACTGAGAAATGAGAAGAGAGGAGAACTGAGAGGAAGCATGACTGTGGTACCAATACTTTGTCTGTCTGTTTTGATGTTACTTTGTCAGATTTTTCAGCTGATAGAGGATGATGCTGCTGTTACAGAAGCCCTGGGACCTCACTGCTGGTTCAGAAGCCCTGAAAGAGGATTTTATTGTTATATGAGAGCCAGGGTCTTGCTGATGTTTTCAGAAGTCCTGGGACTGTGCTGATGATTTGTGTTGATACCTCAGACCTTGTTGTTGGGTCTGTGTTGATTTCACAGGAAGAAAGTGAATTGATGAGGATGCAAGCCATATGTATGAATATTATTGTGGCTTTGTTAAGCTTTGTCTTCCCAGGAACAGAAACTATGACAGATTTGAAGTGGACTAGACATATGGGCAGGAGCTGGGACCATGGAAGAGGAACCATGGAAGCTTAGAGCCTGCCTCAAGTTAAGATGAAAAAACCTCTCTTGGGTATTTAATGCAAACTGAGAAAATCATGATTTACTGTGGCCTAGGGATGGAGAACTTTGACCTTTGTACTTTGTGATTGAATTAAGGACTTACTAAATGATTAAGTTACTAAATCAATATTTTGCTTAAAACTACGTGACCACTTTGGTGAAAATTATGTGGCCATTTTAGTGATAAGTTGGTATGCTATAACATTGTGAATGCTGTACTTTGATTTCTGTGAATGTTTTGTTTTATTTTGTTATTGAATAGAGAGTTCACTATACTATGTAATCAGAACCTTTAAGCTGTTCACAGCTGCAGTCCTCTGGAAAGCTGCTCATTCTTGGCTTTACATTAGACAACCTGGAAATCTTTTATTTTAGTATGTACATTTGGCATAGCTAGTATGATAATGAATTAGACCTAGAATTGACAAGGAGAAGATAAAATAAGTAGAACTAGGAAAACATTATACACAGTAACACCAATATAGTGTAATGATCAGCTATGAATAGAATAGCTATTCTCAGTACTATAATGATCAATACAATTCCCAAAGACTTATGATAAAAAATGCTATTCACCTCCAGAGAAAGAACTGATAACATCTAAATGGAGATCACAGAATGTGTGTGTATATATGTGTGTGTATATATGTATAAAATATATTTCTAGAGGGATTTTTGGGGTGATCTTTTTTTCTTCTTTTGGAAAATGGCTAATATGGAAATATGTTTTTGCATGATTACACACGTATAGTCATTATCAAATTGCTTGCCTTCTCAGGGAGGGGAAGGATAGGGAGGGAAAGAGGGAATTTGAAACTCAAAATTTTTAAAAATGTGTTAAAGTTGTTTTTACATGTAATTGAGAAAAATAATATGAAAAGAAAATAGGTTGTAATATTCCTTTAACGATCCAAACCTTAGTCAGGATGCATTGACCCTTCTTTCTAATTCCATAGCTCTACATGTGTTGTTTTCTGCCTGGTAGATATGAAACACAATATTTGATGAAAGAAAATTATCATTACACAGAGTGCAAGAAGCACATGCTTGAACTGAGCTACTTAAAATGTACAAGCAATGAAGAACCTCAAAGAATTATGAATTAAGTGATGATATCAGGGAAGTGTATGGTAGGAGGAGAAGAGAGGCTGGTCATATGGCAAAAGCAAGCAAAAACTCAAGTCCAAGTGTTTCTCTGGTTACCTGATATTAGGAGGAAATGAGAAAGGTTATGAATATATTGGGCGACTTTTGTGAGAAACTTATGTGAAGATTTATATAAGAGTTGGATAGGATGGCTATGTATATTAAGACTGCGATCTACTTTATTGCAGTGAATATGCAGGTTGATGAGTATACCAATTTGATTTTTTTTTTTGGCTACCTAGCCAATACAGTCAGTTGTTTCTATCTACTGAAACAATACAAGTGTTGTCAATCTCCTACAGGTTTTGGCATCCTGGAGAAAAGGCCTAACAACCCTACCCTAGTTATGGCTTAATTTGTAGCTTGTGTCCTTAACATATTTTCCCAAAGAATATCAACCCATATATGTTCCCTTGGTCTCTGTGGTTTGAACACTACCCTTCTCCACCTTGCCAATAATTCTACCTGACCAAGGCATAATCATTTTGGCAAAGCCTTTTGATTTTTTTTTTTTGAAATCTCTGTGGGGCTCTGCTTCCAGAAGGGAAAGCTCTGTCCCAAATCACTGGGGTCCTCCCGGCTGCCGTAGCTCTTAGGGAGAGGCTGGGAACTCCTCCTATT
>CM053583.1:74767880-74814021 GCA_028627135.1 Pseudochirops cupreus | reverse complement strand
CTTCCGGCTGACTGGATAGTGAGGACTCCAAGACCGAGACCCAAGACTGCAATCTGGATCCAGGCCGCTCAACACGAGAGCCCTGGCCTGAGAACAATCGCTCAGTCCCCCTGCTGCCTGCAGGCTGCGGGCGGGAAGCTGCAATGCCGAGGCGGGTGCAAAACCTCTGCCTTTCGCTTTTCCACTCTGGAGGCCTTCTGGCCAGACTGCTTATCTCCCCCTTTCACAATTCCCACTCGCAGCTGCTGCTAATCCACTCACCTGAGAGGCTCCTCAGCTCCTCCCGTCCAGCCACCCCCGGGGCACAGCCTCAGCGGGTTCAGGGCAGGCTGGTTTCGGTTCACAGTGCTGATATGGTTCCTCATAGCCGAGCTGACTTTAGTGGGAAGTATCTTTGTGTGCGTTTTGGAGTTCCAAGATTGGTTTAGAGTCCTATTTTACGGGTATTTTGGGGTGGCTATGTGAGAGCTGAGATATGTTGCTGCTGCTACGCCGCCATCTTGGCTCCGCTCCCTGGCAAAGCCTTTAAACAGAGATTTTTCCTGGATATAGCCCTGTTGTTCCTGGGCAAAGTCATTATCAGTAAATATTCCGTTCTTCGCCATTGAAACAACTATTAGTCTTGAAACAAAATAAATCATACAGTATTGAGTAAAAAGCATGTGTAGGGAAAAAATGAAGCTTGTTTCCAATGCCCACCCCCAGAAACAGTTTCTCAGGTCTCTCCATCACAGCAGTCCTAGGAGGATGATGTAAAAAGGAATTATTAACTACAAATACCTTAGATATGATTGTAGAAAGAACTCAACTATCCTGACAGAGTGCTAAGTTAAGCATAATTCTTACTAGTGCCAAGCATTACAGCAGTGGGCTTGGCACACTAGCCTTCTCCTAGCGTGTGATGCATCATATAACCAATTTTCAAACAAACGCTCTGGAAACAATTAAAAATGAGTGAGCAGCCCCCATCCTATCCTCTGGATGTTTTAAATTGCATTTTGGTCACCCATAACCACTCTCTCAAAATGATCCTTGAAATGCCAGGGCCAGGGGCAGAAAAGAAAGTTTTTTTGTGGTCCTGCCAAAAGAGAATTCTGTGCTTTGGGTCATTAGGAAGCCAACATGTTCAGGCTCAAAAATAATTGTTTGGTTTATAGTCACTGGAGGTTACAGCTTGACTCAGCCCTCAGCTGTGGAGTGTTAAGAGTGCATATAATGCAGGAGAAAACAGCTTGCTTACGTCACTGTCAGAAGCATATGCTGTACCCTGGCCTTCCCAAACAAATATGAGCAGCCTGTGCCAGCTTCTGAGAGACAAATACCATCACATTTGTGAAACATAATTTGGGTTTCCATACAAACCTAAGAGATGTAAACAAACATGTTTTGTATATTCCAGGACTGTGTCAACATATAACATACACTTTCTCCAACATGGTGGGATTCATAATACTAAATTTTGTTGGTCGCACAATTTCCAGTTAAAAGTAATTCACATACATGGACAAATTTGATCCCTTCTCTTAGTCCTATTTAGTAGGTAATGAAAATATTTGCATCTTACAGATGGACATCCTGAGTTGCAAAGAAAGAATTAATTCATTACTGTGGGTCATATGGCAAGATAGGTGAGGATAGAATCAGAACTCAGACCAAGGGTCATGTCATCATGGATTTAGGGCCAGAAGGAACTTTATAGATTATTTAGTCTCACTCCCTCATTTTATATAAGAGCAATACAAAGCTCAGAAAAATTCAGTCATTAAAAAGAAGAACCAGTAGTTGATTCCTCTGAATCCAATGATCTTTCTCAGAATTAAGGGACAACTGTTGGGCCCAAAGGGACTAGGGAACAGTGCCTGCCCCATTCCCTATTCTGTACTTAGTCCTGCAGTTTAGACTGGCAGCTCTCCTGAATGTCATCATCATCAGAAATTCAACATTCAGCAAGATAAAATCAACTCTGGAATTCACTCTTCAAAACTCTCTTCCCCTGTATTCCCTCCCTCCCTCTGGTTGGAAATTGGGAGGAGGTGGAGCATGTGGAAATCTGGGAGCTTATCCCTGCTTATTCATCATTTGAGCAGAGTACCCAGTGAATTTACCTTATCATTTACCACCTGGCTACTTTCCTGGACTTCGTCATCCCTAGAAACTCATTATTCTGCAAAATGAAGTCAGCTTTGAAATTCTCACCTCTTCAGATCATTTCCCTAGACAGGTCTAGGATTTCATCATGCACCATTGAAGGGCAATCATCCCTCCCATCTTCTTTTCATCTTCTTTTTATGCTTTGTACTCTATTATATTGTGAGCTCATTGAGGGTAGAGACTCTTTTAAGTTTCTATTGTATTCCCAGGGCTTAGCAAAGAGTCTGGTACATAGTAGGTTTTTAATAAATATTTATTGACTCTGATTCTCTCTAAATGGTTTCAATCCTATGGAGCCTGGTTCTAACAAATGAGGTTAATTTCTCCTTTCTCACACTCATAGACTCATGAAATCTCAACCTCATTCTTTTAAATTTACAAGTACATTTTAAATTTATTTTTATAAATTTAGTTATAAGCTAGGTGGTTCCTATCTATAGTTTCCCACAAAAGGAAGATCAGAAAAATTTTATTGAACATTAAGAGCCAGATACAGGGCAGGTATTTTGTTCCTACACACAAAATAATTGCTGAACATAAATAAGGCTCACAAGTGTGACAAAATGATATCAGCAAACATAAAAGAGGATCCATTAATTTAATTTTTAATTACAGTTCCAATCTTCTTGGAGGCTGATACTTAAACCTCATCAGAACATAAAGCAGTTTTACAGTAGGAATGTACTATGATGTTGGGAAGAGTAGACTAACCAGCCCTCCTCTAGCCCTCAGTGGAAGTTTCAAGTTACATGATGGTATCTGAAGGACAAATCAAGAGTACTGACCAGAAGCTATCTCTTAAATGACATATTACTTCCTCCTTTTTTTTTTGTTTTTGCTTTTTTTGGAGGGCAATTGGGGTTAAGTGACTTGCCCAAGGTCACATGGCTAGTGAGTGTTTAAGTGTTTGAGGCCAGATTTGAACTCAGGTTCTCCTGACTCCACAGCTGGTGCTCTATTCACTGGGCCACCTAGCTGCCCCAACTTCCTCCTTTTGATACCATAATAGTTCAGGGAAAACAAAGAGACCCCTTAACATTAACTATGTTATATTAAAGTGCCAAGTCCTTTTAGCTCTGGGTGACCACTTTGAGAGAAGTGCTTTTGTAGGTGCATGAATCTGGGAAGGATAACCCTAGGCTTGCTCCTTGAGTTTTCCCTTTTACTTTTCCATTATATCATACTCTACCTCTTCTGAGTCTGAATTCAATAGCTTTCTCTTTATACCACCCTTTATATCATAGTTTTTAGTGACAGGTATGTTGTAAAATTTTGTAAAATTATTGTGTTCAGGCTTTTTGTGAATCCATTAAGTTCCCTTTAATATTATCATTCAGGTAAACTCTTGTTTCTGATGGTTGATTTCACATAGGTAGAAATATTCATATAAGGCAACATTCTGATGAAGGCATAAGGAAAGGCCTATTAGAAGTAGTTTTGTGACTGTTAATAATTTTACTTATCTGGCTACAATACAGCATTTAAAAAAATTAAGTAGCTACTTTGCACAAGCTTCGGATGTAAGGATATAATGTGTAGTTAAATATAATCATGTAGCAATTTTTGTAGCTTTTATTTGTGTTCCATTTTCTTCTTGCTCTTCTTCACACGTGATATTTCATCTCCCCTCTCCTTGTCTTTAATAGGAAAATATGCCCTGTGGCTGTACATGTTCTTTCTCCTCACTGCTGTCTCTCAGAATCTCTGGTTTTCTTTAAAATTTTCTTTAAAATTCTGTTCATGTATCATATACTTCAGTACAAAAGGCCTTTCCTGATTTGTTGTCCCCATCCAAGTTATTATTGTCCCTCTGTCTCCTTTAAACCAATTAAATTTTCTATATGCTTTGCACACACTTGATTACATGAATTGCTATATGGCTGTGAGAAATAGAATATGTCTCCAAAGATTTGAAAGTGAATATTATCCAAAAAGCAGTTGTAGAGAGGTACATGATGAGTCAGTTGGTCCACAAGCATTTACTATAATGGGTTTGAGAAAACTACAATTTATAATCTGTAAGAAATCTTAAGGAAGAAACTAAATAAAAAGTATGGTCAAGGAAATAAATAATAGGAAGAAAAGAAAGGTTAACATGGAAAGGATGGGGCGTAATGGAGAAGAGACTTAATATTCCACTGGTATCCTTTTGATGTCAGGAGGAATCAAGAAAGGTCTTGAATCTTGAACTTATGGGATTACCTGGACAAAAGTTCAATAGGCCAGTGCAGAGGGCTTGCAATCTATATTTTTGAAGGGGACATTAAGGAAATCAATTAACAAGCATTTATTAAATGCATATTATATACTCAGAACTACATGAAACACAGGGGAAACAGAAAAAAAATAAAAAATCGTTTCTGTCCTCAGTGAGCTTGCATTCTAATGGAGGAAACAAGAAGTATATAAATACGACAGGTATATACAGGAAACTTACACAGTGTAAGGAAGGTAAAATTGGAGGGCAATCAATTTAAATACTTGAGTATATATCATTTTCCTTAAAAGAATATAAGCTCTTTTAGGACAGTAGATGGGTTCATTTTAGTCTTTAAATCCCCATGATTAGCATAAAACCTGACATTCACTTAACAATTTTTTTTTTTGACCTGAAGAATCAGAAAAAAAAAATCCCAAGTTTCGGTTTGTATAAGCAAGCTTTCTGATCATATGAGCTCTTGGCACATGTAAGCTCCTGATGTGTTTTTGGCGTGGTTTCACTTCTGTACTGCATTATTCAAATACTAAATAAAATCTTCAGTGGATGGTATTTTATTTTTATTTTATTTTTGGAGGGGGAAGGCAGGGCAATTGGGGTTAAGTGACTTGCCCAAGGTCATAGGGCTAGTAAGTGTTAAGTGTCTGGGGCTGGATTTGAACTCAGATCCTCCTGATTCTAGAGCCAGTACTCTTATTTACTGTGCCACCTAGCCACACCATTCAGTGGATGGTATAATGGAAAGAATACTAGTTTGGGAATTTTCAATCAAAGTCTAAGAGACCTGTCTTTTAGTACAGGCTCTAACCATTGGCGAGCTATGTGCTCTGAATCTCAGGTTCCTTAACAATTAAATGAAAGGATTGAATTAGATTGTTTCCCAAGTTCCTTGCAGCTATAAAATTGTTCTGACTTTGTCACTAGCCATTTTAACCTTGGATAAATCCTTTTAATCTCTTTGAGCTTCAGTTTCTTAATTTGTAAATTTAAATGTAAGGTCTCTTCTGATACCACTAAACATGATTCTACACATAGTAGGCATAGCAGACTCTTTTCTCTTGACCTCTTTCCCTAACCCTGCTCCACTCCAGCTGGAAAAGCCTCACTTATCTCATTTGCTCTTGTGATATGTGATATAATATCCCTGAGAGTTCAAAAGGTGAGGGGCAGTTAACTTTTATTCTGTTTTACAAATAGAATATTGTCGCAGAAAAGCCATCACTCTTAAATCATTCTCCACTAAAACTAGGACGAGAAGGTAGATTTCTTATGCTCTTGTAGTATCCATAGTTTTTCCCTTTAGTCTTCATACTTTTCTATTCACCCCAATCTGTGTATTAGATTCTTTGAAAGCCTGAAAACCTTATTTTACCTTTGCAAGACTCTATGTCGTTGCATGTAAAAATGATGCCTATATTATCAATGTCCCAAGGTGGATATAAAGATAAAATTAGATGCAATTGCTAAACATGAAAGACCACCCAATTTTACCCCTATTACTGTCATCCTCATTATCATTATTATTAGATCAGATTTAAAATCTACCTTCAATTAGAAGACATTACTAAATACAGTTATCCCTTCCACATCTCAGAGGTTAGGAGCGTGGTGCCCCTGTGATCTGCAAAATCCATGTAAAATTTTTTGGCCCTCCCTTCATACCAGAGAAGTCTGATTTTTTCTTTATTCTTTTTTTTAATGCGGTATTCACAGTACCTTATTGTATATACTATTCATTTCTTATACGATACTATAAATATATTTTTTGCATTTATGAGTTTTTAAACATTTTCTCTGTCATCTATCTACCTTCATGTGTCATCTGCTCACCTTTATGTGTTGTCTGTGGCTTCCCCAAAACTTACACAAAATTCCCGTTTAATTTCTCATGTTAACCCGCAATATAATGAAACCCTGGAGAAAGTCATGATTTGGAAGGGATAATTGTCATTTTTTGTTACTTTCTGTTATGTTTGACATTTCGCTACACCATTTGGAGTTTTCTCGGAAACTTGGCAAACTGGAGCAGTTTCCATTTCTTTCTCTAGCTCATGGTTGAGGAAACTGAGCAGAGAGAGTTACATGACTTGCCCAGGGTCACACAGCTGTTAAGTATATGACGCCAGATTTGAACTCTGCTCTTCCTAACTTCAGTCCAGGTACTCCATCCATTTTACCACCTTTCTTCCCTACTAAATAATTCCATCATTTAAAAAAAATGCATTTGCTCACTTCCTGAACACAGCAACTTAAAAAGAATACAGACTTTGGATCCAGCAGACCTGCCTTTGAGCCCTGGCTATGCCATTTACTAGCTACATAATTTTGTTCAAGTCTCTTAACCTCTCTGACCTTTAGCTTATTCACAAAATATAAAATAGAAACATTAATACTTGCAGAGTCTACTTAAGATGCAACTTTGTGAGGATCAAATGAAGCGTGGAATTAGATTTTGTAACTTAAAATGTCATATAAATGTGAGCTTTTAAAAAAATTAAATTTACTCTTTATAATATAGCATCAAGTAATTGTTCATATGTTGCCTTGTAGCATTCCTGTTTGGTGATATGTGAGTATGTGTTAATGGAAACCTGCCTAAAGGGATTATTGTACAGAATAGAGACTGAACCTTTATATCCTTTGGTATAGCAAGTACTCAGAAGAGGAAACTCATTCTACCCATGCAGGTTAGCACTTTCTTTGCAACTTAGTCTTAGAGAGTTACCTAGAGCACCAAGAGGTTAAGTATAACATAGTTAGTCACATAGTCTATGTAGTAAGTGGAATTTGAACTCTGGTCTTCTTGACTCCTAAACCAGCTCTCCATCTATTCATGCACAGCTCCTTCTTATCAGGATCATATAAGAATAATACACTGGGCACATCTTACATATATTGTGATCTAGATTATTACAGTTTTTGTTAGTCTTCAAAGAAAGTCCTTATTTTCTTTATGTTTCCATTCTCTGAATGACCTACTGGAGTGAATGACTTATAGAAGCTGCTTAATTAGTACTTATTGAGTGAGGAAATGAATGTGAACATTCATAGCAGCAGGAATTTTTTTTCAATTTTAATTGTCAAAACTTTGTATATTGAACTGCTCAGATGATCAAAATCAAATGATGCTCAGAATCAAATTCATGGTTAGCTATTTTGTTGAGACAATCCATTTTGCGAAAGATCACTGGCTTATCTGTGACTATACAAGGAGAGTAATAGGAAAAACTTACAAATATATTTGCCAAGTTTCCAAGAAAAACCCAAATGGGGTCAAGAAGAGTAGAACACAACAGAAAATAACAAGTGTGTGTGTGTGTGTGTGTGTGTGTGTGTGTGTGTGTGTGTATGAGAAAGAGAGGAAGGGTGAGAGAGAGAGCTGAACTGATGAAATTTTAAATCTCTAGCCTTTTTGCTGTATATCACAAAACCTATAATTTTCTCCTTTAAATCCGTTCAGGTATATTTATATTTGAACAATAACTTACCATAAGAAATACAGTCGATTATAGATTGAGTCCAGCTCATTGTTCAGTTCAATTCAACAAACATTTATTATAGAATTACAGAATCTCTGAGTTGATCAGGATCTCAGAACCAGCTAGCCCCACCTGTATCTGAGCAAATATTCCCTTCAGAACATTTCACACAAGCACTCATCTATCTTTTGCTTAAAGACCTCCTTGTTTAAGAATTCTCCCCTTAGACATAACTGTGAAAAGAACCCAATCTACATCTCTTCTATTTTATAAAGAGAATGACCTTTATTATTCTGATCACAACCATTTTAATTAATTGTGGTATAGAGTGTAAGTTATTGTTGTAAACCTAATTTCTGTCAGACTTTTATGGTTTTTACTAACAATTCTCATAGTATAGTTCTTTCCAAATTAATTTGTTTGGTGTTCGTCAGACACTAGGTGTTGGGTACAGTTATGTTAATTCTTGTATGATAGTCTGTTCGATTGATATATTTTTCTACTTTTTAATTCAAGTATCATTTAAAAATAATTACTACTTAATAATGCAGTTTTAGCTCGAGAAGTGATCTTCTTTATCCCCCTACTTTCCACCCATTATTTACTTTGATATATTTTTCTTTTTGTTAAATGAATCATTTTTGTTACATGAAATTTGTTGGATTATTTAACAAAATGAAATATTTCATTTGTTAAATGAATTTTGTCATCTCTCTCAATTCTGTAAAATTTCCCTTTGGTGGTTTGATATGATACTAAATCTGTGAAATAATTTCAGTGGCAATGTAATTTTATTATACTCCCATTGCACAGTCATCAAACCTGACTATCCTTCCAGTCTTTAAAGTTTTCTTTTTAATTTCTTTAAGGAATATTTTGTAACATATGTACTCAGAAATTTAGTGTGCCTTGGCAGATTGACTTCCAGATAGTTTATGTATTTTGTAGTTATTTTGAAGTAGGAAAGAAACTAATTGAGATAATGTCTTTAGTAAAGTTGTAGACTAGAAAATCTAAAAGAATAATATATGTATTGATATGTTTTCTAATCTACAACTTTACTGAAGCTATTATCTCAGTTTCTTTTCTAAAACCTAGGATTTTCTAAAACGTTATATATGTTATCAGAAAACTGGGATAATTTAGACTTCTTGTATGTATTTATGGCCTATTCTTGCTATTGCTTTCATTTCTAGAATTTTTTTTTAAAGTAGAGGGAAAATCCTTTCTTTATGCCTGCATTAATTGGGAAAGATTCTCGTGTTTCCTCAAGGTGTATCACATGACTTTTTGGCTTTTAATTCTTTTCTTTATTGAACGAAATCATTTATGCCTCTATTTTGTAGTTTTTATTCTTTCACACAAATTATTACTGTACTTTTATAAAAAATTCTACATCTATTAAGATAATTTTCAGATGTTATTGTGTAGAGGATTGAACATTGTACTTAGAGCAATAAATGAGTTTGAATTATGTCTCAGATGTTTTATAGCTATACATAACTTGGGCAAGCCACTTAATTTCTCCAGTTTTCTACTTCTGTAAATTGAGAACAATGTCACAGCTGCCTCATAGGGTTATTGTTAAGATCAAATGAGATAACATATGTAAAAATTATTTTAAAAATCTTAAGGTTCTATTCATGATTATCATCATTTCGATTGGGTTTTTTAAACTAATTCTCAATTATATTAATCCTTTTCCAAATATTTAAATGTCTTCACCACCCTGTGTAAATATCTGATCGTATTGTTTTTTGAATAAATGATTGTCGTCTTTTGCAGAATTTAATTTGTAATTGGTATTCATTAAGGATACTAAACTATCGAAGAGATTCTCAACTTTTTTGTGATATGGACCCCTCTGCTAGTCTGGGGAAGGCAGAAGATCCCTTGTCACAATAATATTTTTCCATGCATAAAATAATAGACACGACATCATTAAGTAAGTAAAGTGCCAACAAAAATAAAAAGGCACTTTTTCCATCTTGTATATTCCATCAGAAACTTCCTGGGGATATTGGACCTCAGGATAAGAATCCCTACTCTATGGTCTTCTTTCATTCATTTCTATTTTTTAATTAGGCATTTTCTGTATGTATTTTTCAGAATTTTTTTATAGTATAAGTATAATTTGTTGGTAGAATTCTCCTATAATTCCATCTAGATCTGTTTTTTTCTTCCAACTGTTCCTTTATAACTAGATGATTTTCATTCCTCAATTTAGATTCTATAAGATGTATTTTTATTAATTCTGTCCTATACTTCTAGGCATTTTAATATTTTTATATTATCTTCTTGTTAAAAAGAAAATGAGAGGAAGACATCTCATATGTTGCATGTTTACAGAACTTTTATAAGATGACTGGGCAGTGTAATAGAGTGGAAATGTATTTTGAGTCAAACTTTTAGCTCATATCTACTCAAGTCATGCAATTTCTCTGTCCCTCATCTGCAAAATGAAGTGATTGCATTGCGTGACCATTGCATTTTCTTCCAACCAGAAATCCCTAAAACCATGGAAAGTAGTGAAACATGAAATATTTCATGAAATAAGAAAACATAGATGGGTTGTAAATCTGTCCCAGTTGGAAGGAATACCCACATTGATGAGATCATCGACTCATTGAAGTACTTAATATCCCACTAAGCAAAAGAGTCAGGGTTCAAATGCAAGTGTAGTGATTTTCTGAAACTCTAATAATTTCAAATGTTTTCCCTTTCCTCATGGTGATTTTCCCATTCTCTAGGCCTTGGTCAGGATTATTCTAGTATTTTTTTTCTCTCACAGCTTTTCAAATCTTCATGATCATCTAAAAGAAGGTTGAGAGGATTAGAAGTTACTCTTTGTAAAGTGTCTTAGAGGGAAAGAAAAGGCTGTGTCCATGCTAATACTCTTTAAAAAGATATTTGATGCATGATTAAGCACTTAAAGATAATTGGATATGTGGGAGGACATATCTGAGTGAGTTCAAGATTAGCCTCCTCTTTTTTTTCAGTCTACACCCTTACCCATGTTCTGTGTACACAAGGATAGCTTTCTTATTGCCTGCATCTGTTATTTGATCTCGCTCTTTTTAATGTACAGAGACTTACTGGAAATTTGTCGAGCATGACTCATCATATACAATGTACTTTATTGTGATGGCCCAATGCTTACATAACAGCTTGGTGTTAGGAATATCAAATGCCACTTATATACTCAACAAAGTGTCAGTAAAACACATGGGGATGACATCATTTTTCATATGCAGATGGTCTTCTGGTTCTAAATCCTTGTGTTGCTTGTGTGTGTGTGTGTGTGTGTGTGTGTGTGTGTGTGTGTGTGTGTGTGTGCATGTGTGCATGCACATGTGTATTCATTCATCTCTCTGTTTTTATCTGTCCCTTTTACAGAAGAATAATAAAGTGATGTACTTTTCCAATGTCATCTTTTTCTAGTAGTATGGGGATCATACCTTTTGTGAAAATTAGATTTCTTATCACTTTGAATGTGATGCATTCTATTTCTGCAAGAATGTTTTATTTCTATACATAAGAATGTACATGCATATTTAGCCTATGTAAAATGTTTATGTACATGAGTGAAATAGTAAAGTATAACACAAGGGTGTGAATATTTTCCTCTCCCCCTTTCCCCCACTGTTGAGAGTTCTTTCTCCAAGGAGTAAAAAGTAATAGAGGACTATTTAAGGAGGAAAAATAAAGTTTTTATTGACTTAGAACCTATCTCCCCATGTTTTTGTGAGGATCAAATGAGATAATATAGCTATTATTGTTATTGTTGTTAAAGAAAAATATTATTAGGGCCGAAGTATCCCCTCGTTCTTTTCTTTTCTTTTCCCCCTTAATTTTTAAAATATTTGTAAGCACTTATTATCTTTCTATACCATAGCTATCACATTGAACATTAATTACAAAAAACACTCATACCAAACATGCATTGTTAATAAATTTCCACATTGGGCATGTGCAAAAATGTATGTCTCATTCTTCCTTTAAAAACCATTACCTCTCAGGAAGGAGATGAGCATTATGCTTTATCTTTCATCCTCTGGAATTATGGTTTATCACTGCAGAGTTCTAAAGTCTTTTAGAATTATTTTTAATTATAGTTTTCTTGTCATTGTTTTTTCATGGTTCTGGTCATGTTTCTTTGTATCAATCCATAAAAGACTTTCAAGTTTCCTCTGAAACTTTCTGCTTTGTCAATCTTATGTAAGATTAATGTCCTGTAACATTCATATACCATCTTTTATTGAATTGTTCTTCAATATATAGAAACTTCTTTAACTTCCAATTTTTGTCTCATTATTTAAACATGTAATTTTCCTACTGTCACCAAACCAGGAGGCCCACCCTTCCCTCTCCTTCTCCAGATTTAGTTTAGGAATGATAACCTTAATTTAGAAAGGTCAAGGTCATCCACTACATCCCAGGACCATTGTCGATTATCTTGACTTACGTCTTGCCATGGACTTTGATGACTCTGCAACAGTGAGGCTGTTGACTTTGAACAGATTGGCCTCATTTTAATTCATGCACAAGTCAAGAAATCACACTGATGATGTCATTCATACTCTTTGAGAATGAAGGCTGAACAACAAACAGAGAAGAGAACAACAGAGTGACAGACTGACTAGTAATACTGCTGGATTGAAGAGTAAGAACCGTTAATGAGTTTTAGGTGATCGTTCCAAATTGCTTTACAGAATGGCTAGAAAAATTTATAATTCCGCCATCAGTGACTGTTTTCCCAGTCCATCCAGCATTTATCATTTACCTCTTTTGTCATCTTTCCATTCTTATGTGGTGAGGTGGGATCTCAGAGTTGTCTTAATTTCCATTACTCTAATTTTTAATGATTTTGAACTTTTAAAAATATAAATGTTGATGGTTTGGATTTCTTTCTTTGAAATTTGTTGACATCTTACCTATTGGAGAATGAATCTTAACTTTACAAATGTAAATTGGTATCTTATATATGTTGGATACATGATCATTGTAAGACAAATTTGCTACAAAGACTTTTTCCTAGTTACTAGTTTCTCTGCTAACTATAACTTCATTAGTTTTGCTTCCGTAAAATTTTTAAATTTTATGTAGTAAAAATTGTTCACTTTATGTTTTCATGATCTTAAATATTAAAAAAAATGAAAATAAAAAGGAAGAGGATTGTATATAAAACCATGATTGCTAGAATTTTTTTAAAAAGTATATTAACATTATAGCCAAAAATTAGTCTACTTTGTGTTCCTTCCCGCAGTTTTTATTCTTTGTGTAGTCTTTATTGATGCTTCTCTCTATGTCTCTGTCTGTCTGTCTCTCCCTGTCTCTCCCTCTCCCCCTCCCCTCCCCTTCCTTCCCCTCCTCTCCTCTATTCTCTTCTCCTCCCTCCCTCTCTTTTTCTTTCATTTACCTTTCTTTTCTCTTATTCCCTCCCCAAGGAAGCCCTCCCTTGTAAAGTGTTGCCACATTGGGTGTATCTGCAAAATTGTCTCTCTGATTCATTTTAAAAGTTAATTACAAGAAACAAAAACACCTCTTTTCAATTGGTAAATAAATCATAACATTCTCAGAAGGGAGCAATAGAAGGAAGAGAAGAATTAGGATCATGAGATATTTCATCAATAAAGAATCTTAGGAATGATTCTGTCTCATATACTCCCTCTAAAAATGAATAAAATGAGAACGAGAGAGAGAGAGAGAGAGAGAGAGAGAGAGAGAGAGAGAATTGAGTTGTTGAAGGTCAAAGACCTTCTTCCTGACAACTTCTTCCTGACAAAACTCAGACTAAAATCAAAGTGAATGGGAATAAACAGAAGAAAAGGAAAGGGGAGGTGGCTAGGTGGCACAGTGAATAGGGCACCAGCCCTGGAGTCAGGAGGAAGTGGGTTCAAATCCAACTTCAGACTTAATACTTACTAGCTGTATGACCTCAGGCAAGTCACTCAACCCCAATTGCCCTGCCTTTCCCCCTCCAAAAAGCAAGGAAAAAAAAAGGAAAGGGAGGGGCTAATGAAGATGTAGGAAAGAGGAAAATGTAAAGTTAGATACTCTTTTCACTTCAACTTTATCCATTCCTCCATCTCCAAGTCATTTTTTCCCGCTGGGCTGATTTGAAAACATGTTTCTGCTAATGCTACTCTAGTGTGTAATAAAAAAATGTGAAATTTTGATAATATCAATCAGACTTGCCTTAGTTTATAGTGGAAAATCAGCCTAGAGACCTTTCTAGAAATTTCAATAAATAGAGATTATAATTCTTGCCCACCCTCAAACCCTAGTTATTCCTATTGCTGCGCCCCCTCGTAATAATTGATCTTGGTCTCTTTATTCCCTATCGCACAGCCAACCTACCCCTATTTTGGTAACCATGAACCCTGTAGCTATAGAATATTTAATCTAATGTCCATGACTGCCTCCATTCTCAGATCCATCTGGCCCATAACAATCCTTGCTAGATCTCTCTAACTTCTTTCTTTGCTTTCTTCATCGTTTCCATCCCTTTATCCATCTCCTTTCCAAAAAAAAAAATGAATACATTGTTTTGCTTTTTTGAAAATCTTTCCTTGTGTTCCTTCCTTAATAATTTTGACTTAGTCACAGAAACAAATCATTTCTCCTTCTACCATCCCTTTAATTAATCAATTAATATTTATTAAGTATTAAGTATTAAGTTGATATTCCAGGCACTGTACTAAGAGCTTCTACTGCTCTGTATCATGTGGTCACAGTTACTTTCTATTAATACTATGCTCCCCAATATAATTTAGGATCTAGGTCAATCAAAGAACACTTATAAAGTGTCCACTCTTCATCAGGCACTGTATTTGTTTGATGTTGAGAATACAAGAAGGAAATGAAACAATTACTGCCCTCAAGCTTATATTCTATGTGAAGGAAACCACATGTGCACAGAGTAACTAACATGTACAGATATAGGGATATGCAAAATAGATCCAAGGTGATGGGGATGAGGGTAATATTAACTTTTAGCTGAGAAGTAGATCAAGAAAGGCTTCAAAAAGAAGGTTACATTAGACTGAGTCTTAAAGGAAACTAGGGGATTGAGGAGGTAGATTCCAGTGGGGAGCACATTTCAGGCAAAAGGAAAGCTAGCATAAAAGAAGAAACATGAAATGAAGTGCTGTCTATGAGAAAAGGTAAGAAGGTCAAAATATCTGGATGGTAGATTATGTAAAGGGGGATAATATATACTAATTGTAAAAAAGGTAGGTTAAGGGCTGGTTGTGAATGTCTTGAAATGTCAGACAGAAGAGGTTCAGTGGAATTTATGGAGTGAAGAAAAGTCATGGTAACATTTGCCCTTTAGAAAAACTACTTTGGCCATAGTATAGATGATTGATTTGAGAGGAGAAAGACTTATGGTAGGGAGACAAATACAAAAGTTTTGTAATCATTTCTCACTCAGTATATTAAAATAAACACCTAACTTACCTCTACTCTACAATTTAATTTGCACATGGAGGTCTGATTACTCTTTCTACAGTGTTATTTTAATCCTGCCACTATCCAGTATTTTTTACTGTCTCTTTATTGCATCCAAAGTAAAACCAATATTTTTTAGCCTGGATCACCATGTGATATTGGTAATCTAATTTAAACCCTACCTTTCCTGCCTTTTTGTCTACTCCCTAACTTCCGGGGCCATATAACCTTGCCACTCCCTGAAATTTGGAAAACTCACTCTTTTCCAAAACTCACTAATGTTTCCCACCTTCTTGATCAAGTCATACTTTTCTTGCCTTATATTTAGAAAAAACAACTGGGTTTTCAAGTCCTTGAGAGTAAATATTGAATCCTATTCATCTTGTTTCCCTCATTGATACTATCTACCACATAAAAGATGCTCAATAAATGTTTCCTAGGGAGGGGAGTTCAGAAAGGAGGATGAAGAAGATGATTTTATCCTTGTTGTATAGATATAAATTCCAAAACATCTGTTGAATACAGATCATTCCCTTCTTTTCTAGGGTTTTTTTTTTTATATTTCCTGGCATGTATTAGCCTTTTGTCAGGCAACACTTCAACTTTAGAGACCATTTATGAATCAACAGTTTCTCTTACTCAGGATGTGGTTGGTTTGCCACAGGGATTTCAGGAAGGATTCTCATGACCCTTTCCAAAAATTTGTTGGTGTCAAAACATCTTGGTTTCTGACTTCAACTACTTTAGGTCACTTGGAGAGCTTTTCCATTTGTTTGAAGAAAACAGCAATACCCTACATTGACCTAGTGGCTCTCAGTTAGGATGAAACTTTACTATTCTGTGAATTATTATCCATTGCTTTGAAAGAGGCACTGAAATAAATTGTCTCCATTGGACTTTTCATATTATCTTATGGCTTTCGTTGAAATCATTGCTTCATACATGACATTTAGTAAATATGTGTTGATTGGATTGGATTAGAAAAGGTTGGAAAGGATTGAAATTTTCCACTAAGGCATCCTATCTTTAGGAAAATGTTTCCAAGGAGTTTGTGTGTGTGTGTGTGTGTGTGTGTGTGTGTGTGTGTGTGTGTGTGTGTGCGCGCACGCGCGCGCGTGCGTGTGTAATCCTATTTGCATCATCTCGAACTATTTTCTGAAAAAAAATATTGACATTGTTCTGGAATTTTAAAGTGACCATGAAAATGATTTTATGTATTATTTTAGATCTTTTTCAGCAAAACTACACAATCTTATCACTGAGTGGGCAGTGTAGTCATTAAACCCTTTTGGTCTTGTTCCAAAGGTGTCCTGGAGTTCATGAAACAACATCGTGGTGAATTCAATGTTTTGAAAAATTCTCCTGTGTTTAAATTAAAGATACATAACATAGCCTTGAAATGAAAATGTAGGGAAGGTGGGGAAGTTCTATTAGTCATGTCAGTTACCCCCTACAGATGCAATATATTACCAGATGTCAAATTTATTAGCGATTATTATAGTGACTTTTCTACTACTTTTTTCTTTTCTACTTTTCTTAGGTTCTGTTACAGTTCCTTTCTCTTCCATATTGGCAATTTCTTTCACGATATCTTACCTTAGGGCTGGAGGGGATAAAGAGTCAGTTTCGTTTTCTCCCCCCTGTGTCTCTCAGTGCCATTCCCACTTCCCAGAGCAGCCCAGTGCAATGATCTTTAGCAAGCAAGGCTTGGATATATAGCTAGTTTTCCTCTCCCTGACATTCTCCACATCTCTAGGACTGAGAAATCCCAAAGCCAGGCTGAGGCACAATGATTTTCCTTTCTACTGGCTGGAAGCCTAAAAAACCCACAACCATTTCCTCTCCAAGCTCAATCATTTCATTTTCAAATTTCATCTTGCTTTTGGAAATGGCAGATCTGAGATTTGGAATGCTAAACTTTCCAGAAAGAGTTGTGAGGCAGCTTTGAGGTAGCAAGCATGGATCCCTTCTCCTTCGGCATTTCCCTCAGGTGCAGAAGGGAGGAACATTCAACTCACACTCATTTAACACCTTGCACTATACTCTTCACTTTGCGTTCATCATAGGTGCTGCTTTTATGTCCTATGTATAGCTCACTTTTAAACAAAGTATAAAGAGAACTACCTCTGTATTGAGACAGTTATTCCCAGTATAGTATTTTGCAATGCATGGTGGGTTAAAAGAAAAGGAAAAGTAACCTGTGTCTAGTGTAGCTCAGCTGACATTTAAACCTATGATTGAGATGTCAGTTCCAATGTAACACAACTCAAATTACAGTCTCTTGGTGAGCCAAACAACAGGCTGACTGCACTTTTTAAAAGTTTGACTTACTCTCTTTTTCTATTCAGTGCATACTGCATAATGCATTCTCCTTCCTAGCGACAGCAGGAATGAACGGATGCAAAGTAGAAATGAATATCTGCAATTGAGGTCTCTCAAATTATGACTGTCACAGTTTCCAGATATTTATTCTTGACTCCCAGCATCATTTCTGTCTTAAATGGATTGTGCTCCAACTAGCTCTTAACAAAGTGAAGAGCAAGGCTGGATGTGGAAAAAAAAAACACATTAGGAGTTAGATAAAAGAAATGCACAGCTGAGGATCATCAGTACCTCCTAGAATTCAAATCCACAATGCCTTTCTACCTCCCAGGGTGGCTTCCCACATACATTTGACAAGGGGAATGATAAAATAAATACCCGTGGTACTCCACATTAGAGAGTCTTTTGAACAGATTTGTCTTCCCTTGGGTTTTTTTTTTTCCCAACAGGCACAACAGAAAATAGAAATGATGTGGCCATCATCTGATTAACTTGATCAGTACAGACAGTCCAATTGTAGAACTAAGAGTAGATTATTTTTTCTTTTTCCCCCTTTTTGCCTAAAAATTTCCACTGATTGAATCAACCAGGGAATGTTTACTCCTGCATTTCTTGTTTGACTGTGACACTACAAACTCAAGGCTGGTCATGGGATTGAAATGGTGCTACTTAAAAAGAAATCCTTTCCTTTCTTCCCTGGGGAAGATTAATAGGACTATAAAAGATGAATGGGATTGGATCAGCATGGGATAGTGGAAAGAGAGAAAGCCTTGCAGTTAAGGGAGACTTGGATCCACACCCTGCCTCTGATACATATTAGCTTTGTGACCCTCAGAATATCTCTTAACCACTCAATGTCCTGGCAACTCTGCCCAAGGATAACTTGCTCATGAATTGCAATAAGTGTTGGGAGAGGAATTTTGTACCCTGAGAGTTGGCCTATATTATGACACCACACTTCTATACGTATCATCTATATTTTTGTTCTGAATGACTATCAATTTTTGGACATAGCCAATATTAGAATTTGTCTTGCTTAACTATATAAATTTGATATGAGAATTTTCTTTTTCTTTCCTTTTCTTTAGAGGCGTGGGGTTGAATTGGGGGAAAGCAGCAGAAGGGAGAGTTAGTACATATAAATAGACAAATGAATAAATAAGTAAATGAGCATCTAGACAGATAAAACACAATAAAAATAAACAAACATAAAAATGAATGAGGATAACCAAAACATTAACATTCATTAACAGTGCCTTTGCAGTGCACCTAAGTTTTGTAACATACACATTTCCCGAGACAGCCTAACTTCATGGACTGATCATGGGTGTGGAATAATTAATAATAATTTGAACTTTACAGAGTAAAAGATTATGATCTAATGTACTTCAACAATTCTGTTTTAGGACACTTTTGTAATTTCTTTGGTTTATTTTGTTTTTTGCCTTGCTTGTTTGTGCGTTTGTGGTCCTAACTTATGACTTGACTGCAGTAACCCAGCTCCTTCTGAGGAGATTCCCTCTTCTAAAACAGAAAAACAACTGTTTTGCATATCACTACCACGCAAGTTACAATCTTAAAGCATTGTTTGGGGGCCCTGGAAGGTTGATTGCTTCACCCAAAATCACACAAACAGTTATCTGTAAGAGTTGGGATATGAATCCAGGTCTTGCTAATTCCAAGAGAGCTCTCTCCCCATTATACCATGCTTTCTCTCTTTGTGCTATTTTACTTTTGTTTACAAGATTTTGAATTGTGTATAATGTGGATACATTAAACAGAAACTTTGGCATCTAAGAGGTGACATGCTCTATTGGGTCTTCATGCCCATTTCCTGCCTCTTTTAGGATGATTACTAACCATATTTGATGCTCTGTCCAATCCAATTTTAATTGGCTTGAGCAAATGAATTTCATTGTTTCCCCTAAGAGATTATTCTATTTGCACAGTGACTTGGCTGGCAAGAAATGCTTTCATTATCAAGGGAATATTTTTCTACTTTCAGTTTCATTCATAGGACCTAGCCATTTTGTTTGAACCACTGGTGCTTAATTCTTAGCCTTCCTTGATATTTACATATTTCAAATGGTAGCTTTCATATCACTACCTCATTGGGTAACTGTGACATGCATATTTTGGTTTTTTTTAAAATTGTGTTTCTTTGTAAATCAAGCCCTCTAGATATGTAATCTTCAGGGTTGCTTCTATTTGAATTTGCTCCAATTTAAAAACATGTTTCTGGAGATGTCATTCTGTTCTGCAATAAAAATGTTCAGTTTTGATAACAGCAATCAGACCTGCCTTACTTCACAGGGGAAAAATAAACTAGAGATTTCCTAATGGTAGATTCATTTGTAATACTATATTACATGAAAATATTCAGCTCTTAGTTTTTAACTATTCCCAGGAATTTGTACATGGGTTTAATGTATGCAGTGAGCATCTGGCCCAAAGGAAGAATATTTTGTGATAAAAAAAAATGAGTTTTGACCTTTCCTTGAACAATTTATCATTAAGACTGTGTTCATAAGGGGTATTATACCTAAATGCTTCATCAAAATTGACTGCAAATGCAATTGTAAGCAGGGGATATATTTTTCACTTAGCATTTAACACTGGTCTGAATACTTTGTGCTCAATCAAAGCATCTGAGAGTTGAAAAGAACCATAAAGGTTCTGTAGACAAATTTTCCACTTAACTTAAAGATCGTCTAATCAATATCCCTATTAGATTATGCTTAAATGCTTTCAATGATACGGAACTAATTACCTTGCAAGATACCTCATTCTATTATTTGGCAGCCTTAATGACCTAAAAAGTGTGTGTGAATACATGCATACATACATACATGTATACACACACATATTTGTGTGTATATGTATGTATGCATATATTTTAAATATTAAAGCTAAATTTTCCTCTTCAGACCTTCCCTTGTTGGTCCTCTTAGTTCTATTCTCTGAAGCAACACAAATAAGTTGGTCTTCTCCATGGAATACTTCAAGATATTTCTAAAGGTTATAAGTAAATTCAAATAAATTTCCTCACTTCCAAATTATACCCCTATAGCTCACTCATTCATTAGCATCTTCGTCTTTCCCCAATTGTCATAGCACATTAGTACCTCTTGTATCACAGTCTACCATACGTGATGTTTCAAAGAATTGCTTAATATCTCCTACTAGATTATAAAATCCTTGAGAGCATGGATTGTATTATCTCATTTAACATGGCATAGTGAGTAGATCACTAGCCTCAGAACCAGGAAGAAATAGGTTCAAGTTTCTCTTCTGACAAATACTGGCTGTGGGACCCTTAGTGAGTTACTGACCCTTTCAATGTTCTTAGCAACTCCCTCAGACTGTAAAGTGCAGAAAAGGTGCTACTTGCATTGGTAGAGTGATTTTCCCATTTAGGAGTTCCCTATACAAATGTTGCTTTTAGCATGTATAGTCAATACATATTTGAGTAAATTAAATGACATGGTTTTTATATTCTTTCATTATCCTGATTTCCCTTGAATATGTTGTCTGATTTATCAATATCATTTTTCAAGTGTTGCACCCAGAATTGAACACATTATTCTAAATCACCTGCTGATATCTGACCAGAAATTTGGGACTATGATCTCCCACATTCATTGTTACTAAAATTACTTCTCTCTTAGTGTAGTCCAAGATTGCATTAGTTGTTGGGCTTAATTTGGGGGCAAAAGAAGGAGACTTGGTCCTTGTTATATTCTTGACTCATTGTAATGCAAGCAAACTAGTACTTAGCACTTTGTTTCAGTTGAACCTTGCCCATGATTATATTAAGTCTTTGTCAAGAAACAGAACTTGTGAAACCCATGGGGGGAGGGACTTGCCAAAGACAAGAACAGGAAGGACATAAAAGGTGGGCGGAACAGGCAGAACCTAACGACCATATAAAAGCAGAAGCACAAGCTGGGAGAGAGCAGAACTGAGAAGGGAACATGTGGTGGCCAGCACTCTGTTTATTTGTTCTGTCTGTGTTGGTTTGTATTTGTAATATTTTGTTCAGAAGCCCTGGGCCCTTAATGGAAGCCCTAAAAGAGGATTTTCTTGTTGTCTGTTACAGAAGTCATGGAGGAGGGTTTCAGAGTTCCTGGGACTATACTGATAATTTGTTTTGAGTTCTCAGTGCTTATTGGTGGGTCTGTGTTGAGTTCGCAGACCTCGTTTGTGGGTTTGTGTTGATTTTACAGGCAAATAGTGAATTGATGATGGTGCCGGCAATGTGCATGAATGCTGTTTTGACTCTGTTAAGCTTTGTCTTCCCAGGGACAGAAACTATGAAGGACCTGAGATAGACTGGACACTGTAAGCTTCAATATGGAACTGGATGAGTAACTGGATAAGGAGCTGGATGAGGAGCTGAAAGCTGCCTGCCTGTGAATCCAGGTGACAGTTGGGTAGATTCAGGCAAGAGCATTTCTGTAAATGTTTTGCCTTAGTTTACTGCTGAGTAAATAGAGAGTTTGCTATACTATGTGATCAGAACCTTAAAGCTATTCCCAGCATCAGTACTCTGGAGAGCTGCTCATGCTTGGCTTTACACTCATTGAATGTGATAATTAATTAAAACTCCCAAGTTGTTTTCAAAGGAATGGCCCTATCTCTGGTAGCATACTGGTACAGTTAACTTTTTGGACTAGAATTCTTGGCTTTAAATTTATTCCTACTATATTTTATCTTTTTTTTTTTTTAAATTTTGTCCTATATTCTAGTCTACTAACATATTTACATATCCTGATTCTGTGATCAAATGTATGAATTGTACCTTCCAGATTTGTGCTATGATATATGTGACTTCTTCTGTTTTCAGTCAAATTATTGATGAACATGTGGAATAAAGCAAAAATATAATCTTGGGTCATTGCATTCCAGTGTTGGTATCAATCTACAATTTTTTTGTGGATAGTTGTCCAATTAGATAATAATTAAATTTTACTTGAATGATTTTGACATTTATACCATAGACTATTCAAAGCTTTCCCATCACTTCCAAATCAACAGTAGTGCTCAAATGGAAGACACTTGATGAATACATTTTGAATAATAGGAATTACTATTTATGTGGTTACAAACACAGAATGATAGAATTTCACAATTGGAGGAGACATTGATGGCCATGTATTCCAATCCATAACTAATAATGATAAAAATGCCTTTTATTTGATTGATACTTGAAAAGTAATTCCCTCTGATAAGTGGTAATCTAGCCTTTGTTAATACTGCCATTGCTGGGAGGCATCAAATGATAGGGGCATGGATTTCCTTCCTGTTTCCTTTTTGAATGGTGGCATTTATTCTACAAAGTTTTTTTTTTTCCCCTTTCCCTTAATTTAGCCTAAATTTTCCCCTCTGCAACTTTCACTCATTGTTTATAATTCTACTTTCTGGAGCCAAAGTCTATCCATGACACTCGTTTTAATAATTAAAGACAGTGATGGGTCACTCCCAAAGTATTCTATATACATTACCTTATTTTGTACTCAGAAAACATCCATGAATTGAGTACAAGTATTACAGTGTATCACATATGTGATATATATGTATATATGTATGTATGTATATACACATACACACATATAAATGCACACATATCATCAGCATATATTAATTTACAAAGGAACACACAGAGGTTAATTGAAGTGAAATTATTTTGCCAAGGCTACATAAGTAGTGAAACTGCGAACCTGTGATTTCTAACTCTATATTCAATATTATTTTAGACTACTAGATCATGTTGTATTTCATGAATCAAATAGATGCATGAACATAATGTATAGAAGCCCAATCAATCATTAAATATTAAGTTCTTATTTACCTAATACATCATCAAAACACAAAGTACTTTGATATATGAAGCCCAGTGCCTTAACTGAGAGGATTTTGGAATTTGGATGGGGAAGATAAAACATTGTCATATAAAAGACAATTAATAACACAGTATACTATGTACCATTGTATAATTTCAAATGAAATGAACAAATATCACCAAACCTTATGTCTACTGTTATACTTTGAACATATGGGGCATTTAATAAATATTCTAAGTTCAAAAGCATTTATCAAATGCCTACTAAGTGGTAAACACTGTCCTAGGTGCTATCAACAAAAAGTAAAACAAACAAAGAGCCCAAGTTTGAGGAATGTTCAAAGAGCTTATAACTAGAAGAAAACAGAATCTACCCAGATAAATAAAGATAAACATACACACACATAATTTCTGGATGTGGCACATAACCACTTGGGAGAGAAGATTATGTCACTTAATCAGAGCTTTAAAGAGAGTTTGTTTCCAGGAAGAAGAGAGGTAAGAAGAGAGAGTGTATTCCAAATTTCGGGAACAGCTTAGACACAGAGTCAGGGAATGGAATATCATATACAGGGAACAGGAAGAAGACTGGTGTGAGAGGCACATAGAATGAAGGGAAATACTATATACAGTATATAGTATACCTGCTACAGCAGCTGGGGAAGATAGGTCAGGGCAAAAATGTGAAGTATCTTAAATGGCGAACAGAGGAGTTGGTATTCTATTCCAAAGGAAGGAGAGAGCCATTGTGGATTGCAGATGATGGTAATGACCTGGTGAGATTCATATTTTAAGAAAGCCACTTATTTCACTATGTGGAAGATGGATGAGAGAGGACAGCCTGGAGCAAAGAAGACGAATTCAGAGGCTATTACAGTTTTTGTTGTTTGTCATTCATTTTTAAAGAGGACCAATGACATCACGGATAAAAGTAGAAAATGTAATAATCAAGGACAATAATAGAGATAAAGAGGAAATTAATTACACAAAGTACATCTGTCTTTTTATGCGATTTTAATTGTTCCTCTTAGAATTGTACCTTCCTGAAAATGAAACCAGCGTATTTTTAAGAAATATGATTGTGAGTTGACAAATGAGGAAAGTCGTTGAAAGTTGTTGCTCCTCAAATTTCAAAGACACTGTTTTACTGTTACATCCAGTATTGCTAGAAGGAGATTATCTTTAGTCTTTTGACCATTTGTCTAGAAATTGAAAATCTGACCAATGAAATTGGTTGTTTGATAAAGGAATTCTAGCATGATACCTTGCACATAATGAGAATTTAACATTTTTTTTTAATTTAACAACTTCCATTAAACAAGCACTTAATAAGTATCTACTAAGTTCCAGACACTGTCCTAGGTTCTGGGGATACAAACTAAAATAAAATTTGACCACATTCAAGGAGTTTACATTCAGCTCAAACTTCTTTCTAATTATAGGGAAACATAGATTCATTTGCTTCATGCAGTAGATATGCCTTTGGAAATGTTTATTCAAATCACACTTTTCTAAAGTCATATTTTAAATGCATCTTGGTGAAGAGCCATGGGAAGCAACCATGCATTAAATTGCTCTGTTAACTGTCCTCAAATTTACCTATTTGTTGTTATCGTTATTTTTGTTGCTTCCCATGGACTTGGAATTTCAGTGATATAAAGGAAACCCTAGGAAAAATTATTGAGGAGCAAATTCCTTCTACCAATGCATATTGGCACCTGTTCTGTAATTTAGAGTCTTAGATTGCAAAGTACCTAGAGGCACAGAAAGGTTAAATGATTTGTCTGTGGTCACACAGCCTGTATGAGACAGATTTCCCTGACTCTGAGGCCAAGTTTCTCTCCACTTTGACTTAATGGTTTTTTTTGCTGATTCCATAGTATCATGGGATTGAAATAGCTTTGAAGTGGAAGAGCCATGTAATTAACAAGCTGTGTGACCTTAGGCAAGGTAATTAACTTCTCTGGATTCCAGTTTACTCATTTGCAAAATGAACAGATTATGTGTGATGAAATTTAAAGTCCCATCCATCTACATAATTTCATATTTCTGTAAGTCTGGGTTTTATATCTTTGATTTCCTTAAAGCAAGGAATATGTGTTTTCCCAGTTATAAAAACATGCATATCATTACATCATTCTATAGTTTCTATGAGATTGACTCTTAAAACACTAGTCTTAGGACATGTTTGTATTCATTACAGAGATTAAATAAATGTTTCTGATGATTATGACAGTGATAGATCAACAAGAATTATTTTAGCTAATTTTTATTTTAAAAAAATCCAAATTTTGGTTAATATTTGTCACTTACCTTCTCTGATTTTTTAGTTGATCTTGTAAACAACCTTCCTTTTAAACATTGTTCTGAAATTTCAGATCTTCCAAAGCTCTTTTGTTAGTTTTCTACTCAGAAAAAATGTACTTAGGCCATTCTCAACAAAAGGACATCTGCTTCTCTCATTCTAAAAGTGCTACATTCTTCTGGTGACCTTCAGGGCCAGCAAGCTTCTGACAGATTGTGGCAGAGATGCAAAAAGACTCTAATTAGGCACCTAGAGGAGGACTGTTGTTCTTTATTAGCAAATATATTAGTATTATGTGGAAATACAGAGGCATTGAAATAGGTACATTTCAAGGGAATAACACAAGTAAATGTTTCATCTTGAAACTCATTCCACATTGGGAGTTCCTAGTAAGAAGATCTGTTTGACTTCCATACTACCTAAAAGAAGTCATTGTTATCTTAAAGGCCAGTCAGCAAAGATCTGCCAAGGCTGGATACATATTTGAATTTCAAGCTTGAGTGAGAAACATCTAAGGTCAAGGAATATTCTACATAGAAGTACCTCTGCTCTATGCCCAATGGAGACCAAATATATATATATATATATATATATACACACACATATATACACACATATATCCAGAAAGCCTTCCCAACAGACTCTTATAGGAAGACTACCTATGGATAAAAGAACCATCAGGTTTTTTTTTTTCCTTTACGACTTATTCCAACTAATATTGGATCATAGCTTTTTTATAGAAGGTAACTTTGGTCCAGTTTACAGATGAGAAAATTGAGACTGAGGAATGTTAGTAACCCATCTAAGTACATGCAAGTAGTAAGAGGCAGAGATTGGATTTAAACCTGAATTCTGGAATTCCAAATCCACCGACCCTTTTGCTGTAACAAATTGTAGATGGAATTGATCACAAAATGTTGTGTCCAGGCTAAAATCAAGACTTCCAGAGCAAGGAATAGATGTCATGCAATCTTCAAGATAAATTATCATCATAACAAAAAATTAGAATGAGTTCCTGTGTGTAAGAACAAGTACTACTTTGAAAGATATTTCATGAAATGAATTAGGAGACCAGTGTATTACAGGATATCATACTAGATAAACTGACCATCAGATGTAGTTACAATATGGGTTTTGAAGCAGCCAGAACAAAGGGAGACTCTTTTGGTTAATGTTGTGTCAGTTTGTGTCAGGCAGTGATGAGCTTAGCCTTAATGGTGTTATCCAAGATTTGATACTTAGTCAAATTACCCCTATATAATATATAGCTTGCTATTGCATGGGAAGGACTAAAAGGTAATGTGGCATTAATGGGACTTGATTAGGCCAGGTTGGGGGAAAGGGAGGTAAATAGTGTCTGCCTTTTGTAATCACCAAATGCATGATTTGTGTTTATACTCACACACATGTATCTATATATGTTTATATTTGTGTATACATATATTATATAATATGTTTATATGTATTAATATATTATATTATAATGCTATATTATATACATACATACATATACGCATATATATATATATATAAATAAAATGTGTGTATATGTATTTTTTCAACTAAATAACTTGAGTATTTGTGTGTCCATCTGTCTTTGTCCTATTTGGGTTCCCCCAAATCTAGTCCTTTACCGTGTCTGTCTATATTGGAATGAGAGAATAGTAAATGCCCTCTTTTTAAAAGTAAAATGAAATCTACTTTTATAACTCATGTGAAAATTGTCATCCTTTGTTCCACAAATCAAATCAATTTTTAACTATGCATATCTGTTCAGTACGGGCACCTAAAGTCACTTTCTAAACTGAAAGCTTTTCCCTTTTTTTCTTCTGTAAAACATAGTCTCAGTAACCCCCAACATACTAAAACCATAAAATGAAATCAAAACTGGGTAGAGAATTGACTAGAGGTAACAAAAGAGCAAAGGAAAAAAAAAAAGAACAAATAATTGCTTTACCACATTACAGAAACTGTGGTCATTGGAAGATGCCCAAATAAATCAGGGAGGTGAGACTCCAAGGAAGTTTATTGTTATATAAAAATGAGCATGTCCTCCAATTACATACTGAAGGTATTCAAGAAGGGTGGCTACCATGCTTCCTTATTAAAAAAAGATATAAATTCCCTTTAAGAGCTCAGAAAAAAAAAGTCATTTTTCATTATTTGGAAATCTTTTAACAGGTTGCATTATCAATTCCCCAAAAAGTAACCCTGGGGCAATGTATTAGGATTTAGCTCTTCTGGGTTCAAATCTAGCTCAGCTGCTTTCTAGATATGACTGTGCCAAACTTATTTAAATTTTGGGGGGCTTTGTATCCTCATCTATAAAATGAGAGCCTTGAACTAGATCATCTTTAAAGTTCTTTCCAAGTTCTTACTCCTTTAAAAACAATTGGTATATAACACTGTGCTAAATCTTGAATAGATTGAAATAGACAAATCCAATTCCTAGAGTAAAGGACTGTATACTGTTAGAAAAAAGACACAGAGAACACAACTGAACAATTTCTGCATATAGAATTATCTGATATTGGAATGGTAAAGTATCTCACCTAGTCAGTCACATCTCTTTTTAGAGATGAGAAATTGAGGACAAGGGAGAGTAAGGTTTACCTGGAAAAATACATAGTCCAGAATTTCAATGGATCTGTAATTTCACTGTAATAATCAAACCTTTTAATGGGACAGTTCAGAATTCATTCATACCTTCTCATTGGTGCATAAAAATTCTTGTCCACTTCCTTCTGTACATTATCTAAAAACAGTCTATTTAACCCAATGGAGGATTTTGCTATGGATATTTTTCATTTTATTTTTTTGAGGGAAGAAGACAGGGCAATTGGGATTAAGTGACTTGCCTAAGATCACATGGCTAGTTGTGTGTGTGTGTGTGCGCGTGTCTGTGTATAAGTGTCTGAGTCTGGATTTGAACTCAGGTACCTCCTAATTCCAGGGCTGGTGCTCAATTCACTGTGTCACCTAGTCACCCCCTGATCTGTACTTAAAGAAAATTATTTTAACAGAAGTTTGTAGGAAGGACTGAAATGGGGAGAGACTTTAGGCAAAAAGAATAATTAAGATCCCATTGCAATTATCTAGGTGACAAGTATTGATGGCCTGAAATAAGATGGTAGTGGTATGAGAAAAGGAAGAAGGACAAATGTGAGAGACATTAGGAGAGTTCAGTAATAAGACTAATCCACTGACTGAATATATGGGGTAGGCATGAATAAAGAGTGTTAGACAATGAATGCTAAAATTGTGACCCTGATATACAGGAATAATGGTGTTGCCTTCGATAGAAAGAGGAAAGTTTGGAAGGGGGAGGGTTAGGGAGAAAGATATTGTCATCTTAAAGTTTAAAATTTGTCTGGAGACATGAAATTTGATAAGCACACACACACGCATGTATGTATATAATACCTGTATGTGTGTGGCCATATGAGAATATATGTATATTGACATTTATAACTCTATATCTTTTTATCTGGTAATTAAGGTAGCAACGGATAAGCTCTTATTTGGCTCTGTTAAATAGGAATTAGGTGAATATGGACTGAAGAGATAATTTGATATTAATAACAATAGGAAAGACAGGCTAAGTCTAAGTGAGTAACATCAGGAAACATTTTTACTCTGACTTTTGATATTTTTTCATTCAGAGTTGGGAACTAAAATGTAGTGCATGAAGAAAACTTCCTGGTGTTAGATGACAGTAAGAACAAAACAAAACAAAAAACATACCTCTCCACCAAAAGTTATGGTTACATTGGTTATTTTCTCTCCCTCCTTGTGTAAAGAATCAGTGTTACTCTGATTAGCTGTATGGCTTTGAGCATGCCACTTTCCTTTTCATGGTCTTAATGTTCTCATGTATGAGGAAATATAACTAAACTAGAGAATCTCTATTATCCATTTAAGTCTCAAACCCTCTGATTCTGTGATGCAACAGATTAATTTTTAAGTCAGCAACTTCACGAGTGTAGTTTAGTATCCATTTAGAATTCACACCACGTTATGGAAAATATGAATTATATCCATTCTGCTTTTATGGAACTTTTTAGGCTAAGATGTGTTTTCAAAAGGAAGAAAATAATAAAAAGATCCCATTCTAAATTGCTACTGAGCCAAGCTTACAATTAGGCTTGTGTTACATGGCTTAAACTTACAAACAGTACTATAAACAAATTTGAATCAAAAAAAGAAATTCATTTCTTTTTTTTTTGCTTTATTTTTTCCTTTTTTTCAATGACTTGTTTATTTACTTTTAGTTTACAAGATTCAGTTCCACAATCTCTTGAGTTTCAGATTTTCTCCCCTCCCTTCCCCCCTCGTCCCAGTGGTGTGCAATCATGTATAGGATCTGCAAATACTTTCACATTGTACAAAGTCTGGTTGTATAGAAGGGTTGTAACCAATGAGTGAACAATGGGAAAAAAGAAACAAAATCAGACGTGAAAAAGAGCTATAGCACGTATTGCTTCAGTCTCCATTTAAACTCTAGTCTTTCTAGATCTTACTCTGAATGTAGGTATCTCCTTCCATCCTGAGACTTGTAGAGTTGTCTTATAGCTGTGCGTTGCTGAGAAGAGTCCAGTTCGTCAAGGTTGGTCATCACACATACGATGTGTCTGTCATTGTGCACAAGTTTTTCCTGGTTCTGCTCTTCTCACTCAGCATCAATTTGTATAAGCCTCTCCAGGTAATTATGAAGTCCATCTCCTTCCCATTTCTTATAGCACAATAGTATTCCATTACATTCATATACCACAATTTGTTCAGCCATTCCTCAATTGATGGGCAACCCTTATATTTCCAGGTTTTTGCCACAACAAAGAGAGCTGCTATAAATATCCTCGTACATATGAGTCCTTTTCCCACTTCTGTGATCTCTTTGGGATGTAACCCCAAAAGTGGTATTGCTGGACCAAAGAGTATGCAATTATTTATAGCCCAAGAAATTCATTTCTTAATTTAACTTCATTCCATAGATGTTAAATCAAAATGAATCCTGGACTCCCTTGGAACTATTCATATCTGCACAATGTCAATAGCTTTCCCATTCATCACCTCTAATTCCTTCTCAGAGATATGATACATTTCTCTCTCATAAATCTTTATTTTAATCAATGTGCAATTAAAGGAAGGTTAATTATCTTTCTAGAAGGTGGGAGGAAACTCTCATTCTTCATCTGGTTGCCATTATAATTTTATTTTTTGGCCTGGCCAAACTGATATTGGACAAATGTGTAGAAATCAGGTGATTAATCTCTTATTAAGTGGTTGCTATTGTGCTAGACATTTGAAGATAAATACATAAAAGTGAAAAATCTCTAATCCTTAAGGAGTCAACATTCTTATGTGGGAAACAATATATGTGTGTCTATACACACACTCACACACATACATACACACACACACACATATTAGACACAGATGTTAGTGAGAGATAATAGGTGTATAGATAGATACAATATAACTGATAGCACAGTTGTATAGGAAAGAAGGGACTTGAAAAGCCTTCTACAGAAGGTACCACTTGAGCTAAGTCGTGGAGGAAATAAGTGGTTATAAGAAGCAGAGGTAAGGAAGTAGTGTTTTTCAGGTATGGGGGACTGCCAGTACAAAGACAGAGAGATGGGAGAGTGAGTGTTGTATTCGAAGAATAACCAGAAGAGTAACTTAGGTGGACTTCAGTTCCTAGAAGTTAATAATATACAACAAGTCTGGAAAAGCATTTTGGTAATAGCTTGTGAAGACATAATATACCAAACAGAGGAGTGTATAGTTGATGCTAGAATGTATAGGTTGTTACTGGAGTGTGAGGTGTATGTGTGTGTGTGTGTGTGTGTGTGTGTGTGTGTGTGTGTACGCGCACGTGTGTGTCTGTATGGGAGATATATGATCAAGTCATCACTTGGAGGCCATGTAGAAGATGGGTTGGAGGAAGGAGAGATTCAAGGGAGGAAGGCCAATTAGGAGGCTCTTAGAATAGTCCAGATGAAAGAGATATGGTGAGGACATGAACTAGGATGGTGGCTGTGAAAGTAGAGAAAACTGATCACATGAAAAATCTTGTGGAGGTAATAACCAACAATATTTTGGCAACTGACTGGATCTATGGAGTTAGTGAGGAGTTAAAGGTGATGCCAAGTTGTGACCTTATGACTATGGATGGATGATTAGTAAGATGAACCTAAATAGGAAAGTTTGGATGAGGACAAGTTCCATTTTAGGCACAGTGATTTTGAGATGCCTATGAGACATATATTTTGAAAATATGGTAGTTAATTGATGATAAAGGCTTCAAGCTCAGGAGATAGCCTGGGACTGGATGTATAGATCCTGAATGTCCTATTCATAGAGAAAATATCCAAACCATGAGAGCTGATTAAGTCACTGAAAAGCATGTAGATAGTGAAGAGGACAGAGCGTTGGAGTAAACTCATAGTTAAGGGTTACATTATGGATGATGATCTACTAAAGGAAGCTAATGGAACAGAAAGAAAAAACAACCTTAATATTATGGGCAATTTCAAAAAGTGGGCTTTATTTTTGTAACTATAGCACACATTATGTGCATGAATGTAAGTAGCCAAGGATGAAATATATATATAAACTATATACAGATTATATATAAACTATATTTGAGAGAGAGAGAGAGACAGAGAGAGAGAGAGAGAGACAGAGAGAGAGAGAGAAGTACATGCATAGGTGCATCTTAATACAAAGGCTAGTGAAATACTTTTTCAAAAATTTTAAGTTTGTTTAATTACATGTAGCTTAGTGCTATTTCTGAAATTTAAAATGTCTTTTTCAAAAAATCTCTGAATTGAGTTCTCAAGTTCAAAATGTAGGTTTAAACTGTTTTGTACTAAATCTTTCATAAATTTCACTATGATAGTCAAGACTTTGGTACTCTTTTGAAAATGTTATTTTATATCCAATAGATACAAATTCCACTTGAAAAAAGCCTTAAAAACTTCTTTCTACCTATAAGATTTTAAGCAAATACTCAGAAAGTATGTCACACTACATCTGGATGATGAAGTCATTAAGTGGACCCTTTTAAGCTCTCTATACTGACAGCTTACTCAATTTGCTGTTTTAGAATTAAAATAAAATAAATTTCAAATCTATACATGAGCTTGCTAGCACAGTAGATAGAGTGCTAGGCCTGAAGTAAGGAAAACTCTTCTTCCTGAGTTCAAATCTGGACAGATCACTTAACCCTACTTATCTCAGTTTCATCATCTGCAAAATGAGCTGGAGAAGGAAATGGCAAACTATCCCAGTATTTTTGCCAAGAAAGTCCCAAATGGGGTCATGAAGAATCAGACATGACTGAAATAACTAATTAACAATATACACAAACCTCCTTTTCAATATTTACTAAAATTTCCATTTAGTGTATTAGCAAGGACCTTAGGAACCATTGAATTGCAATCCTTTCATTTTAAATATAAGAAATTGAGTCTAAGAGAGGTTAAGTTATTCACTCATGATCACACTTTTTAATGGTGACTTGCATGACATGATATGGTGACAAACTTAAGAAAGATTATTAATACACTGAAAGTGAGCATTAAATTTTAAAAGGCTCTGAGGGTAGAATGATGGATCAAAATGAACAATCTCAAATTTAAGGAGGGTCATTGTAAAAGTATGATTCTAAGATGTCTAGAAACATATGAGAAGCACATTAATGGCATCAGGAAATATTAACAGTCTTCTTATTGTTGGAAGTAAAAGTCTGTAAGCCATTTAACTATGGGACATCTTTGTTTCCCACATGTGAAGAAATCTATTTGCTTATTCTTGTTAATTTAGATTGTTAAATATAATTTGAAAATTCTGTCTGGCCCTTTAAAAAGCCAACTTCCTTAGTCACATACCCAGAATTAGGGGTGGATGATTACAAAGGGTCCTTAAATCTTTAAGAAAACAAAATATTCCCAAATTTGGGAACCAATGCCTAGTGATAGCTATTGATTAGAAGAAGAGAGACGGTGTAGCCCAGAGATCTGCTTTCAAGATATTTGGAAGAGGGAAATTATATCTGAAGACAGAACCATATAAGAAAAGACATAAAAGAAGTTTATAAATTTCTGTTTGTTTTTAAGTTTCTTTTTTTTTTTCCATTTTAGTGATATTTGAATGAGCCATTTGAAATTAGCATTCTTCTGGTATTCTAATGTATAAATAACAAGGGAATGAATACATTTTATAGAACCCTGTAAGACTTACTTAAGAAAATCCCTTCTCTTTTGAAAAGAATCAGCCTAACCATCCAAGCCCACTATTCATATTAGGGAGGGAAAAGTTAGGGAAAACACTAATTACTTAGATGAAAACATAAAATTGAATGACAATCCATTTGAATAAGACTTTCAGTACCTGTTTAATATGTTTCTATAAATTTATGTATTAAGGTATCTACATATGTATAAACACATAATGTGTATGCACATGCATGTATTACATGCATACATGTACTTGTATGTGTGTGTGCATGTATGCACATGCATATAGACAAGAGAATGCGATAGTGGCAAAATGCTTGGATTTGGCATTAGAAGACCTGTGTTTGAAACACGTATGTGCCATTTACTACTTGGGAGACCTTGGACAAGTCTCTTGATGTCACCAGTTACTTTTCCTCATCCTTAAAATAAGGCGGTTGAATTATATGATATCTGAGACCACCTCAAGCTCTAACCCATGAACCCAAGGTAAAGGACACACACTAAAAATGGGCATTGTCTATTTGAGCTCACCGCTAATGAATTCATTCCAGCACTGCATATGTGGGAGTGATTAGGCTGTGACAAAACAGATTTATGATTACAGTAATCTTAAATCACCCCTGTTACCAAAACCCACGGTTGTGTTTTTTTTAATATCAATATTTTTCTGTTGTGCTACAAGACTGTGAATAACAGAACATCAATGGTTCAAAAGACCAAAAAGTGCAGTTGACCCAAAGATAATGTAAATACTACTGTTGAGTGTAAGAAGAATATAGGATATTACTAATGATGACTTAAAAGTAAGAAGTGAGATAAAAGAAGAAATAGTGTTATCAGATAGAAAGAGAGATAGATAATTGATGAACAGTATGAATATTGTATTTAAGTCCATGATATATTAAAGGAAACACAAATAGAGAGTATGTTTGGTTAATCCTCTTTTGAAGATTTATGGAAGGACATGTATACATACATACAGACACATGTCTATACACATATACATCTATATAACCTTTCCATAGAAGTCCCATATGTACACACATACATACATATGTTTGTTCAATATGATATGTATATGTACACACATAAACCCTTAGATATCCTTACTATCTCTATGATTCCCAAGAGCAAAAGTCCATTCCTCTGGCCATTGCTGACCTATGTGTATTGCCCTCCCATATTAGAAAGCAAACTATTTGAGGACAGGGACTAGTTTTCTTTTATATTTATACCCACAGATCTTAGCACAGTGTCTGGCACACAGAAAATCTTAATAAGTGATTTTTAAAAATTTAGTTATTCATTTAAAAGAATTATGAAAAAAATGAAAAGAAATAATATTGGTCATCTCTATGAGTAGAAGCAAAATTCACACATATGAGATTTTGGATCTCTATTGGTAGAGATAACACCCACATGTATGAGACTGTTGAGTCATTGAAGTATCGAAAAGGAGAAATTTACCTGAAAATGTCTTAGTTGTCCAGTGCTATGCCCTTAGCCAATAGTATTATATTAGTGGTGGCATTTCTTGGGAAAACAAATTGTTTAGGAGGGAACTAATAAGAACACTTTAGAACCACTCTCATCCATATAAATAGGAGATGAGAAAAAAAATTAGAAGTGGAAATAAACCCAGAGATCATGTAGTTCAATACATTTATGATATATTCAATATGTTTGGGTATAGATAAGAGTATGATTTTTTATACTATATCCAATAAGAGATTAACAGAGATAAACCTCTCACTATCTTTAATTCACTATCTAATTATAAATTGTTGGCTTATATGGTAACCATTCTTCTTCTCTGGGTTTAAAAGTTAAGTGGAACGAACAGATTCAGGGCTACTTACTACATGGGATGCTAACAAAAAGTTAATGAAGTATTATCTTCACCTTAGTCATCCCTGAGATTATGTGAAGGAGACAGATTTTTATTGCTCTTTGTAGTAGGGAAAATAAATATTTGTACTCATTCAGATTGTATTTAGGGCTGTGTGTCCATTAGTGAAATTTCTTGGAAAATTCTTTGGGTTGCGATAGCCTCAGCTATTGACACCACGATTTACTATGAGAACTAGAAATTTCTTGGCCTGTGAGAATAGAGGGGGCCACTTGAGGAATATCCATTTTTAGACAGTAGGAAAACTTGTTGCTACCAAGGCTATGATTAACAGACAGGCTCAGTCCTATAGACACTGTGTACTCGGCAGCTGGCAGGGTCTTCCTTTAGAGCATCAAACTCTACCTATTTATAGAAGACCCTTGCTCTAGAAACAGAAGGAGGCTCCAATGTTCAACAGTCCAAAACCTGAAGTCCAACAATTATTAGTGAAGTCCTCTTCACTTAAGTTATTCAAAATGTACCACAAAAAAGTTAATTTGTTATTGAATGCCTGTTCCATTAGCTTGTTAAAAACTCCTTGTGTGGCAGATGGGCAGAGAATTGATAGGTCAAACGTGGTATACTGTATGCCTGGTTTAGTATCTGAGCATCTGGATGGTAAAAATGCTGAATATATATAGGTTACCTTACATGTATTCCATATTAATATGACAAAGTATAGCTCACCACAAAACAGCCAAGGTTTGATTTAGCTAAAATAGATCACAATAAGAGATGCCTCTCTTAAAATCAATCCTCTTTCTGTTTTATACCTGCACAGACAATTTCTATACCATACCCCTCAGGCAGTTGGCAGCATGCTGTTGATGAGAGTCATCAGCATACCTTCAAGGGCCATCTGTGCAGATTCTCTGGCTAATGAGCAAAGTTAGAAAGTGGTTAGCTGGGAGAGGTGGCAGAGTAATGGTGTCATGGTGTTTGTTTTAACTCCATCTGTACCAGAGATTGGCCTGCTCAAAGAAAGAATTTCCCTGAGCAAAGGTCTGTCTCGTCTTGCCAGCCAGCTAAGGCTCTGGCATAGAAATCTTCAAATTTGTAATGTCTAACTAGATCCCAGCTTTAGCTCTTGGAACAATCACTAGTGGTCAGTCATCATCACATGTACTTCATGTAATGAGGATGTGACTGGGGGAGAAAACACTCTGATTTGAAGTGAAAAACAACATGATTTAAAAATGAAATCCTTTTCATTGAAAGGAATTCAATAAAAATTGTTTAACATTAATAATAATATTTCTTATTTGTCTTGTCTTAGATCCCCTTCATAAATGTTTGAGAACAACTTGGAAGTTCAGCTTTATGAGATCACCAAGGACATCTTATTATTTTAATGTTGACATTTTAATGTAATGCCCCCTTCCTAAAATCCTCATGTGTGGATTGTGTCCTGGGTTTTTATCTCCAGTGCATATACAATGTCTAGAACATTGTAGGAGTTTAATAAATATTTATCGATTGACTAATGCCTTGCCTAAAGTTCCCTAAATATCAAAGAAATCATTATATTACCCAATGAATTAATCTAGTGAATCTTGGGCATAATGTATTACCCAATTCTCCATTATCAGAATAATATAAGTACTTTAGGAAAAGTAGGTGAAGGACAAAAAGAGGTAGAGAAGGCAGAGAAGGGAAGAACAATTAAAAGTATATGGTATCAGTTATAAAATCCTGTTGGGGAAAGAAAACATATTTCAAGACTGTTTTCTTGGTCCTCAGAGTAGATCTATGAATGAAGATAAGAATCTAGGACAGAGCTTCAGTCTAGGGAGTGTGTGGACAGTTTTCTTAGGACAACCTAGAAGTTTATCAAATACACTGTCCAACACCAGTCCTTAGTGGCTTCATTGTTTTTTTATTATGCATTCAAAACTCGAAATGGAATTTACTATAATATTGTTATTGAGCAAAACATGAATTTTTATTTCAGTAAATATATATCTACATATATAATTAAATATTTCTTGATTACATGCAATAATTTTAATATTAATTTTTAAATATTTTGAGTTTCAAATTCCTCCTTTTTCTTCTCTATCACCCCTTGAGAAGACAGGCAATATGATACCAATTATACATGTGAAGTTATGCAAAACATATTTCATTATTAGCCAACATGTAAATTTGTATATACATTATGCAATATGAGGCCATAATAAAAAAAAAGTTTGATTGGGCGGGGAGAGGGTAAATGAAAGGAATAGCAAGAAGTCATTAACTGGATTTTCTGGCATCTATGGTAAGTCTCAGTTTATGTGATATGATTGTTCAAATCTTGTTTTCTCAAGCGTTTTGTATTTTGTAGATGCTATTACACATTTCCTTCTAAAGGAAAAGAGAGATGAGATGTGGGTGGAGCAAAAAGAAGATTGGGGAAGTAAGGACTTTTAAAGAAAAAGAGTGATGAGAGACAAAATATTCATGAAGGAAATTTCATTTTGGTGACATATTTCTGGAGAAATGACTTGCCTAAAACAAGATATCAAGTCACCATGAAACTGACTATTAAGTTGTAATGTCCTTGAGGACAAGGTCTAGCTAAGCATAGAAGAGACACTCAGTCTTCTGCACATTAAAAAAAAACAAAAAACAAACCCAAGTTAGCCGCAAATCACTTTCCTTTTCTGGTTTCTCAGCTATAACTAGAAGGGATTTGCTTGAGACCATCTCTAGGATCCCCTTCAAACTTTCACATTTTGAGACCTTGTAAGTCTAGGGAAAGTATATTTTCTACTTTTAGGATAATCTGAGCCCTTTGCTACGAGACTGGTCTTCTGGATATTAATTAGCACTTGAAAGCAAGGAATTGAAGGAGAAACTACTGAATCCAATATGCTTTACTTCTTCAGCAAAACTTTTCTAGGTGACAGGTTGTTCTAGGTAGTTTACATGGTATAGTGGATGGCATGCTGGATTTCAAGTCAGAGGATCTGGGTTTGAATAATGGCTCCTTCATTTACTACCATTGTAAACTTAAGTAAGTCAATTTACCTTTATAGACCTTGAGATCCTAATCTATAAAATGAGGAAGTTCTAAATCTCTCTGGTCTTTTCTGGCTCTAGATCTATTATCTGGTCAGTGCAATGAGTCACTGAACTAATTCCCAAATGTCATTTGTCAAGATTTTACATATCCCATGTTATTACTGTGCTCCAGAAAAAAAAAATTTATCTTACTTCAGATGAAGAAGAATTAGAGAAATACAAAAAAAAAAAGATATAAACAGAGTTCTGTGAAACGAGGTGAGCTAAGAAGAGTCACAGGCATGTGAATCATTTAGAGAATGATAATTTTTGCTTACTCCAAAGTGAGGAGAAGACAAGCAAAACTTCATTCACTCATTCAGCCCTCAGTAAACATTTAAGTGCACAGATAATTTACTGGGTACAGGAGATACAAAAACAAAAATAAAACAGATACTGAAGAGAAGGGAACCAAAAGTTCATTCATCACTGAATAAGAATTTCTTAAATGCCCTCATAACTTATTATGTATAAGACATACAAAGAGAAAAACAAAACAGGACTTTTCAACATCATGTATACAAAAAGAATACAAAAAAAAATCAGTGTAAATCAAAGTAATTTCAGGGGGCAGTAGAGAGCACTAAGAATATTCAGAGGGCTTTTTATAGGAGTGTCTTGATAATTGTTTAACAATCATCTGTTTGAAAAAAATAACTCATACATACTTTAAAGTACAACATTATATATACATATATATGTGTATATACACACACACTATATATATATGTATATATATATATATATACACACACATATATATATAGTATGTGTGTGTGAAATACACACACACACACACACACACATATGACACTCAAGTCTATGAAACAACAAAACAATAAGCCAAGTACTGATTTATAGCATTTCCCAATTTACAAGGTGTAAATGTTCACACTGAAAACTCAACAGTTGGTTCTTGTGTACCACTTCACACACCTGTAGATTTATTCTTTAGAAAATTTAACCAACTGGGCAGTTTTGTTGAAAGAGGATATGATTTGAAATCAGAAGACCCTGTTCAAATTTTGCCTCTTCCACTTTCTACCTTTGTGATCATGGCCAAGTTGCTTAATGTTTCTGGGCTTCATTTTTCTTATCCATGAAACAAGGAGTTGGACTAATTGATTTTTAGAGATGCTTCGAAATATAAATCCTGTAATCATCCTATATTTTAGAATCTTCTCTGAATATGAGTCTAGCCTTGTATGGATATGTAGGATGATCTATGATGAAATTTGGAAGTTCCTTTCAACTTTTATGGGCTAGGATTCCAGATGATTCCATTTTACTTTACTTCCTTCATTTCTTACCAAGGAACACACACACACACACACACACACACACACACACACACACACGATAGACAGACAGACAGATAGATAGATAGATAGATAACCTTGCTTTCAGAATCAGCAACTCTTAAAATAAAGTGGATGTTCTTCCCTAATTTCTCCTTCTCTTCATTATAGACACACAATTGTTTTAAAGAAATGGAAATCTTTAAAATACAACTTTCTGTGAAGGAATTTCCCTCTAATGCATTTGTAAAAGGAGGTGCCTTGTAGAAAGTCAAGAGTATAGTTTAAATATGAGTAGTGTACCAGCAAGAAAAAAAACTATTGAGATGAATATACTTAATAAATTAAAATTAAAAAAGTCTTTTGTGGAAAATATAAATATCCTTATTCGCATTTCATTTCATTTTTTATTTATGCATATATGCAACTAGTTATTTTTATAAATATGTCTCTGCTTTGGGTGCCTGAATTTTTCTTTTAAAAAGTCTCTATACTTTTAATTTATTAGAATTGAATATGTCATCTTAATTATTCCATACCAGATAAGCTTGTAGCAAATTTGTAAGATTCATACTCTGGCTCTTTTGTACCCTTCCTTCCATCTGCTGCCCCCACCCCCACCCCAGTTTTCCTCTCCCTAAAGTCTCATTGTCCTTTTAAACACCTTTCCCCAGCTGCTATTAAAACTCATACAAATTCTTAAAATCCTTGAATATAGAGCTGTATTTTTAGTTCCTCCCTCCCACCACCACTTACTTACCTTTTGAAACCTCTTAAAATTCCCCAATTTGAAGACCTGACTATAGGCAGCAGATAATTGTTCTATTAAAAATTATAGCTAAATGCACGTATATTAATGCAATTTAATAGGAACTATTAAATAGAGATCAGTTTCCGATACTTTCCTCATGCTAAAAGAATAGAACTTGAACCAGAAATTTGGTACTGATCAAACATACCAGGGACATACAAGATTTGCTACAATTTACTTTAATCATGTTCAGAACAAAAACATTCGACAGGAAGGAGAGTGAAGAAAATAGGAGAAAGACAAAAATATATATTTGTTTCTAAAAGCTAGATGGCCCAGTGGATAGAGCATGGGGCATACTCAGGAAGATGAGAGTCCAAATCCTACAAAAAAACAGTTACTAGGTTTGTGACTCTTGGTAAAGTCGCTCTTGTAGCCTCAGTTTACTCATCTGTAAAATGAGAGAGTTGGACCTGACCTTTAATGTTCCTTCCAATTTGAAGTATAGGATCCTGTGATTTCCTTGCAAGAAACCTCCATTTCACCATGGGACTATAGTAGTAGATGGAGTACCACACATGCATGAGTCTTAAGCCGACCTCCCAATGATTTCATTATCATAATGAAAACAGTTGAAACATATTAGGAGTAGGTAATACATACAATCTGGGTCTGCTTTAACTATTCTTTGGTAGCGCTCAAACAGGAGAGTGGGGGAGGAGGGGAAAGGGAAGGAGAACTAAGAGGGGCAAGAAAAGGATCCTGAGTGACTTAGAGAAAAAGATCAAGATATGAAGAGGAACACGAGTGACTTAAATGCTTGAAAACCTCTTTGACCAGCAGCAAAAAAAAAAAAAAAAGTGCAGTCATGTGCACATTAGTAACAGATAAGAAAGACAGATGTTGGGTTGACCTCCCACTCACTGGAATGAAGCTGCCAGTTTAGCGACTCCCCTGCAGCTGTTTTGTGATGGTCAGGTGGGAAGTTAGGGCCACAGAGACATCCCAGTAGGTACAGCAGTAAATCAGATAACATCTTTTCTGGATGAAGGCCAAACTTCCTTTTGAAACTGTCAGGGACAGCTCCCTGATAGCTGGGGGAAATGGTATCCATTTCAATCACTCCACAAATAGCCCCCAATGCTGGCTTTTTTTTTTTTTTTTGGCAGAGGAAACTGAATTCTGGAAAGGCTTCTTGGTTAAATTTATAAAAGGAAAATCAAAGGGATACATGCTTCCCAACAGGGCTCTGACATTGCTGGAAAACAGGTATAAAGGGAAACAAATCTGTAGCAAGGAATCAGAGTAATAATAATTGTATCTTCACTTGTCTTCATTTCTTCTCTCCCTCTTTCACTCTCTCCCTCCTTCTTCCTTATCAATTTCTTTTCCTTCCTTTCTTCCTTCTTTCCTTTTCATTTCTCCATGCTATCCCTCAAAACAAGTGAATCAAAAGGCTCCCATATGGTCCAGAATGTCATCTAAGGCAATATGATGTTACAAGAAAGTTATAATGAAAGTTGAGCTTAGCCCTATCAGATCAAACAGTTTCTTGCAGAATTAATATTATAAATGTATCTATCTGGGTGAGACTAGAGATGAAAACTAGAATCCATTCTTGGCTGTATCCACAAGGGAAGATGTATTTTGCATGGCCAGGGTGGAGAAGAATACCCATTTTTCTTTACTCTGATCTTTGAATAGTCAGTAAAAACAATGACAAAGAAATATTTTTAAAAAAATTTTAAGAACAAATGCCACAGAAAAACAGAAGCATTTTTTATTTAAAAGAAAAAAAATCTGTTTTAATTGGTTCCTTATTTTGTAGAAAAATCAGGGCTTACTGTACTTTATTGACCTGATATGTCTTTGGGTGGTATCTGACATAAATGTAGTAAATTTCAAATGTAAAATCATCTTGGGTGGGGAGGAATTTTTCACTTTGCACATCATTTACAAGTGGCTACAGAAAAGTCATTTTTTGAGAAAGTTAATTAGAGAGAGAAGTTTTTTCTTCCTTTTTTCCCCCAGACTCATGACATTTAGAAACTTCTAGCTTCAAACACTTTTAGACCCTGAGTCAATATTCTTTCATATAATTCCAACATCATACTCATTTATTATCAAGAAAAGCAGAAAGAGGTCAAAATATTTTTTTGGTTTGAGTGTACTATAATGATGAATTCCTTTTCTTTTGGGAATATCATAAAATAATTGTGCTGTTATTTGTTAACATTAATGAAAAATAAAATATTTTTAGAGGGAGCAAAGGAATGACTACATAAAGCAAAGGAGAGGGACATCCTAAGTTGCTAAAACTGGATTCTGAAGGGATAGAATCCGTCAAAAAATTAATTTTATTGATTTTATTTTATTGATTGATTTTATAGATTTTCACAATAAGTAAAACAGACAGGTAGCCCTCCTTCCATCCTGCTCCCCTCCCTACTTCCCTAACATTTAATCAACAGTGACTAAAACAAAATGATTGTAAAGAATATTTTTACTATAAGAACATTCAATACAAAATTTGTAGGATTCATGAATAAAGTACTAAAAGGCTCTGATCATTCATTTTGCTTGAGTCAAATTCTCTGCCCTCTGTTTCAATTCAATCTATAAACATATATTCAGTGCCAAGTATGTACAAGGCACCCTGGTAAATGTTAAAATTATTCTCATCAAGATTATTATATCTCAGCATGCATACAAATAAATATTTTATTTTATTATGTTAAAATATTGATGTTTCTGTTTAGTTTTGTTTTAATATAACCTTCATTTCCTGACAACTCCAGTCCACTGAATACTTGCTTATAATCGAGAAAAAAGCCATTTAAGCAAAATGGATAGGAAATACACACAAACACAAACATCTTTCAAGTCCCTCAGCTCTTGAAATGAAGTTTCCCAGTTTCTCTCTTCCCACATTACAAATGGACATGTTTTTTTACTTTTAAAAATGTTATTTATTTTTAACATTCTTTTTTAAAATTTGGAATTACAAATTCTCTCCCTCCTTCCAGCCCCTCCCCCCACCACTGGGAAGGTAAGCAATATAGCAATTCTATATGTGCAATCATGCAAAACATATTTCTATATCAGCCATGTCAGAAAAATGGCAAGAAAATAAAGAAAATGAGAAAATTATGTTTTAATTTGCACTAAGCATTTATCGGTTCTTTCCTGGAGGTGCATAACATTTTTCACCATGAGTCCTTTGGAATTGTCCTGGATAATGGTGTTCATCATGATAGTTATGTTTCACAGTTGATTATCACTGCAATAATCTCCTGGTTCTGCTCAATTCACTTTGCATTAGTTCATGTTGACCTTCCCAGTTTTTTTTTTCTGAAACCATTTTACTCATTATTTCCTACAGTAGGAGAGTATTCCATCAACAATCATGTTCCACAAATTGATGAACCATTCCCCAATTAATGGGCATCCCCTCAATTTCTAATTATTTGCATAACAGAAGGATCTGTTATAAATTTATTGTACATGCAGATTCTTTTCCTTTTTAATTGTCCTATTTGGGGAATAGTTCTCATATTAATATTCCCAAGTCAAAGAATATACAGTTTTATAGCACTTTGGTCATAGTTACAAATTGTTTTTCAAAATTGTTGTACCAGTTCACAATTCCACCAATAATTCATTAGTATGCCTTTTTCCACACAACTTTTCCAGGCATGTCCTAGATTGTATTTCTCTAAACAACAGTAATTTAGAGCATTTTTTATGCTGTATGCTATGCTAACTATATAAAGCTTTGTTTTCTTCAGAAAACTTCCTATTCATGTGCTTTGATTATTTTTCACTTTGAAAATGATTCTGATTTTCATAAATTTGGCTCAGTTCCTTATATATTTCAGATATTAGGTTTTCATAAAAGAAACTTGCTTTAAAGTTTTGATACAGTTTAGTTTTCTTTGGTAATTTTTAGCAAAATGTATTTTTCTGGACATTCATATACAACAACTTATTCTAGTCATTCTCCAATTGTAGGCATCCCTTCAATTTGCAATACTTTGCCACCACAAAAAGAGCTATTATAAATATTTTTGTAAAAATAACTCCTTTTCCCTTTTTTATGATCTCATTGGGATATAGACTTGGTAGTGGTATTGCTGAATCAAAGGATATGCACAGTTTTATAGCCTTTTGGGCATAGTTCTAAATTGCTTTCCAGAATGTGTGCATCAGTTCACAACTCCATCAGCAAAGCATTAGTGTCCCAATTTTCCCACATCTTCTTCAACTTTTGTCATTTTCCTATTTTGCCATGTTAGCCAATCTGATAGACATGATGTGGTACATCAGAGTTGTTTTAATTTGCATTTCTCCAATCAATAGTGATTTAAAACATTTTTAAATGACTACAGAATCTTTAGTTTCTACCTCTGAAAACTGCCTGTTTATGTCCTTTGACATTTGTCAACTGGGGAATGACTTGTATTCTTACAAATTTAACTTAATTCTCTCTCTCTCTCTCTCTCTCTCTCTCTCTCTTTCTCTCTCTAAAATACATATATATATATATATATGTATATATATACATACACACACACATATATGCATATGTGTATGTTTGTGTGTATATATACATATATGCACATACACACACATATATATGCATATATATATATTTACATGTAAATCCATCTTGTCATGGAGATTTATTCTTAGAGAGTTCATTAATGCCTTGCGAAATTTCTTTTCCTGATATGGGGTTAAGTTTTTTTCCCCCTCTTCTATTAATCTGGGCAATTTATATTTTTTGCAAATATTCATCCATTTAACTTAGACTGTCAGATTTTTTTTTGTCATAGATTTGGACAAAATAGTTTCTAAACATTGTTTTAATTTCTTCTTCATTGGTGGTGAATTTACTCTTTTCATTTGGTTTCCTTCTGCCTTTTTTAAAAATCAAACTACCCACTAATGCATTGTTGGTGGAGTTGTGAATTGATACAACCATTCTGGAGAGCAATCTGGAACTATGCCCAAAGGGCTATAAATAATTGCATACCCTTTGACCCAGCAATACCACTGTTGGGATTATATCCCAAAGAGATTACAGAAGTGGGAAAAGGTCCCATATGTGCAAAAATATTTATTGCAGCTCTCTTTGTGGT
>CM053583.1:74707539-74750665 GCA_028627135.1 Pseudochirops cupreus | reverse complement strand
AACTATAGTCTTTCTATATCTTTCTCTGAGTTTAGATATCTCCTTCCATCCTGAGGCTTGTAGAGTTGTATTTAGCTGTGTGTTGTTGAGGATAGTCCAGTTTATCAAGGTTGGTCATCATATGTATGATGTGTCTGTGATTGTGTACAAGTTTTTCCTGGTTCTTCTCTTCTCACTTAGCATGAATTTGTATAAGCCTCTCCAAGTAATTATGAAGTCCATCTCCTTCCCATTTCTTATTGCACAATAGTATTCCATTACATTCATATACCATAGCTTGTTCAGTCATTCCCCAATTGATGGGCATCCCCTATATTTCCAGTTTTTTGCAACCACGAAGAGAGCTGCAGTAAATACTTTTTTACATATAGGTCCTTTTCCCACTTCTGTGATCTCTTTGGGATATAATCCCAACAGTGGTATTGCTGGGTCAAAGTGTATGCCTAAAACATTCTTTATTTGAAAGAACTGTCCTTAATTTCCTCAGCCAGTTTTCATTATACATATTCCTTATTGTTTGATAGTACCAACTATCTTTCTCTATATCCATCTTAAATAAATACTTTTTTCTAAAATATAGCATCTAGAAATGAATACAATGCTTGAGAAAGGATACGATGAAGACACAGTATAGTGGAAGTATGATTTTTTTTCTGAACACTGTGCATCTATTAATGTCTTAATATACCCTAGGACAGAGTTATTGCTTTTCAGATAAATGGCTTTGAATATAATTTTCCCGAATACCATTAAAAAAAAAACAAACCAACACACCACTTAGGAATTCTTTCTAAAATTCAGGTATAAAATTTTCATTTATATTTCATCTCATTGGATTTATCTCAACATTCTAGCCTTCTAAAGGTTTTAGATCATGAAAAGTGACCTTCAAGATTTACATATTCTATAAATTTGACAGGAATGACATTAAAGTAAATTTGTTTAAGTCACTGTGCCAATGTTAAGCAGCTTAGAACCAAAGGCAGATCCCTGAGGTATTCGACTATAAGTTCTTCTATTTTTTCTCAAATGAACTTCAGACATTTAATTACTTCATTATGGGTTATCATGGGATCATATGTTTAGAACTGGAAGTGACTTTAGAGATCACCTATTCCAACCTTCTTATTTTCCAGGTAAGGAAACTAGGACCTAGAGAACTTGTCAGTTACCAGAGTCACAAGCAATAAATAAGGAACTTATCCAGCTTTTAAACTGAAATCTTTTGGCTTCAAATTCATAACTCTTTCTACTGCAGCATGCTTTTTCTGATTCTACCCAATCATTCTAACAGAAAGATCATATCTCTCCATCTAGACTACAAGAATAGCCTGAGAAAAAAATGTGAAAAGCTTTGAAAATATCTAGCTAAACTGTATCTATAGCATTGTTCTCATATCCCAATTTGATAACCCTGTCAAATAAAAGCATGGAGATAGTCTAAATTCTTGATGAATTCATATTGACTTTTACTCTTCACTGATTTTCTTTATAAATTTTCCGATGACATCTCTTATATAATATGTTTTAGAATCCTACCAAGAATTAGTCAGTTCCTTGGCTTATACCTTTCAGACTCCATTCCTTTTCTCTTTTGAAAATTGCAACACTTTTTATTTCCATTCTCTGGGTATTTCTCCCATTCTCTGCAATCTTTCAAGGATAACTGATGGAAAATTTTATATCATATCTCTGCAACTCACTCTTTGTGTGATTTTTGGTAAGTCATTTAACTTCTCTGGGGTTCAGTTTACTTATAGGTAAAGTGGGGGGTGTTATGAGGTGGAATTAAACGCCACTTAGCTACATCATTACCTAATAGCCAAGTCTCCAGTGAAGAGCCTCTCTTAACATAGTTAACTTACTCCTTAGAAAAGATATGGGGTTTTTTTTTCCCCTCTGAGCCCATCTTGGAACTCTTTTGGGCTTTGTATAGTACAACATGCTATGCTCTATATTTTGCCTCACCTTTAAGAAACAATATTCAGCAGGATATGAGAGCACAGCTTACATGGGGGATATTATTACTTGAATGGATATGTGATCTCATGACAGACATTGGGGTCCCCTTAAACTATAAGGCTAATAGCCCATCCATGATTGCTGATACCGTGTGATTCTTGTCAGTTTTATCTGAACAAAGAATATGCCCAGTGTGTTAGAGGAATTTTTTGTAGGTTTTTGATTTTTTGAAAGTAGTGCGGCAGCATTCAGACTTGTCATATATTTTCCTCAAATCATGACATGATTGCTAGGTTTTTGATGATGTACATTATTGCACAACTAGGGTAATTAGTAACACACACTAGCTTACTTACACACGTGTCAATTTAGATTCTTCAGAAACTGCAATTCTGTGATACGGAGGTGTATACCTTTGTGAAAGAATTTTCGTGTTAAAGAATTGGACTTTTGCATCCAGGATCATTGTGGAATTGTTCAAAATTATATTTAAATTTTCAAATCCATTTGAACCCACTTTACTCTTCATATTTGATTCTGGATGAATTAGTTATATGCTGGAGCTAGTATGAACTGGCTCATGAGAGCCAATTTTGAAATTTCCAGTGTATGTATACCATAGAAAATGGCAAACACTAAAAATTAGGCCTTGATGTATAAATTATGGAAAAATGATGGTCTTTGGTTATGTGAAAATAAGAATGCAAATTAAGCTGGAAATTATGTTGTATATACATATGTTTCAATGAACCTATTGTTAAATTTTCACCAGTACGCCCCTTTTAATTTAAATTGATAGCAATCTTAACTTTTGCATTAAGGGGAACCATTAAAAGCCTTTTGTCACAAGTTAAATATTAACTGAGATTTGAAAAGAGTCAAGGAAATAAAAAAAGTAGAAGTAATGATGGATGATATTCTAAGTATAGGGGGAAACCAGTGGAAATGCACTGATTTGGGAGATGTGCTGGTGTATATGAGGAACAGGAAAGAGGCTAATGTAATTGGATTGTAGTACAAGAGGTAAACGACAAAAATAATAGAAAAGTAGGAAGGATCTAGGTTATAAAAAGTTTGAAAAACTAGACAAAAGGGCTTTATATTTGATCCTGGAGATAGTAGGAAGTCACTGGAGTTTATTGACTAAGATGGAATAACATGATTAGACATGCACTTTAGAGAAACCATTTGGATAGTTTAGTGGAGGATGAACTAGAGAGTGGAGAGACTTGAGGTAGGGATACAAACCAGAATGATTATAAAATAGGGTAAGTATGAGGTGTGTTGTGAACGTAGAATGGAATACTTGGCAATAGACTGGATATGAGGGTTGAAAGAGAGTTAGGAATTGAGGTTGAAACCTTGGATGCAAGCCTGGGTATTGGGGGCAGACTGTGATGTCCTTATGGTAATAGAAAATTTATGAAGAGAGAAGGTTTTGTTTTGTTTTGTTTTTGCAGGAGAGAGTAATAAATTCAGCTTTGGATATACTAAATTTAAGTTGTCTATGGGAAATTCAGTTTGAGATGTCTAATATAACTACATGATTGGAATTCAGGAGAGAAAATAAACAAAATAGAAAATAGAGATGATAATTTAATCTATGGTAGCTAATGAAATCACCAAGCAAAATAGCATCAAGGTTGAAGAGAATACTGAAGGAAGAGCATTAATTGACACTCGTGGTTAGTGGACATGACCTGAGAGAAAACCCAGCAAAGAAACTGGGAAGGTAGAGAGAGAAACAAGAGATAGAAATGTCACAAAAACCAAGAGAAACGTGTACAAAGGAGAACAGGGTGATTGACAGTGTCAGAGATTTCAAAGAAGTTAAGAAAGAAGAAAATTGAAAAAGGTCATTAGATTTGGCAATTAAAAGATCAAGGATAAAGTTGGAGAGTAGTTTTCAGTTGCAAGTAAGACTATAAAAAGTTAAGAAGAATGTAAGGGAAAAGAAAGTAAAGACACATTTTAAACATCATTCTCAAGTAGTTAAACTAAAAAAAGATAGGTGAGATATTCTGGGGCCAACTTATTTTACATTTTCAGTAGTTGTCTAAGATAACGTCCTGATGAGTTGCTTGAATGTCCTACTTGCTAGATTACCTGTCAAAATCAGAGCAATACTTTAATATTCAACCACTTGTTTGTTTTTTTCCTATTTGAATTTTGAGGCTGTTTCCCCCTAGGAGAGATGAAGATCTCTTTGAGGAGATTTATTATTATTCTAGGTGCTGATGCAAAGACTTCTAAGTTCTCTATTAAGGGAAATACTTAGAAAACCTCATAACCTATAGAAAATTTTATTTTTATTTATTCTCCAAGTAGAACATTTATTCATCCAAAATGGATTAACTAAACATATATAATGAACTAAACACTGTGCTATGTGCTGGAGATATAAAAACAGCTCTGAATCTCAAAAATATTATACTCTGCTTTGGAAAAAACTGCATTGTTTCAAAAAATGACAAAGTCATGGAGGAGAAAATAAGACTCCAGAAATGTGGGTGTAAGAGCCAAATAAATTATATTATACCACGAGAATTAAGGGATGAAATGAGAAGAGAGACATTACATCAATGGGGATAAGAAAATTATTCTGGAAGAGCAAAAGGTCAAGAATATCAATGGAATTGATTTAAAAAATGTGAAGGCAGGTGGTCCAGCAGTACCAGATTTCAAAGTATATTGCAAAGTGGTGATAATCAAAAGATTTTTGTACTGTCTAGGAAATGGAGTGGTGCATCAGTGAAATACCTTAGATACATCATTTGAGCAATAGTAATCAAATGTTTGATAAATCCAAAGATCTAATATTTTGGGGCAAGAACTAAACATTTGAGCAAAACTTGCTGAAAAAAAAGTGGAAAGTAATTTGGCAGAAAATAGGCATAGACCAACATCTCATAGTGTATACCAAGATAAGGGCAAAATGGGTAAATGATTTAGACAGAGAGTGACATCATAAATAAATTAGGGGAGCAAAGAAAAACGTACCTGGCATCTGTATAGAGAGTTTATGACCAAACAAGAGGTAGAGAGTATTATTGGAAGAAAAATGGATAATTTTAATTACATGACATTAAAGAATATATACACAAAGAAAACCAATGCAGCCAATATCAAAAGGAAAACATGAAACCGGGGGGAGAAGGGTAGACATTTTATGCCAGTTTTCTCTCATGAAGGCCTCATTTCTTGAATATATAGAGAATTGAGTTTACAAAAAATAAAAGCCTATCCCCAATTAATAAAGGGGTCATGAATATGAACAAGCAGTTTTCAGAAGAAGTCAAAATTATCAATAGTCACGTGAAAAAATGTTCTAAATAACTATTAACTAAAGAAATGAAAATTTAAACAACTTTGAGGAGTCACTTCACATCTATCAGGTTGACTAACATGAAATAAAAGGAAATCGGTGGAGTTGTGAACTGGTTCAATCATTTTGGAGAACAATTTAGAACTAGGCCCAAAGATATAAAATTGTTCATACACTTTGACCCAACAATACCACTACTAGATCTGTATCTCAAAGAGATCAATAAAAAGAGAAAAGTGCTTATAATGTACAAAACTGTCTATAGAAGCTCTTTTTGTGGTGGTAAGGAGCTGGAAACCAAGATGACTCCCATCAATTGTGGGATGGTCGAACAAGTTGTGGTATGTGATTGTGTTGGAACACTATCATGCTATAAGAAATAGCGAACTGGATGGTTTCAGAAAAACTCAGGAAGATTTATATGAGCTCATGCCAAGGGAAGTAAGTAGAATAAGGAGAATATCACACACTGTACATGGTGACAGCACTGCTATGAGGATGATCAACTGTGAAAGACATAGCTACTCTGTTCAAGACAAAGATTCAAGATAATTCAAATGAACCCACTATGAAAAGTATGATCCAGTTCCGGAGAAAGATCTGATGAACTCCAACTACAGACTGAAGCATAATTATTTTACTTTATCTGTTTCTTTCCTTACATTGTTATTATTATTAGCAACATGGCTAATATTAAATATATTTTCCAAGATTTCACATGTATAACAGAAATATTGTTTGCCGTCTCAGTGGATGGAGAGATGGGAAGGGGAAAATTTAAACTTTTTTTGTACTTTGATCAACTTTAATATTCTTTTCTTTTTAAAATTTGAGTTCCAAATTCTGATTTCTCATCCATTCTGCTATCTTACTCAGTTTTGTGGGTGAGCTCTTCCCAATCATATTCACAATTATAATTAGTATGTATTTCCCTCCATCCCATTTTCTTTTCCTTCTCCTTCTCTTTTCTTTACCTTGTCACTCCTCAAAAGTCTGTATTGCTTCTTTTTTTTTTTTTTTGGAGAGGGGAAGGCAAGGCAATTGAGGTTAAGTGACTTGCCCAAGGTCACAGTAAGTGTTAAGTGTCTGAGGCTAGATTTGAACTCAGGTCCCCCTGATTCCAGGGCTGGTGCTCTATTCATTGCACCACCTAGCCACCCCCTAGTCTGCATTGCTTTTTACCTTTGCCTCCCATAACCCACCTTACAGTTTATCATCCTCACCCCCTTTCACTTGCTACCTTTTCCTCCCCTTTTCAGTTTCCTTGAAATATTTTCTCTTTAACCTACGAGCTATAGAATTTGGCTATAATTTTCTTGAGAATTTTCATTTTGCTATCTCTTTCAGGAAGTGATTGATGGATTCTTTCAATTCCCATTTTGTCTTCTTGATCTAAGATATCAGGGCATTTTTCCTTGAGAATTCTGTGAAATATCGTGTCCATTCTTTTTCTTTGATCATGAATTTTGGGTAGTCCAATAATTCTTATATTATCTCCCTTCATTCTATTTTCCAGGTCAGTTGTTTTTCCAATAAAGTATTTTCTTCCATTTTTCATTCTTTTGTCTTTGTTTTAGTGTTTCTTGGTATCACATGTAGTCAACTTTTTCTAAACCAATTCTAAATTTTAATGAATTGTGTTCTTTAGTAAAATTTTGTACCTCTTTTTTCCATTTGGTCAATTCTGCATTTTAAGGAGTTATTTTTGAAGTTTTATGCCTCTTTACCAGTTGTTGGTAATTGTTTTGTTTACCAAACAATTGGCCAATTGTTTTTTATGGTAGTATTTTCTTGAATATTTTTGTTCCTCTTTTACTGAGCTGTTAATTCTCTTTTCATAATTTTCATTCATTGTTCACATTTCTTTTCACAAATTTTCATCTATCACTGTTGTCTCTTTCATGAATTCTTGTTGTGTTTGGGTCCAGTTAGGTTTTATCTTTGAGCATTTGTTTGTAGCCATTTTTACATTATCTTCTTTTGGTCTTGTGGCTTTGTCTTCTTTGCCATCTAGCAACTTTTTGATGGTCAAATTCTCTTTGTTGTTGTTTGCTCATTTTTCCTGTCTATTTTTTTTTTTTTACTTTGACCTTTATGTTAAAGTTGAGTTCTGTTTACCTGGGGGTACAGAGGCACTGACCCAAGTTTCATGCTATTTCATATGGCTATTTCAGGAGATAGTTCTGTGTGTTTGCAAGCTTTTGGTACTTCCAGAATGGTATTATTTTGGGAGAGGTGTGATCACTGATCTCCTAGTCTGTGCTCTGATCTTTACTAAGTAAGCACCCTGGTTCCCTGCAACCGCAACTCTAATACTCCTCTTTGCTTTGGTACTGTGACTAGGGTCCTTGCTCCTTTGTTACTGTTTACCATTGCTTCTTTCCACCCTGGAGCTGCTACCTAAAACTGCATGTGGGAAATATAGTTGCCAGCTAGTACCAGCTGCACCCAGCACCAGTAAAGGGTCCCCTCTAATCTCTTTCTGTCCAGTTCTTTGATCCCCTTACCATCTCTGGACCAAGAACTCCCAAACCTTCTGCTGCTGTGCCAGCTACTTTTGCTACTGTCATGTGTATACTCTGTATAGACCTTCACTTAAGTGCCACAAACTTCTCCTGCTGACTTCTTATGTTTTCTTAGGCCAGGAAAATGCTCATCCTGACTTTTTATTGGGTTGACCATTCAAAAATTTTATGTGAAACATTTATTATAAAATTATTTAGAAGGGAATATTGAAAGAGTTCAACTGTATGGTTGCATCTAGCCCATCATATTGGCTCCTCCCTGGTGTAATTTTGAACTCAAAGTTTAAAAAAAATTTTTAAATGAATTAACTAATTAAAAAATCAATGGAGAATTTATTACATTTACAAATGTTTCCAACCTCATTATCTCTGTTCTTTCAAACAGTCCTATGATGATAAAGATATAATTTACTAGGGAAAAAAAAACACATGTGCAAGCCTGCATATTCCTTTCTTATATTTTTACTAAGAATACCCTAAAAACATTTGTAGCTATGCCAAAAAAAAAAAATTGGAAAATAAATGAGGAAGTAGAGAGATGAGCAAGTAGTTGTTGACGTCTTTTTGCTCATCTGGGAGGGGGGATACTTTTTGTGATTGTTCCCTTTCTTTTGATAATTTTTTCCTTTTTGAAATATGTTGAAAATCAGTCTGTAAGACTGCTACTTCCACCATGTCTCTATTCTATGTGTACTTGGTTGGTGCCAACTATTCTTCCTAGGTTCAATTTTTAAGAGCTATTTTTATTTCTGCTATAGTACTTTCGGTATTGAGGTCATGACGTGGTAGTTCCATTGTCAAGGATGATGAGAGTACATCACTATAGAAACAGAAACAGCAATGATTCTCATAGTCTCTAAACCCTGTAATATCTAATCTACCCATAGATCTTTGCCATAATGTCAAGCTTTATATGTACAACAGAAAAATAATACAAATTAGCTTGCAAGTTCCAGAATCTCAATAACAAAATAAGAAATCCAACAATCCTTATTCTGCATCTCCGATGTTCTACAAATAAGTTATCCTGCAAATGTATCGTGTATCTTAACTTACATTTATGCACTTACATTCAAGTATCTTAACTTAGAAGGAAATTATGTTTACCATCTTTATTACGCCGTTTGCCGTAGGTTCAATAAACTTACCTAAGAAACTACGGTAATCCAATTGAATTCATTTCCATAGTTATTTCTTTTATTACTTTCTTCGATTGTGTACTTAGAATACAAAGAGAAATATGAAAGAGCATCTGCTTTCAAAGGTAATAAAGGAGAGATGTCACATGTATCCCCTTAAGTTGAAGAGCTATAGTACAGTGAAAAGAGTGCTGGGTTTAGAATAAAAATATCTTGTGTTCAAATACTAACTCTGCCATGTATTATCCTTGTGACCTTGGACAAGGCAGTTAACCTCTTTGGGCCTCAGTGCCTCATTGGTAAAATTAAGACACTGGACTATTATAGATGACCTTTGTATGTTTTAAATATATGATCCTATAAGTAAATATAATATAAATTGAGGAGAATAAGAATGCTAACAATTTGGGGGAAACTAAGGAGATTTCTCAGATGAATATTTGGGGAGGTTGAGTTAAGAAATAAATGTCCTATTGGCATGGAGTATAATTTGTATGACTACCAAGTAGGAGGCATAATGTCAAATCTAATGAATATATGGGTTGACTAGAAAAATGAAAAAAATGCATGAAGAGAAAAATATGAAATGTGACTGAACAAATAGTTTGTCAGGATTAATTCCCTTATTGTTTTCCATGCTTCTTATTTTCTTCCTAATTTTCAGTGTTTGCCAGTTTCTCCCATATAAGGCTTTGGGTTTGTAAATGCATGCATTATCTTTTCATCTTTGTTTTATTTGAAATTTGCCTAGATTTTGAGTTCTGATATAATTAGCTCATGGCCTGCACACATAAAGCTAATTCTGAAATGTCTCCCATGTCAATAATCAGAAAATTCTCTATCAGTATAATTTTAATGATGCTTAATGTTCATCCTATATCCTATTTTAAGTCTTCTTGACAAAAGTATTCATGATATACAGGTGAGAGTTTTCTGTGAAGTCTAAAAGTATTTTCATTTCTTAACTCTAATAATTTCAGATAAAAAAAACCACACAGCCCCTCTCTTTTGCCCACTTGAATACTGAAAGGCTTAATTATCAAGGTAGAGGTTGACTTAGTTTGAGACTCTTTATTTTTTCCATAGAATTTCTCCATTTCTAAAGCCTTTGCAAGAGATATTGGTTCGTATACTGCTGCTATTCTCATATTCATTATGAGCATTGAAAGCAGAGAAGAGTAAGTGTGCATGTGGAATAAAGTTGCTTATTGCCTCTAGAAATACAAAGCAAATGAAACCAACTACACCACCTCCTTTACTCCTCTCTTTCTAAAGATATAAACTATTCTTCCATTTATGTACAACTTCTTTTTGTCTTCTTTTATTTTTAATCATAATGTCATGAAGGCAATGCTTCAGGTCATTTCGTAGTAAATCAGTTCCAAGTTCAATGTACAAAGATCTAATTTTTAGGATAGTAATGTTTTGCTTATAGCATAAAAGCTGTAATTCTAAGTACTGTATGTCCCTATTTTCTGTCACCATTAATGCAGAAATAGAAGGGAGTGTGTGGGAACAAGGAGTAGGTGCCTCGCCATGTTTTTTATGTATTTCTGGATCACAGTGACCAAATAAATCATTATCTGGTAGCTAGCCTACATTGACAAACTTGTTTGTACTTAGGAAGGCTGGTCATCAGAGGACAGACAGTCTGTTACTGAGACTGTACTCTGATATTCATATGAGTGTTTGTATATGTATATACACAAATAAAGACAGGGACATGCAATTTCATTGATATAGGTAACTCCAGATGAAGAAACTCTCTCTATCAGTGCAAGTCAACCTATAATCTTACGGGGTTTCCTAGAAACTTAAAGGTCAAGTGATTTTCCCAGGTTCATACAATTAGCTTTTGTCAGAAGCAGGACTTGGATTCAGATATTGTTAACTCCAAAGCCAGTTCTCTTTCCAGTACTTCACAGATAAATTTAAACATTCATTTTATATTTTAATTAATGTTTTTTCCTACTTTCTATTTACTCATCTATAGCAACACATATTTACATTTGTATATTCAGACAAAAATTTTTGTTAAAAAATTGTATTAATGTTGATTAGTAAAAAAGGCGCAATTTTCATTTGTTTTAATAACTAAATACATAGTTGGACATAATCAAAACACAACCATTTCCATTTTCTAGGACACATAGTGTAATTCCGAGTGCTTTTTTTTATTACTCTGGAAACAATAGTCACAACCAAAGCTTAGAAAGTAACCTGATATATAGCATTGCTTTTATAAACATTTTCTTAAATTATAAATTCCTTGGATAAGATAATGCACATTATGATTTTCACTTTATTAACATTTGGCTACTACTATTACATAAGACAGATTCCATGGCAGCTAGCTCACAGAAACTTGGTGGACCTCCACGATAGAACAGGAGGGAGGTTGATCCTGGTCTAATTGTGTACATTTCCTTTGAGAGTTTACTTAGAATGCTGACTCATACACTGCACTGAAGACACATGAAGAAATCCACTGAGGATCAGTGGATTCAGTGGTCCATATATATATTCCGGGAGTCAAAAGTGCAATTTAATCATTTCAAGGATTAGAAGTTTAATGGTACTATATAATGACATGAAACCTACCTTCCAGATACCTTTGACTTTTCATCCCAGAGACTATTCTTTTCCTATGACTAGGAGACATCCGGTGATACGGTCCCATTTCTATATGGAAATTTTCCCAACATGTGAGTGTTTACAACTTTCCACTCTTTACTTCTAATGCCTGCCAGAGTACTTTGAATAAACAGATAGTTGTAGAACTAGATAAAACCTTAGTTTACCCTTCTTACTTGTGTTGTGTGAATTACTTGAAATAAGAAATAATTTTGTTTTAATTTGTGTCAGTAGAGGTTGTACTGCTTCTGCTGATCCTAGGCTAACTCCTAAGATTGACCTTCACCAGATGAAACTTTATTTCAACTAGTTTTGTTACCTTTAGTCAATTCTCTGCCAGTCAAGTGCTAGATTTTGCACCATACTTGTTTCATTGATCACTTTTGTTGTGTTTATAATCCTGTGGGCCTTAAGAATTTGAAGTATTACGAGGAAATATTCAAAAGTCATAGGTCTTAAACACTTTCATGATTGTTGGAGATTTACTGTGGTTTTTGGTATAGGAAAGTCAAGTATTTCAAGGATCTTTCGAGGCCACAATTAAAACTGAATCCGTCTCACCAAAGCTCAAATGAAGGTCGAGTAAAAAACAAAGCATTCAAGCAACTAGTAAACTCTTGCCTAAATAATTTGAGGGAAAAATACGCAAAGACCTTCAGAGGCACTTGGCAGCTAGTATGATTATTACTGATGACTCTATTGTGGGGAACAAGTTTGGCTCCTTTTTTTCTTCTCTTTTTCACTCAATAGAGAGCCAGGGGGGAAATAGTTTAGGACCAATACTCTGATGCATTTTCCTTGTATAGACACAAAAAATGTGACTGCCCTCCATAGAACATAATGCTTTTCATATGGTCCTGAAAGGCTGCTAGGATACCAAAAGATTATTTGAGCCCTAAAGTTGAAAACCACACTGCCTACTAAAGTGGAGAGGAATTTACATATTAGGAAGCCTTCTACATCCTAAGGAGCTCTCTCACCAAAGGATCTCTCTAGGCTGTAACTATGACCTTCAGAGGAAGCATCTGAGTTAGAGGGACGGCATAGATTGTTTTCGGTCAACTGGCCTTAGGCAAAACTCTTTGAGGGGAAAAGACTCAAACAACAGTTGGAATATGTAAGGTGAACTGAAATTATAGATTTTATTTGATTTTTTGAAAGGCTTTTCCTTTCAGTGCACATAGACAAGGGGCTGGGAGTGGAACAATAGGGCTGTGAAGTAGATGTAATTTATCATCAACAGTTCAGTGTCTTGCCTCCTCCCTTTGGTCAAAGTCTTCACTCTTGCTTATAGATCCTTATCTGTTTAATTTATTGATTCCTTTTAGTTCCCTGTCTGTTTATTTTAACATTTGGCACAAATTTTAGTGTTCACTGGCATAGAGTTCTCCTGGTCAAGAATCTTTACCCTCTAATCTGTAGTTCATAGTACCTGGGGATATAGAGAAGATATTTGATTTGCCCAACATCATGCTTCCAGGAAGTATGAGTTTTCCCTCTCCCAAGTCTGTTAAATACATACATACATGAATGCATATAAAATAACTTGGTGCAAATATGTGAATACATACATATACATATATTCATATATAAGTTAAATATAAGCAAACATAGAGGAATTGGGAAAGACTTCATGTAAAAATACAATGTCTGAGCTGCATCTTAAAGACAAGGCCCTGATAAAGTAAAAAACATACACGTGTCCTGATGCTACAAATTAATGCTTATAATATATTTACATCTATCTTTCCTCACCCTCCCACCCCCAGCTATCTAATATATACCATTGGAATCTAAGTTTATCTTGGGCAGGAATTGATTTATTCCTTGTATTTCTATGTCCAGAGCCTAACACAGTTCTTGGCATGTAATCTTTAATGTATACTTGTTAATTGATGGTTTGATAGATACAGAGTCATTTTAAGCCTGTACTCCAAGCTTGGGTACATCAAACTAGACCTTGTACCTTTATGGAACAATTTTAAAAAACCTAAAGAATCCTAGAATTGTAAAAGGTAGCAGAAACCATCTAGTCTAAGTCAGACATTGAAAAGAAACCTCTCACAATAACTCTTAAGGAAATTTTCTAAGACAAGAATGTTTAAAAATGTTCATACCTCTGTAATTGTCATCACTATATAAATAATTAAGTTTGTTAGAAGACATGGCTTGAGTCTACAATACCTTAAAATTTAAAAATAATTTGTCATGTAGAATTCTACTCTGCTCTATCATTATGACATCGAGGTAACTTAAATGCTTCTCTTGGGTTATGTCTGTAGAAGCATTGGCTTACTTGCTTAGTAAAGGCTTTAGGCACAGGAAAGAGAAGAACAGTCTTCCCTTAAGGGTACAGTAGAGACCCCAATTTATGCATCTTCTGGATTCCAGTATACTTGTCACATAGATGACAAATTGACATTCCTAAAACACAGGACTGGACATGTAACTCTTCTGCTCTAGAAGGTTCAGTATGTCTTTATTATCACTTTTATGAAATAGAAATTCTTCCCTTTGACATTTAAAGTACTTCACAATATGGCCCCAATCTATCTTTCCAGTTTAATTATGCATTACTTATGACTTCATTTAAGACACTCTGGGTTTCAGCCAAGTTGATCTTCTTATTCTCCATCAACACTATCTCCTTTCTCCATACCCTTGCACTGGCTTTGCAATACCTGGAAAACACTTCCTTCTAACTTCCTCATTAACAATATCTAGTATACATCCTTCAACACAGCTTATATTACATATGTTCTACATAAAGTCTTTTCAAGTTCCCCTACCCCCCAGTTCCTTATGACTGTTACATTTCCTTGACTGAGAAAAGGACAAGAGCCCTAGCACAATGCCTAACACATAGCAGATAATTAATACATGCTCAATAGTTGATTGATGGGTGGGAATATAAAAAAAAATGATAGACTCTGGAGTTAGCTATTTTACCATTCCACAATTTTCAACTAGAATATCCTGGCTTTATTAACAAAACCTATTTGATTATGAATGTCTAATTTTATTAAAACAAAGAAACAAACACATTTCAACTGATTTCATCCCATTTCCCTACCTCTGGGAGAAAGTAACTGCTTTGGAATGCCTCTTCTGGCTCTTTGCCCCTTTATTCTTCTTAATTTTCCTTCTTCTTTTTCCCTGTCAAAGCCAGAATTCACAGATGTAATAGAGACTGACTATCATAGTTGAAATTGAGCTAGGGTGGCAGTCTTTTGGGAAATTATTGTGGGTAGGAGGGCAAATATGGGCTGTAAGATGAGCTTTGCAGCTGATTCTCTATAGCTAAGTACACAGAGAGGTAGGGAGCCACCAAGAACATCAAGAAAAGTTCAGAGTGAAAGACTTTCCCTTCCAATTTTGGTAAGGCATGGGAAACAAACACATTAGACCATTTTTTTCTCCTCTTCTTCCCCCATCTCATCATAGATTAAAATAGTCTTCTTGTTCTAAAAGCAAGTAACTTTGGTCAGTGGGTCCAAAGATATGAGAAATTTCATTGACCCCTAATCAGGCATATTAAAATTTCTAAATTCATTTTGATTCCTCTACTGAGTTTATTCCCATAAGTTAAAGCAATTTGATAGAACAAATATTCTGACTTCATATGAGGCCATGGTCATGGGATAAGTATTGTTCCTACAGAGCTCTCTGAGACTAATAACCATTAAAATCCATAGCTATGTTACACTAAATTAGAATTGCTTAAATGCAGATGGAAAATGACACCAGCCATTCCCTATTGCCAGTCCTGGTTGATGCCTAGAAAGCCATCAATTCACCCAAGAATCAATGTTCTGTTTGGGAAATCACCTTGTAAAATAAGATGTGGAATTGAAAAGCCCTTTTTTCTTCCTAGTGAAGGATGTATAAATTAAACAGAGACTAATATGAATTCCTAGAATCTTTTCCTCAAGATTTAACAAGATAATGCCCTGTGGTCATAATTGCTTCTGAGCTCAGAATTGATCTGCTAGCCAGTTTGGCCATTTGGAAATGATAATAAGTGCCATTTATGTAGCATTTCAGTTTGGTAACACACTTCATGTGTATTATCTTATTAGATTCTCAGAACAATCTTGTAAAATGCTATAGGTATTATGTGTCCCTACTTTACAGAAGAGGTTGAAGAAGTAAAACAACTCAGCCAGGGTCACAGAGTTTAATTTATGTCTACGATCAGACCTGCATCCAGGTTTTTCACTTCCACCCTTCTATCCTCTAGGCCTTTTTGCTTCTTGAAATCAACACTCCTCAGTACCCAGATTGGTGTAGTTGTTTTGCCTGAAAAACTGAGCAGCCACTGACTATTTGGGTGATTTCATATAATTTAACAGTCATAATAAAAATTATTAAGCACCTACTTTGTACAAGCACTGACCCTTTAAGTGCTAAAGATATAAAGACAAAAAAATGGAAGTCCCAACCTTCAATGAGCTTAGAGTCTCCTGAGGCAATACAACATATACGAGGAAGTGTCAACACAATCAATAGCCAGTATATAAAAATCTATACAAATTAATGACAAATGGGAGAGAACATTAAAAACTGGAAGGCGGAATGATGATTGGGGGCAAAAAAAAATTCCTTTTGTAGCACATTTAACTCTAATCTATAAATTAAAGTAATTGATGCTTCTCACAGTCGTAGATGAGGAGGGAGTACATTCCAGCAACACCTATGTATAAAAAATAGAGCTTGGAAATCAGACATCATGAACTGGAAACAGGTTTCAGACAATCTAACCTGAAATAGTACATATAAAAAGGAATGATGAAATAATTCTGAATTTGAATTCCTAAAATCTCTACCGTAAAAATAAATCAATGAATAAACATTTCTTAAGCACCTACTATGCACCAGATATTGTGCTAAGTGCTGAGAATACAAAAAGAGGCAGAAGACAGTCCCTGCCATCAAGATAAGTGGGTCCCAGATTGTGGAGGCTTCAAACATCAGACTAAAAAATTCATATTCATATAAGTAGTTTATATTTTATTCTAAAAGCAATAAGGAGCCACTGAAGATTTGTAAAAAGTGACATGATTATATCTATGCTTTAAGAATAGCAATTCAGCAGTTAAATAGAGGCGAGAGGTTTGGAAAGGAGAAATAGCAAGCAGGGAAATGTCCATTGGATCAAGAGAAGTGATGATTTGTTTGTCAGACAAACGTATCTTTTCTAATCACATTTTCTTAGTCTATCAGAGAAGGCAGAAAACAAGATTTTATTTGTTCAATTCTGGTCAGTGACTGGACTCAATGAGGAGATGGTCATAACTCTTACACTGAAAAGAAACTTCCTGCAGGATAGGGAATATGAAACTTAAAACTGTTTAAATTAGGAACAAATGGTCCTAGTAAAATAAAATAAATGTTTTTCAAATATGCATTCTTAATTATTTTTTTTTAGGATGAGGGTTTACATCAACATTTGATCCAATAATTCCTAACCTTAATAAAAACTGCATGTTGCAAAGAATTCCCACCAGAAAGTTGAGAGGTATCTGGAACACAGAAGACAGGTTTGGCTCACAACAAAAAGGCATTTGACTCCCAGAGGCAATAATTTTTTTCTTTGAAAATTATTAAACAGTTCAAATTTTGTTAATAAATCTATTTGAAGCAAAAATGTGAGTTAAGTAGTGGATGCTATTACAAATTAAAAGTTAAAACACTGACTGATTTTTCTCTACATTTTTGAAACTTAGATTTTTTTTTTAATTTCATATTTTTATTCTCAAGTTTTGTTCTTCTCAATGTACGGACTATATTTGTACCTTCATAGAAACAGGGTAAATTTAGGGGTCTTGAAACCTAAAGAGTGCCTTCAGAAGTTCAAATTATTTATTCAAACACCAAGAACTGTAGAAACTTTTAGAAAACAGTAACAAGGCTGCATTTAGGGAAGGACTTTAGTCCAAACATAGATGTAAAAAAATGGGGAAATATGCTTCCCTTCTCTCCCTAGAGTCCTGTGAATATTATCAAGGACTAAAATTAATTGACACTAAAAGCAGCTTTTTCCAAATATCATTTATATCAGATTTGCAGCTTCTTTGACTAAATTTAATAGCCAATTAAAATGTAAGAAAGTGCTCATTAAGTACTATTGCAAAATGCTTCTAGAGCCAAGCAGCAACAGTAGGAGAGCTCATCTAGTCACACAGACATTTCCTAGCATAGACTTTGTCATTAATAAACATTTCTGAGACATCAGAGAGAAGATACATCAGAGAATTTCTGCATGGATTTGGAGCTCCTAGTAGAAAATGTGCACTTTGAGAAAATCTGTTGTATAAAAATTAGATTTTAAAAACAGAGGATTATTGATTTTAATAGAATCTTTTTGCTTTACCAGCAGAATCATCATTTCTTTAAATATGGAGCTCTTTGCCATATTAAAAATGTGGTTTAAAGATTAAAAAAAAAAACATTCAGAGCTTCTTAATTGCCCGTATTGTATATAGCAAGGCAGATGGCTACATAGAAAATTTGGAACTTGATTAGTTTTGCTTTTTTAATATTTTGGAACCTTTTAGTTCTGTCAATAAGACATACTATGTGCTCTTTCATTCCAACTCAGAAGCCACACTTATAAGAATTGTCATTGCAATATGATTACTTAAATATTATAAAGTAGCTACTTTATGTGAGAAACAGTGGTATACAAATGTAGAGATAATACAAACTTTGCTCTCAAAGGAGGGAAAAAGTACAAATAAACATGTCAAAGTTCAAAGTAGAAGAAGGTTCAAACAAAGCCCTTTTAGAAATTTGATGGAGAAGAAAATATTTGTACCTGGAGATAAAGCAGTGGAGAAGGGGCAGAGTTGACAGTGAATTGAGCCTTCTAAGAATGTAGGGAAAGACTTTAAGAAGAAATGGAGTGATGAATTTGGAGGAGGAGGAAGAGGATTAAGAAGTTTCATCTAGTTAACTTCTACAGTAACTATAGATATTGAAAGTCCATTCCAGGCATAGGTTATTCTATGGGTAAGACCATGGAGACATATTCTATGGGAAAGACAGGAGAAGGAATAATAACAACGAGGAGATGAAGAACAGTCTGATTTGTCTAGGAAAATGCTGGGTGAATCTGAAAAAAAAAAGTAGACCTCAATGTTCATGAAATGACTTTCTTCTTTTCTTTGTACAGATCAGCACGTATTTGCATACATGATTCAAATCACATATTCTTGGTGAACAAACATATTTGGCACTTGGAGGCTGAACAAGCATGAAAGATATAGACAGTGACTCAAAACATTCCTCATGAGACCACCCAACTGACTAAGAGTTCACTTTTTGCTTCTATTCAGTACTTATAACCCAATACATATTCTTTTAATATATTAGAAATATGTTCCCTCTTTCAACACCTCCAAGTGTTGGGAAATACCCTATTTTTCCATGAAAACAAAGCACATTTAAGAAATAGAAGCTCATTTCTGCTTCCTTTTAATGTTACTTGCTTTTAAAAAAATGTCTAATTATAAAAGACTTGAGACATCTCAGCTAAACAGCGTACAAGTCTTTTGAGGAGACTATAATCTCTCTTATAAAGTACAATTGCAGATTTTAGTGATTTTCATGACTTTTTTTTCAATTTCATGTATTTCTTGCATGATTGTGGTATTTGAGGGTTCATCATAGTCTGGATGCATGTCCCTTTTTTTTCCCAAGTTCCAATTGATTTAGAAAAATGAGTTAGGAGGCAGAAAGGACTGATGATTGGGGAGAGTGGTGGACAACACACAGCTAATAAATCCCCATACTCCCTCAGCACAATCCCACAAATAGCTAACTCTTTTCCTCCTAACTCATTGCTGCCCACTTTGAATTGTTGAGAGGTTAGTGTCCCTGGGAATTACAAGCTGCTATCAAAACAGTCTCCTTCCTTTCCATTGTGCATTAACTATATCGTTACATGTGTACTTTAAATCTAGACTGTGAACTATAACTTTACTGAAACCTTATAAGACCCAGAAGTTACCAAGGCATTGTGTTTGCAAATGATCTGTGTTGTTTCATATGGTAAAAAGGCTTCTATTTAAATTTTGACTTACTATTCTATTGCTGTCCAGCATAACTATGAGTTAGAGCATTTAGAAATCAAAAGGAGTTTCTGTAGTTACTATAGAAATTGAAAATTAATCTTGAAAGTGGGGGAGGGGTTATATTCAAAGCCCTTTAACCATATGTATTCCATTAACAATTCAATCCCTATGAGTCAGTTTTTAAAAATTGACTTTTAGAGACCAAAACGTAAAACAAAATTATATGCTTTCAAAGACCGAGTGCAATTAACTTAGGCATCAGTGGTTTGGCCTGAAAAACATGCATACTTCAAGCCACATCTCCCATAGCAGGTGGTGGTGGTTGTATTTTTCTGCAGTGTTTGCTCTCTGACTGTTCCCTTAGATGACCTGAAAAAGATTCCTTATTTAACTGGTCAGAAGAGTTATAATGTTTATTTCTTAGTCTCTAATATAACTTGTATTTGGGCCTGAGTGTGCAGGTAATTTCAAGCTGGAATCTTGTTCCCCCCAAACATGGGGGAGAGGGGCATGTTTCAGAATAATCCATTTACCTTTGGCCTCTAAGAAGTTAATAAACTCTATATTTAACTAAGCCAGGATTGAAAAATAAATATATTCAGTATTGCAATGTATTCTAGTCCAAGACAGGGGAAAAGGAGGGTAGAAGGTTGGTTGAAGGTCTTTCTTACATCATGTTTCCTGATTTAGAGAGTTTGGAGACCTTGTGTGGATTTAATCTTTGATGGGTGATTTACCAAGTACCACATCCCCATTCTCATGTAGACCATTGTACTATAATAGCAACTGCTAGTGATATTATTACATAGAATACCAGAACTAGAGATACGCTTATTTAAGCTTGAAGGTGATAAAATTAGAAGACATAAAAAGAAGTGCTACTTTTAAGGTGATGATATTTGATGATAATAAAAAAAAAATGACAGGCAGAAAAATATTTTCCTAACTTCAGATAAACTCATGAATCTATAATGATTTCTAAGGGAAATTCAGGGAGTTATCCTTAACTTCTGAGGATGATGTCAGTGAGGACAACCATACTATTGAATATTAATAACAGTGGAAGGTTACTGAAGTCATAGTCTATCACTATTAAATAATAACTCTCTTTTATGTAATATTTTGGGAGCACAAAGTCTTTAAATCTTTTATTACATTTGATCCTCAGAACACCTATATGAAGTGGGAAGGAAAGTTACAATTATACCCCATTTTACAGAGGGAGAAATTACAACTCTGAGAGTTTATATAATTATCCCAAAGTCATATAGCAAATAAGATGACAGCTGTAACTTGAACCCGGCTCTCACAATTCCAAAATCACTGCACTTTCCCTAACACTACCCATGCTATTGTTTTTATTTTATTTAATTGCTTCTCTTTCATAATCAAACTTTTGATTAACATCCCTATAATTAACTATGCTGGTGCTTGAAACAAGCAAACATTGTCAGACCCTTAAGTATTTCCAGCTTAGCTTGGCAAAATAGGTATGCTGAGGCAGAGTCAAGATGGCGGAGTAGAAGCACAAACTTGGAGTGGGCTCCCACTCTAAACAATTATAACACCTGCTAAAAAAAAATGACTCCCAACAAATTTTAAAGCAACAGAACCTACGAAGTGAGAGAGAGAAACAAATCTCCTGCTGAAGACAGCCAGCAGGCCAACAGGAAATGTCTATTGCAGCATTCTAGGAGCCCAGCACAGTCCCTCAGGAGCCACTTGATTCCAGCCCCAGGGAAGCCCTGAACAGCAGCGGCAAGAGCAGACTTCAGGAGAGTGAATCACCAGCACCTGTGGCAGCTTCCAGACTTCTCAACTCGTAAATTCCAAAGACAAAGTAAAAGGTCAGTGTGGAATTTTGTTGGAATGCGGGTAGACAGAAGAGCTTAGTCTGGCTGCTACCCTGCCATGGGGCAAGAAGTGGGAAAAGGGGTGGCAGATGCACCACATGGTTGCCTCAGAAGCTCCTGGCCCGGAGATTGTAGGGGGATGAAGCAACCATTCAGAGGGTAATCATTCTTGCTTTAACCTCCTAGGATCTGGAACACAGCCTTGGGTGGTGGTACTGGGTTGTGTGACAACTGTGCCAGAGCTAGTGTGGGCTGTAGAGGGGGCACCTTCCTAGTAGCTCCAGCAGCTGTGAAAACCCCAACAATTTGGGACAAAGCTCTCTCCATTCTGGAAGCAGAATTCTACTCTGACAAAGAGCTCAAGGGTCAAGTAATTGGCTGGCAATATAAGCAAGCACAGGAAGCACAAACAGATGATAGAGTCCTTTCTTAGGGACATAAAGGATCAAGGCATAGAGTGGGAGGAAGACAGCAAAGTCAGAACTCTTGCATCAAAAACCTCCAAGACAAATGTGAATTGATTACGGGCCATGAAGGAGCTCAAGAAGGATTTTGAAAATCAAGTAAGAGAAGTGGAGGAAAAATTGGGAAGAGAAATAAGAATGATGCAGGAAAATCATGAAAAGAGAATCAAGAGCCTGCTAAAGGAGACCCAAAAATACACTGTAGAAAATAACACCTTAAAAACAGACTAACTCAAAGGGAAAAGAGACCCAAAAAGCAAAATGAGGAAAAGAATGCCTTAAAAAGTCAAATTTGCCAAATGGAAAAGGAATTTCAAAAATTCACTAAAGAGAATAATTTCTTTAAAATTACATTGGAGCAATTGGGAGCTAATGACTTTATGAGAAATCAAGATATACTATAAAACAGATCCAAACAAACAAACAAAAAAATAGAAGGCAATGCAAGATATCTCATTGGAAAAACCACTGAACTGGAAAATAGATCCAGGAGAGATAATTGAAAAATTATTGGACTCCCTGAAAGCCATGATTAATAAAATAACCTAGACATCATCTTTCAAGAAATTCTCAAGCAGGATTACCCTGATATTCTAGAAGCAGAGGGCAAAATAGGAAAGGAAAGAATTCACTGATTGACTCTTGAAAAAGATCCCCAACAGAAACTCCTAGGAATATTATAGCCAAATTCCAGAGTTCCCAGATCAAGGAGAAAATGCTGCAAACAGACAGGAAGAAACAATTTGAGTAGTGTGGAAACACAATCAGGATAATACAAGATGGAGCAGCTTCTACATTAAGGGATCAGAGGGCATTGGAATATGATATTCCAGAAGTCAAAGGAGCTAGGACTAAAACCAAGAATCACCTACCCAGCAAAACTGAGTATAATGCTTCAGGAGAAAATATGGTCATTCAATGAAATAGAAGATTTTCAAGCATTCTTGATGAAAAAAACAGAGCTGAACAGAAAATCTGACTTTCAACTACAAGAAGCAAGAGAAGCGTGAGAAGGTCAACAGGAAAAAGAAATAATAAGGAACTCATTAAAGTTGAACTATTTACATTCCTACATGGAAAAATGATAATTGTAACTCATAAGACTTTTCTCAGTATGAGGATAGTTGTAGGGAATATATATGTATATATGTAAACATACATATATTTGTATGTATAGGAGGGTATAAGTATATATAAATGTATAAGTGAGTGTGGGCATACGTATGTTCATGTATACGTAGACAGAGGGCACAGGATGAATTTAATATGAAGGGAGGATATCTAAAAAAATAAAATTAAGAGGTGAGAGAGGAATATATTGGGAGAAGAAGAAAGAGAACGATAGATTAGGGTAAATTTTCTCATATAAAAGAGGCAAGAGAAAACTGTTACAATGGAGGGGAAGTGGAGGAAGGTGAAAGGGAATTGGACAACTGTACTCTCATTGAATTTGGGTTAAGGAGAGAATAACATACACACTCAATTGGGTATCTTATGCTACCGGAAAATAAGAGGGTCAGGGGATAAGAGGGGGTATGATAAAAGGGAGGGCAGATTGGGCAAGAGGGTAGTTAGAAGCAAACATTTTTGAAAAGGGATAAGGTCAAAGGAGAAAATTAGAATAAGTGGGGGGAGGGATAGAATGGAGGGCAATATAGTTAATGTTTCACAATATAACAATTATGGAAATGATTTGGGTAACTACACATGTACAACCTATATTGAATTACTTATCTTCCCAGTGTAGGGTGGGTGAGGAGGGAAAAAGGGAAAAAATCTGGAACTCAAAGTTTTAAAAACAAACGTTTTAAAAAATTGTCTTTTGCATGCAACTGGGAAATAAGATATGCAGGCCCTGAGGTATAGAAATCCATCTGCCCTACTAGAAAGTTGTGGGGTGGGTGAAGGGGAGCATATAAGAGAAAACAGATTGAAGGAGTGGGTATTCAGTAGACTTGCTATTTTGGGATAAGGGGTAGGGGAAGGAGAAAAAAAGTGTAACACAAAATTTTGTGGAAATGAATGTTGAAAACTAAAAATTAATTAATTAATTAAAAAAATAGGTATGCTCATAGAACCATGAGAACTCAGGTTAAACTACATAAAATAAGGACACCATAGAGGAGAATTTCAATGGGGGATCAGTATAGATATTTGTATTAAACATACATAGGCCAAATTATGACTGTCTCCTGAGATATTTAGTGGAAAATAGGAAAACTTTAAATTTATACATTTTCGACCCAGGATTTTGGTTTATATTCTGTGATAGTTTGAATATCTATTCCTTCACATATATATACTTTTAATTTTAATTATAGTTGTATGCATATCCCATTCTAGGGAAAATGAGCATATATCTTGATTCTCCCTCAAATACCTAACCACTCAGTTCCTCAACCTACTTAGCTCCCATGAGCTACTCTTCATCTAGCCTCAGCCATGTACAAAGATGCCCATATCTCAACTGGACCCTTACTACTTCTAGGCTATCCTGCTATACACAACTTACTGTCCCACTCTCCATAGAGGCTCTTGCACACCTTTTCACTTCCACCACCCCCAATAGCTCCTCTTCTACTTATTCTCTCAGTTGCAAATCTTGCCACATACTTTACAGAAAAGTTGAAGCGATTTGTCATGAACTCCCTCTTATCTCCTCTTCCTCATCTATTATTCAGATGCCATCTGTCACTTTCTCTTTCTCCATCCCACTCTCACATGCTGAAGTGGACTTTCTCCTTGCCAAGGGTAACTAAGCCCTCTGCTTATTTAAAGGATCCCATTCCATTATGCCCCATTTAACATAATTGTGGAGTCATCCCCATTCTTTCACTTATTTTCAATCTCCCCATCTCTACTACATCATTTCCTATTGACTTTAAACATGTCCTTGTCTCTCCTACCCTGAAAAAATCTCTCACTTGATCCTTCATCCCTGTTTACTATTGTCCTATATCTCTTCTACTCTTTGTCCTATACCTCTTCTACCCTCAAAAAAGCCAGTCTATTTCCTCACTCTCTTCTTAACCTTTTAAAAACTGACTTTGGGCTTATCATTCTGCCAAAACTCCTCCCTCTAAAGTTAATACTGGTCTCTTAGTTGCTAATTCCAATGGCCTTTTCTCAATCCTCATTATCTTTGAGGTCTTTGCAGCTTTAGACATTGTTGATCACTTTCTCTTCCTTGATAATCTCTTCTCTCCAGGCTTTTGGGAAACCGCCATCTCCTGATTTCCCTCCTACATGTCTGATCTCTGACTCTCTCTCTCCTTTGCTAGATCCTCCTCCATGTTCTCCAATCAAAGGTTCAATAGGTTTGGAATCCTCAATTTTCTGTCCTGGGCCTTCCCCTCTCCCTTTATACTATTTTATTTGGTGATTTCACCAGCTCCCAAGAATTTAATTAATGTCTCTATGTTCATAACTTTCAAATTTACCTATCCAATTCCAATCTCCCTGATGATCTCTAGTGTTGCATATACAATTTTCTTTCAGACATCTCAAATTGGATGTCCACAAGACATCTTAAATTCAATATGTCCAAAACATAACCCATTATCTCTCTCCTAAACCCTCCTTCTCTCTTCTACTTTCCCTGTTACTGTAGCAGGCAGCACTATCTTCCTGGTGCCTCAGACTTGAAACCTAGGTGTCATTTGGGATTACTCATTATATCTCACCTTACCATATCAAACAAAGACATTTGCAACATCTTTTTTTTTTCAATTTATTTATTTATTTTTAGTTTGCATCATTCCTTTACACAAGATTTTGAGTTACAAATTTTCTCCCTGTCTTTCACCTACACCCACCCCAAGATAGAGAACCTACTGAATACCACTTCCCCCAATCTGTTCTCTCTTGTATCCTCCCCTATCCTCTCCCAACTTTCTAGTGGGGCAAGATAGATTTCTATACCCCAGTGCCTGTATATCTTATTTCTCAATTGCATGTAAAAAAACAATTTTTTTAACATTTATTTTTAAAACTTTTATTTTCAGATTCTTTCCCTTCTTCCCTCCTCACCCACCTTCACCAGGAAGACAAGCAATTCAATATAGGTTGTACATGTGTAGTTACCCAAATCATTTCTATAATTGTTATATTGTGAAACACTAACTATATTGCCCTCCATCCTATCCCACCCCCCACTTATTCTAATTTTCTCCTTTGACTCTATCCCTTTTCAAAAATGTTTGCTTCTAACTACCCTCTTGCCCAATCTGCCCTCCTTTTTATCATACTCCCTCTTATCCCCTCCCCCCCCCCCATTTTCACGTAGGGTAAGATACCCAATTTAGTGTATATATTATTCCCTCCTGAAGCTAAATTCAATGAGAATAAGGTCGACCCATTCCCTTACCCTCCATTTTAACAGTTTTCTTTTGCCTCTTTTATGTGAGATAATTTACCCTATTCTATCTCTTCCTTTCTCTTCCCAATATATTCATCTCTCACCTCTTAATTTTATTTTTTAGGTATCATCCCTTCCTATTTAACTGATCCCTTGCCCTCTGTCTATGCATACATGTACACACATACACACACATATACACACACTTACACTCTCTTCATATATATGTATTTTTGTGTACATACATATGTGCATACAAATTATACATATATATTCCCTTCAACTGTCCTCATACTAAGAAAAATCTCATGAGTTACAATGATCATTTTTCCATGTAGGAATGTAAATAGTTAAACTTTAATAAGTTCCTTATCATTTCCTTTTCCTGTTTACCTTATCATGCTTCTCTTGCTTCTTGTATTTGAAAGTCAAATTTTCAGCTCTGGTTTTTTGATCAAGAATGCTTGAAAATCCTCTATTTCATTGAATGACCATATTTTCCCCTGAAGCATTATACTCAGTTTTGCTGGGTTGGTGATTCTTGGTTTTAGTCCTACCTCCTTTGACCTCCAGAATATCATATTCTAAGCCCTTCAATCCATTAATGTAGAAGCTGCTAGGTCATGTGTTATCCTGATGTGTTTCCACACTACTCAAATTGTTTCTTCCTGACTGCTTGCAATATTTTCTTCTTGACCTGGAAACTCTGGAATTTGGCTATAATATTCTTAAGAATTTTCTTTTTAGGGTCTTTTTCAAGAGATGATCAGTGAATACTTTCCATTTCTATTTTGCCCCCTGGTTCTGGTATATCCAGACAATTTTGCTTGAGAATTTCTTGAAAGATGGTGTCTAGGTTGTTTTTTTATTTATCATGACTTCCAGGTAGTCCAATAATTTTTAAATTATCTCTCCTGGATCTATTTTCCAGTTGTTTTTTCCAATGAGATATTTCACAGTCTTCTATTTTTTCATTTGTTTGGATCTGTTTTATAGCATCTTGATTTCTTGTAAAGTCATTAGCTTCCATTTACTCCAATCAAATTTTGAAGAAATTATTTTCTTCAGTGAGCTTTTGAAATTCCTTTTCCATCTGGCAAATTTGCTTTTTTTAGACATTCTTCTCCTCAGTGGCTTTTTGGGCTTCTTTTGCCATTTGACTTAGTCTGTTTTTTTAAGGTGGTATTTTCTTCAGTCAGACTAACTCACTTTTCAGATTTTCTTCCATCATTCTCATTTCTTTTCCCAGTTTTTCCTCTACTTCTCTTATTTGGTTTTCAATATCCTTCTTGAGCTCCTCCATGGCTTGTGTTCAGTTTATATTTTTCTTGCAACCTTTTTTGATGCAGGAGTTTTGACTTTATTGTCTTCTTTTGGTTCCATGTTTTGATCCTTTCTGTCCCCCAAAAAGATGCTATGATCTGATTGTGTTTCCTCTGTTTGCTCATCTTACCAGCCAATTACTTGACTTTTGAGCTCTTTGCCACAGTAGAACTCTGATTCCAGAGTGGCGAGGGTTGTGTCCTGAATTGCTGAGGTTTTCACAGTTGTTCAGAGCTATTATCAGAGCTTTGAGAAGGGAGCCCTCTCTACATCCACAACAAGCTCTGGCACACTAGCATTCCTCACCCCAGGACCACCACCCAAAACTACAACCAATATCCAAGCATGTCAAAGCAAGGACGATTACCCCCAGAATGGCCGCTTTGTCCCCTTATACTCTGCAGGCCAGGAGCTCCAGAGGCAGCCATGTGACAGCATCTACAGTCACCAAGCTGCCTCCACCTCTCACCCTGGGGCCAGGGGCCTGACTGTGCTCTTCTCTCATCCTGTTCCAACAGAGTTCCCTACTGACCTTTTATTATCTCTTTGGTGTTTATGAGTTGAGAAGTCGAGAAACTGCCACATCTGCTGTTGATTCACTCTCCTGAAGTCTGCTCCAGCTGCTCTGTGCCACTGGTTTGGGCTGACTGGGTCTGGGCTGGTATGGCTCCTGTGGGACTGTCCTTCGCTCTCAGCTTGGTATTATATACCCTTCCTGTTGGTCTGTCAGGCTGTCTTCAGTGGGAAATTTGTTTTTCTCTGTCACTTTGTGAGTTCTGTAGCTCTAAAATGTGTTTAGAGTCATTATTTTACATGTATTTGTGGTAGTTGGTATGAGAGCTTAAGTAAGTTCCTCCTTTTCCTCCACCATCTTGGGTCTGCCCTACAACATCTCTTGAATATGCTCCCCTCTGTCCTCTGATATTTACACTACTTTAGTGAATGCTGCCATCACCTCCCACCTGGACTATTACTGTTGTATCTTGCTGGTGAGTTTGCCTGCCTCAAGTCTCAACCCACTCCAATCCATCATCCATTTATCTACCAACAAGATTTTTATAAAGCACGGGTCTGATCATATCACCCCTTCTGCCCTACTCAGTAAATTTCAGAAATTTCAGTGGATTCTTCTTGTAACCAAGATCAAAAACAAATGTTCTGTTTGACATTCAAATACCTTCATAACCTAGCACACTCCCACCTTTTCAATCTTCCTACACTTTACTCCCTGACATGTAGTCTTATACAGTGATTCTGACCTTCTGGTTATTCTGCAAACACAATGCTCCATGTTCATCTTCCTGTTCATCTTCCTGATTGCCCAACATACATATAATATTCTTCCTCCTCTGCTTTGTTTACTGACTTCCCTGGATTCCTATTAGTTCTAACTAAAGTTCTATCTTTGACAGGAAGTTTTTCCAACTCCTAATTTCAGTCACTTTCCTCTGTTATTTCCTACTTATTCTGCATATAGATTGCTTCATAAGTATTTATTTGTATGATGTCTCCCTAATTAGACTGTGATCTCTTTGAGGGCAAACGCTCTCTTCTGTTATCCCTAGTGCTTAGTGCAGTGCATGACATATAATAGATCCTTAATAAATATTGATTGATTGATACATTTTCTCATGCCTTCCCTTTGACATTGTGATCTCCTTTAAGGTATAGCATGCTTTATTTACCTTTTTAATCCTCACAGAACCCAGTACAGTGTCTTGTCTACTATAAGTACTCCATAAAATATTCGTTTAGTGAGTGTATGTACACAAATGTTAGATTGTTTATTTAGCAAAATATCATTAAAAATGTTTATCAAGTTCCCACTGTGTATGCCAAACTGTTCCAGACACCATGTGGAGAGATGACGAATGTTGGAGACATTGAGATTGTATTTTCATAAAAGAGTCAAGAAAAGTGTCATCTATAAAAACCTCACAAGGGAGATAAAAAAAATGTGGAAACAAAACCAACTATGATTTTAAAGATTTAACTAAACACTATTTCTAAGAAGACTGCTGGAAAGATTGCAAAGGCTGGGGCTTGGTGGTTTTAGTTTGGGAGGGGCTTAAGAAAGGAAATAAGGCATTTTTGAAATTATTGTAAATTATATAATGCATTTGAGAATTCCTTTGGAAAACTTATGTTCAAAAGACTTTGGATATGCTTTTTCTTTTATATGAGTTTCTATTTATTTATTTTTTCTTCTGTATATAGTGACAGCTATAACATCTCTCTTTTAGTGCCATTATTCTCCAGGGATGCTCTAAGTCATGAATAACAGGATATGAGGAGAACCACAAGGGCCAATAGAAAGATGGGCACTGTTCATAAGAAGGATATGGGATGTTACCAAAGATGACTTTTGATCAAGTGCAGGCACAGACACACAAATATCAGAAAGGACTAGTGAAAATGAGGGATGGCAGATGGTCTCCTTGGATGCAACAAGTATATCTAAATTGTTGTTGTGGAAAACTATAATTAATGGGAGGGATCCTCTGTGGAGGAATGGGTAGGAAGACATATACAGTGATAATATGGGATGAAAAGTTATGGATAGGTTTTGATCTGCACCTATAGAAGGAGAATCTCTAATTATGAATATATGTATATGCATACATACAAGTATTTTCATCTGTGTTTACATAAAATATGTTAGCCTTTGATATTTTTCATGAAAGCATGGTAAAATAGTGGCACTGAGAGATGTCTTCCTTATATCCAATGTGTATCTTCCTTTAGGCCTCTATGGTTCTTCTGATATCATTGTATTCAGCACTCAAAGATCTAGAACATTTCTGGATAATTAAAGAAAGATGTTCTAAATGCCATTATCTGGAGAAGACAAAATTAAAATTTTAGGTAATATAAGAGGAAAATTCAAAGCTTTCTGAACAGATATTTCAAAATAATACTCAAATACATTATATTATTTGAAATAATTCTAAAAATGCATAACACATTTGCATAATATTTTTCCCATTAGTAAATACGTTTTACCTTTCTCTTTGTTCTCAGAAACAAGCATAGTGAAAGAGACATAGTACAGCTTTTGACAAATAATAACTCTATTATTATCTCCATTTTACAGATAAGGAGACTAAGGTTAAGAAAGCTTAACTGATTTGTATGGGATTGGACAGCTCCTAACAGCCTGTACCTTATTTTAAACGCAACCATTCCTTGAGGCAAGATCAACGCTCTAATCAGTCACCCATTTTTGTCTCAAATAAGTCATAACTGAACTTCAGTATCCTTACCTAGAAAATGAAGGTATTGAGCTACTGAATCTTTAATTTTTTTTAACTCTGAAATTTTATGCTCTAAGACATGTTATAAGTGTTTGGAACTCAAAATGATTGTAAAATAAATACTTGAAATACATGGATAAAATATTTACAGATGATGAGAGGAGATAAAACAAATGCAATACACACACTTATGTATATGTATGCACAGATATTCACACACATACTTGACAAAATGCAAAATGTCATGGGAAAAGGAAAATTTGAACTTCTAACATCCCAAAGCACCATATCTTGATGGATACTACTCTACAATGCTAACTAACAGTCTGACCCTCGGCAAGTCATTTAACATATATGTGCCTTGATCAACTCCCTAGAATTTGTGAACCAAGTCATGCATAGGTTGTAATCTATGCTGAAAAATCAAAGATCCTTCACTTATCCATGAAACATGTAACCAGTCCAGTGTTTATTCTTCTATATTAATAAATTCAGCAGACTGGTTAAGTGCAAGGAGCTAGACAAGTAGAATTTTATTTCTTGGAGTGGATTTTCTCATAAACTATATGAAAAACATCAATTTTATGACTGGAGTTTTAGGTATAGTTGAGACAGGAACAAGGTCTGCAACTTGAAATCGTTTACTTAACTTTTGGATCCTTGGAAATTTTTGAAGAATTACAAAATTTGAGTCAGAATGGGCTTCAGAAGTCAAGTGGTCCAATCCATTCCTTAGAAAGAATCCTCCATGTAACATTGCCTTTCCTTATCTATCTATTGAAAGTGGGGCTAGGAAGTAGGCCCACTACCATTCAGGGCAGTATAGTCCTCTTTAGGAGAGTCATAATGATTAGGAAGCTACTCTTCCTATTAAGTCTCAATCTGACACTTAGCAATATCAACCCATCCCTTCTAAATCTACATTCTTCATCTGTAAAACAAGGATAAAGGCACCTCCACTGCCTGGGTCATAGGGTTATAGTGACTAATATATATGATAAAGGCTATGAATGTGCTTAAAAATTGTAAAACCCTGAAACAATAGAGATATTTGTGTTAGATGACAGAGTACACCATTATACTTGGGATTGGTTTTATTTTAGTCAGGGGGTAGTCTATTCTATTTGGTGTATGATTTGTTTTTGTGACTTATAAATGACTTTATGTTTGTCTTTATAAGGAAATATTTCTTTTTATTATTTATGTTTTGTTTTATATATACATATATATACATATATGCACACAGATATGTGTATATAGAATGTATACATATGTGTATTTATACACACAGAGATACACATGTATTTTATATATATATATATATAGACATGCATATATGTGTGCATATAAAATTAAAAAAAAGCCATGGGGTTTCTTTGCTGTCTAGAATTAATTTTGTAAATACCTAAACTAGTATGTTTGTTGCAATACCAAACAAAATCACCTGACGGAAGCAAAAAGAGGAAAGAGAACAATTTAGGAGAAGGAATAAAAAAAAAGTGCAACCATTTAAACTATGAGTTCTTAACCTCTTTTGTGTCATAGATCCCTTTGGCGGCCAATGGAACACTTCTCCAAACAAAACTTTTTAATGAATAACTTAAAATGCATAGGCTTACAAAAAAAATGATGTATTTTAAAATAAAGTTAATATTTAAAAAAAATCCTGGACCTCAGGTTATGATCCTATGCTTTCAGAATATAATCTAGGATCTCAAAACAGTGACAAAAACACAAGCGCGTTTTGCTATCTTCATGAAAGAATTGCTCTCTTCTACTTTGTCTCTGCAGGGATTCTGAAAGCTTAACCCTGAATTGAGCAAAAAATACATATTCACTAAGACAAATATAATGCCTTTGCATTGGACTTCCTATTTATTTTTTTCAGTGTTGAAAGTATAATTCCCATTTGAATATTGTAAAAATTCTTGAAAAGTTTTAAGTATTTTACATATTTTAATTAAGCAAAGGGAGAACTTATTAGGATATTAATCTTTTATTTACAAGTTTCATAAGTTTATGATCTAACAAAAGTAAAACATTAACTTCTTCACTTAAAAATGGAATTTCAGATTTGAGACTATTGTGTTCTAAGAGATTTTCATGAAATTGATAGATTTCATTACCTTGATGTGAGAGATTAGAGTATAAGTTCCTTCAGGGTAAGGACCATGTCTTAGCTAAAATTTATATTTTCTTCTATGCTTGTGCCTCTATACCAGCAGTTCTCAACCTGTGAGTCATGACCCCTTTGAGGGTCGAGCGACCCTCTCACAGGGCTCAGAGGGGTCGCCTAAGACCATTGGAAAACACATATTTCTGATGGTCTTAGGAACTGAAACACTGCTCCTCTATCCATCTCCAGGTGGGTCTGCCCACATGCCGATATGCCCACATACGAGCATTAAAGGGTCACTGTACCAGGAAGGTTGAGAACCACTGCAGTATATACACACTAGGTGCTTAATAAATATTTATCATTTTATTGCATTCTTCATATTATTAGAAATCCAAAGATCTGGATTTTAGTCTGAACTCACGAGTTAGCTATGACACTTGTGAAAATACCCTAAACTTCTTCAAGTATCACCTTCTTCACTGTGAGATGGAGAAAACAATACTTGTGCCACCTACTTCAGAAATTTGTATTAAGAAAAGTCTTTTGTCAAACTTAAAGTGCTGTTTAAAAGTGAATGGCTGTCACTGTCATCATTCTCATCATAGCACAGTAGAGATTTAGTTAGCCATTAGAAGTGTCATAATTATGCAAGCAAAGATGGTCTTCACATTATCCTGTGTCTGTAGAATGGGAAAAATGTTGTTTCTTTTGAATCTACTCAGTTTCACAACATAGAAAGATAGGAAGACATTTCTGATAAAATGTTTATTGTCTTCCTCTATAATCTTTCTTTCACAGATGTTTAAATTTATTAGGGATTCTAGTCTTCTAATCCAACCTTCCATATATCCCAGTAAACACAAATTCTCTGCCATAGGCTCTATTTGTAAAATTGTAATTATTTTTATTAAGTAGCTAACTATCACTGCCTAGGAACAAATACTTCATAAATTAACATCTTGTTAGTTCAGTACAGGAAGAGATCTATGATTTCTTCTACACAGACATTCCCTCCACTGATGTAGATCAGACCACCTCCATGCCTTTAGTAAAAGCTTTTCACATAATGCTCATATGTGGGCGTATCTGCATGTGGGTGGACCCGCCCGGAGATGGATAGAGGAGCAGTGTCTCGGTTCCTAAGACCATTGGAAATATGTGTTTTCCGATGGTCTTAGGTGACCCCTGTAACCCATGTGAGAGGGTCGCTCGACCCTCAAAGGGGTCACGACCCACAGGTTGAGAGCTGCTGGTACAGAGGCATATACATAGAAGAAAATATAAATTTTAGCTAAGTAAATGATAGCCAATCTGCTAGTAGGGACAACTTCTTTGAACATATTTAGAATTGTCGAGGGATAACAGATATATACTACAGTATCATGTTCACTCTAGAAACCTTTCTGATTCAGGAGGAATTACAGGAGATTGTGACTGGCTGATATGACCTTCAAAAATGCATATAATTATATCCCAAACAAAGACCAAAAAGGACAAATATGAACAAAATCATTTCTAGTAATTTTTTGTTGTAGTAACAAAGAACTGGAAATGTTTAAGGAGGTACCCTTAAATTAGGCAATGACTGATCAAATTAATAGTATGCAAATTTTATTGGGATACTCTTTTTACTATTTCAGAGAAACCTGGGAAAACTTGAATAAAATCATGCAATGCCATAAACAGAACTAGGAGAACAATTTACATAATAAAATCAGTACTGTGAAGAAAAGCAATACAAACTTAAGAACTGTGAGCAGTGCAATGACCAGTCATAGTTTCAGAGGAATCATGATTAATCATTCAATATACCACCTGACTTGGGCTAGATAGGGACATTTTTTTTAACATGGTCAATGTAGAAATTAGGTTTTCTTGACCATACATATTTGTTACAAAAGGTTTGTTGTTCTTTCTTTTTTTACCTTATAAGTTTATCGAACAGAAAAGAAATAAAAATATTTTGTGGCCATCTTCATACCTTGATCTGACATCAGAGTGGGACTTTAGCATTAAATAACAAAGTAGAACCAATAACAGATCTGATTGAGAGATTTCTTTGTTGATTCATTCAGTCGTATCCAACTCTCTGTAACCATATATACCATACTGTCCATGGGATTTTCTTGACAAAGATACTGTAGTTATTTACCATTTTCATCTCCAGTGGATTAAGGCAAACAGAGGTTAAGTGCTTTGCCCAGGGTAGCACAGTTAGTAAATGTCTAAGGCCATATTAGAATTTAGGTCTTCTTGACTCCAGATCCAGTGCTCTATACACTGAGCTACCTAGCGGCTTCCAATTGCGAGAAAATAATTTATGTTGTTCATTCCGTTCCTATATAGTAAAATATTTGCTGTTTGATTCTCTACCTGAAAAATAAATGGAGGAAAAGGGCCTACTTGTGTATCTTGCAACTGAGGTATGGAAATATTAATTATTTAATATTAATTTTATTATTAAATTTTATTTTTAAATTATTAATATTATTAAATATTATTTTAATATTAAACTTTTAACGTTGTGGAAAGAATGAACTTATGGGGATTTTATATTTTAAAGGAAATTAGGATTAGAAAATCAATTAAAGTAATGCTTATTTCTCCTGTGTACAGGGCAGAAATCATTCCTTCAGTTCACTTATCAGTGCATTTACTCCTCCATCTTGTCCACAGGACTGAATACAGATGATTCAACTGAGAGCCTTTCTAAATAAATTTTTTGTGAATCTGTTTCCTTGAAATATAACCTAAATTGCTGATGTTCAATGTCAGCCTCTATATCTGTGAACAATGAAAAGAGATATGACAGAAATTAAGTTAAACAACAAGTTGGTTTGGACGATGTTATTAATATGCTTTTGTCTTGATTTTCTTTTCCATTTCAGAGGCATTGTTTATTTGCTTAGAGGAGAAAATAAGAGCTATTAGGACGGAATGCTGGGCAATTTGTGCCAAAGTTAAAGGGAATTTGCTTCCTGATGATCAAAGTTAGGTGGATAAATGTCAGTGAGGCTCAAACCATCTTGAGTTTCTGAAGCCATAATGATGGGTTGAATTTGTTATTAAAGGGCCTTAATTTAAAATTGCAAGCAGTATGCACTAATTAAAAATAAAACAACTATTGTGTTTTCAAAGCTTCAGCTAGGCTTTCTATTGTTTTAACTTCAATTATGTTCAGGTATGAAATGTATTTCAATCTGGGGATGGCTAGGTGGCACAGTGAATAGAGCACCAGCCCTGGAGTCAGGAGGACCTGAGTTCAAATCTGGCCTCAGACACTTAACACAAAAAACTAGCTGTGTGACCTTGGGCAAGTCACCTAACACCAACTGCCCTCCAAAAGGCCAAAAAAAAAAAAGAAAGAAAGAAAAAGAAAAGAAATGTATTTCAATCAGTATGTTTAGTAGAATGGAAAAAGTTCTGGCTCTGTAGGTGGAGGACCTGGGTTCAAATGCTACTTTTGATGCTTTCTAGATGAGTGACCTGGGGCATATGATTTAATTTACTTGGGCCTCATTTTTCTGATTTATAAAATGATGGGGTTACACTAGATCAGGGATCTTTAACTGAGATTCACAGATTGTAGAGGATCCAAGTTTAGATTCAGAGGATCTGTACCAAGTTCCTATCCAAGTTATGGGAAAAATGCATTTTTATTTTCACTATTCTCAAACCAAAATTTAACGTTTTCCTTAGTTATGAATGTATATAACACACATTATTCTGAGGAGGGATCTATAGACTTCACTAGATAGCCAGTAGATAGACATGTAAATGCATGACACAGAAAAAGGTTAAGAACTCCTGGACCAGGGATGGTTAGGTGACACAGTGAATAGAGCACTGGCCCTGGAGTCAGGAGGACCTGAGTTCAAATTCGGCCTCAGATACTTAACACTGTGTGACCTTGAGCAAGTAACCCCAATTGCCCTGCCATCCCCTCTCCACGAAGCAAGAAAAATAAGAACTCCTAGACTAGATGGTGTCAGAGTCTCCTTTGAACTCTAGACACACAAACCACAATCTCAAAAAAAAACTAAGAGAGAAATAATCAATATCATATTTGAATGTCTTGACCAGTATTTTTGCTATTGGAAATGGAGATCTTGGGTCCTGTTTCTACAGGTGTCAACTCTAGAAGGGAGAAGAAGGAATGAGAAAAATACAGTGGTCTTCTTAAAAAAAATCATTTCTTCTGATTCACCACTTTTGAAGTCTGACAATCTAGTTCTAAGTCTCTATGGCACTATGAGTACAGTAGACCTTCCATACCACCAAATTCCATTCATTTTTCCATTAGAAAATTCAAATCTATACCGAATGGTCTGTCTTGTCATCATCTAGTTGCCATCATTTCTTATAATTTTAAAATATCCCCCAAATTCCAGACCCATTACTAGAAATATCATCAAGGTCCCTTTTGCCCCATTCCCTCCTCAGGTAACATAATAAGCACTTCAGTAATTGTAAGGACATTTATTTTTAAAAAATGTTATGAGGAAATGTATATTGCAGATATGGGTGGATTTACAGTTACTTATGAAAGGATTATTAGTACTTTTATCATTTACAAAGATTTTTTGTGTATGTTTGGTGGTAGAGTAAATAGAGTGTTGGACTTGGACTCAGGAAAACCTGAGTTCATATCCTGCCTCGGGCACTTAAGAGCTGTTACTCTGGCCAAATTACTTAATGACAAATTCCATCCTCTTCATCAATTTGCAAATCTATGAGGCTTCATAAGGAAGATTAAATAACTATAAGAAAATATTTCCTTATTTTTAGAACACTTATGAAATATATCTGTAATGATAATGGGATTTGCAGATCTTCCATGCCCCTTGAACTTGCTGACATAGCAGGAAGGGGTGGAGCAAGAAAAAGCCAGAGCCAAGCTAGAGTCTCTGTGGTGGTGACTGGAAGCCGCAGCAGTGGCTGTGGCTTCTTTTTTTTTTTGAGCCAGCCAGAATCTCTGCTAAGGATTCCTGCTGAGGACTGCCAGGGATGGGAACTGCAGGAGGGCTAGAGCTGCTGGGAGCAAGCTGCATGGATGCTGAGCAGTTGCTGTGAGTGAAGAGAAGAGGATCTTTGCCTGAGGTAGCCTGTCCTTTTTTGAAGGCTTGAGAATGTGGGTGTTTACTACATTAACTACATGTGCCAACTTCATAACTACTGTGATGGTTTTGACTTTCTGGTTTTGGGACTCAGTTTTCTGGTATTTGAATAAATGTTCTAGCTATATTTCCCTTGTGGAGAGCCTGTTACATTTTGTGATTAATAGCCATATCAGCATATTTATAGTTACTGATGGCATTGTGAATATTGCATTGTTGATACAACATCCTCACTCAAACATTATTTTTCTACTTAAAACTAGAATCTAATCCAGCCCATCCCTGCAAAAAAGGCAAAGTCTTTGTTGGTGATTCTCATACTGGGTACAGGAGAGTCTTCAAAAGAGAAAAATTTGAGTATCAAAAATTAAGAGGAGCCTCTGAGGAAATTGATGATGCCTTGGAAGAGTTTTGTAACATTTACTTCTTCTTTTTACTTACCTATTTTTAAAGATCATAACATAAAGTCAAACAGATGCAGAAAATTGTCTTATCATGGTATTATTGAATTTTATCAGAAAAAAATCTTATTATATTCATTCTTTAAGTAGTTCAGAACTATAATTAAAACCTAATTTTTTGTTAAATATATGAAAAATAAACTTATTTTCATAAATTTTAGATATGTATATACAAGTAAATGACATGAATGTAATGAAATACTATTACATCACAAATAAAAATGAATATAAATATTGCAGAAAAATTTGGAAAAAATATACAAATTGATACAAAACTAATAAAACAATTTACATGATGATTACACTAGCATAACAGTTAACAATACTGAAAGAATTCACAATTTCTGTCAATTCATTGACCACTTTAGACTTCTAAAGACTGAAGTTGGGACATTTTCCCCAGCCTCTAAGAAGAAAGTTAATGGACATTGACATGCAATGATTAGAGTACAACTTTAACATAAAGTTTGAAGTGAAGAAATAGCCTAAGATAATGCTCAAACAACAACAACAAAGAATTTGACTGAGCAAAGCTACTATGATGGCATGGAAGACCAAGACATAAACTTAGAAGACAACAAGTTGAAAACAGCTACAAGCAACACCTCCATCCCCCCAAGAAAAATGTTAATTGGACTCATGGCAACAAGAATTCCTGGAAAGGTTAAAGAAAGAGATGAGTAGTAGAGGAAAAATTGAGAAAAGAGAAATAACAGCTTGGTAAAAAAGAGTCACAAAAATATCAAAGAAAATATCACCTTAAAAAACAACAACAACAGAATTAGCCTAATGGTAAAAGGGGCACAAAAAATGAATAAATAAAAGAACTTCTTTGCAGGAGGATTCTGGGACAATGGTAGAGTAGGTCAGAAAATTCCTAGCTGTTCAGATTTTCCTCACAGATGAGATAAAATAGTGCTTCAAGGTGAACATAGAATGGTTAACAATAAACAAGACTTGGTGTAGAAAAGTGATCCTTCTGGGAAAACAAGGAGAAGATCTGAAGAAAAATCCTGGATGAGGTTTGGTCTTCAAGAAGAGTATACACTTTCAGGCAGTTCCACTTAAACAACAAGTGGCAAGCCCTGGAGCTAGCTGGATTGGGAGGTAGCATTGGCCTCTGCCATAGGAACTTTTACGTCCAGTATGGTGAAGGGAGTTAGGCATCTGACTTGAGCAAAGATTGAGAGAACTTCTGCTGACAAAGAACACTGGACCTAACGCTGCTGCGGAGACCCTTGCCTGGGTGAGAAGGAACCAGCAAGTACAAAAGAAGTGGGGCTGGGACACCTCTGGCTGTGGGCACTTATAGGAGACTGGAGGTCTTGGTTTTGGTTCCAGGCCAAGGAGGATAACTGAAGGAAGATCTGAGGCCATAAGCACCAGCTCCCATACCCCTGAATAGAGGTGTTTACAAGAAATAAATGAATAAATATATAATCTGCTACAAATTTTTTAAAATGAGTAGAAAAAGGAAAAAAGAATCCAACCATGTAGAGTTAATATGGAAATAGAGAAGATTGAAGTTTGTCTTCAGAGGAAGATGCTTAAGTAAAGAAACCATCTTTTATCCCAAAGAGTGACATCAAATAGTCACTTGCCCAAAAATAATTTATAGAAGAACTGAAAGTAATGTTTAAAATCATATAAGAAGGTTATGAAAAAAAAGTCAACCAATTAGAAAAAAAGATTCAGAATCTTAAGGAAGAAAATTACTCCTTGAAAATAAGAATATGTCAAGGGAAACCAGAAGAATTAGGAGATCAAAGGAGGAAATATCTACCTGAAATCTATGTTCAAAAAAGGATCTTGATACAATAATACAAGAAAAAATTAAAAGTAAATTGTCTTGAAACATTTGAACAAGAGGAGAAAGCAGAAACAGAAAAAACCCACCAACAAGAACTGGGATTTCAGCCAAAAATGTCATAACCCAGTAAAGCTAAGAATAATCCTGAATGGGAAAAAAAACGAACATTTAATGAGATGCCAGATTTAGTATTTTGTTGAAAACAACAACCACAACAACAATCTGAACTTTATAGAAGATTTCACATACAAGAGTCAAAAGAAATATAAGGTACATATTAAAGACTAATTACAAAGGACTCAATAAGGACTGATTATGTACCTTTTTTATGAGAAGTGTAAAACATATGTCTAAGATTATTAGTAACAATTGGGTAGTTCATAGGAAAGATTGATGTAGACATGGGTATGATATGATTTTAAAAAGTATAATTAGGAATTGATAAAAAGAGTAACAATCTTACACAAATGAAGTGCAAGAGGAAGAAATGACACAGAACAAAGGGAGGAGAGGGGGACTGATACTTCTGGAGACCAACTTTCATCAGAATTAGGTTCCAGATGGAACAATGCATATATATCTAGAGAAAGGATAAAAGTCTTCTAAATTCAGAAAGAAAAAAAAGACTGAGAGGATAGGAAAAGAGAGAGGATAAGGGAGGGAACTTTAGAAAAGAGGGTGAGGGAATACCTTAAAAGGGGTATAAAAGAGTGTTTAGAAAAAATGAGGATAAGGGAGCGATCCTTCGAGGGGGAGGTTAGGTTAAATAATAGGAGGTCAAGATAGTGGCAAGAAGTAAAGCAGAGGAGTCATGAGGGATAGGAAATAAGAGATGCATACAAACACCAAATAAAGATCAGAATTAGAGTTTAATAGAGAAGAAAAGAACAGGGGTGGAAATCATGATCATGGACAAAGTTAAGGCTAAAATAGATTTAATCAAAAAAGAAAAACAGGGAAATGACACTATGTATCAGCCATATTCATCAATGTTGTTTTGGACTATCTAAAACAACTAGATGGTATAAGATTGGAATAGGTATAAGGTAGTATAGGAAATGAAGAGTTTGTGGACTTATAAAAATATGGAAAGACTTAGACTTGTGATGGGAGAGGTTACCCTCCTTCAGAGAGGGAGAGTATAAATATGTATAGTATGATCTTACATAGGTGCATAATAACAGATATCTAAGTATAGGTATGTCTAAGTGTATGGATTTATATGTATGTGTGTATATACAAAAATGTATGTCTTTGTGTATATATATATATATATATATCTACACATGCATGTATGTGTGTGTGCATATGTATGTTTACATGTATATAGATATATAGATGGATAGGTAGATATAGATATAGATATATCCCATTTATTTATAGCCTTCTGGGAAGGGGGAAGAAGGGGGAAAAGAACAAAGTAAAAAGTGTACAACAGAGAACCAAAAATAATTACCAAGAAAAAAAAGAAAAGATGGACAACTTTCAATTCATAGTATTTATTATATAGATTTTCTTGAAATGGGAAATTTATTGTATATTTTGAATCATCATTTATGTTCTGCTGTACACATGGAATTTTTTTCTTTTCATATTTTGTATTATTTTAGTTTTAGCATTTAAATTTATTTCTTTTTTTCCCTTTCTTATTTTGTATTTAAGTTTTTTTAAGAACTCTTAGATTTTCTCAAAAGTCTGTGACAGGTGGTGGAGCCAAGATGGTGGTGTAGAAGCAGGAAAACTCCATAGCTCCCCCTATAACAACCTCAAATACCTACAAAATATGACTCTAAACAAATTTTGGAGCTCTAGAACCCACAAAAGTACAGACAAACAAAGCTCGCAACTGAAGGCATCCCAGCAGGAGGGACAGGAAGGGCACATGGCAGTGTACTGGGAGCCAAAACCATCTTGGCCTGAAACCGTGACTTAGCCCTGGGGCAGCCAGGACAAGCTGCAGCTGGAGCTTTCAGGATAGTGAATCACTGGCAGCTGTGGCAGTTTCCTGAATTATCAAACCATAAGAAACAAGGACAAAATGAAAGATCAGTGGAACATAGATAAATTTGAGGGAGAAAAGTGGGTCTGGCCATCCACCCCCAGGGCAAGAAAGCAGCAGTGGCAGTCCTGCAGCCCACGTGGCTGCTTCAGAAGCTCCTAGGCTGCAGATTCCAGGGAGGCCAAGTCATCATTCAGAGGCTAAGTGCTCTTGCCTTAACCTGCCTGGATCAGGATCATGGTCTTTGGTGGTGGTCCTTAGGTACGTGAACAATGAGCCAAAGCTGGTGGGGACTGCAGAGACAGTGGCTTCCTAATAGCTCTGGCAGCTGCAAAAGCCCCAGCAATTTGGGCCAAAGCTCTCCCCTATGTAAGCAGAGTTCCACAGAGCCAAAAATTCAAGTATTGACTGGCAACATGAGCACACAAAGGAAGCAAAGTAAGAACAGCAATCCAACTTTAGATTCTTCTTTTGGGGGCAAAAAGGTTCAAAACATGGATCTGGAAGAAGACAACACAGTCAGAAGTCCTGCACCAAAAGCTTCCAAATAAAATGTAAATTACTTACAAGCCATAGAGGAACTTAAGAAGGATTTTGAAAACCAAATAAGAAAAGTGGAGGAAAAATTGGGAAGAGAAATGAGAATGATGCAAGAAAATCATGAAAAGAGAGTCAACAAACTGACTGAAGAAAACAACACCTTAAAAAA
>CM053583.1:74684443-74707039 GCA_028627135.1 Pseudochirops cupreus | reverse complement strand
TATATGTGTACATAGACAGAGGGCACAGGATCAATTGAATAGGAAGGGATGATATTTTAAAAGGTGAAATTAAGAGGTGGGAGAGGAACAGAATGAGAGGAGAAGGGAGAGACAGAATGGGGTTAATTATCTCATGTAGAAGAGGCAAGGGATAACTGTTACAATGGAGGGGAAGAACAGGAAGGCAAAAAGTGAATGGGTCAACCTTACTCTTGTTTAATTTGGCTTAGGGAGGCAATGACATACACTCTAAATTGGGTATCTTCCCCTGCAGGAGAGTAGGGGGGAAGTGGATGAGAGGGTGTGGGGGGGAGAGGGCATGTTGGGGGGGGAGGGTTGTTAGAAGCACACACTTCTGTAAAGGGACAGAGACAAAGAAGAGAATAGAACAGGGCAGGGTGGGATAGAAAGGAGGGAAATATAGTCAGTGTTACACATTATGTCCATTGTGGAGATGTTCTGTGTAACTACACATATATGGCCTGTACTGAATTGCTTGTCTTTCCAGTGGGGGTGGGTGACAAGGGAGAAAGACAAAGAATCTAGAATTTAAAGTTCTAAAATCACATGTTGAATATATATATATATATATATATATATATATATTATTATTATTATTATTATGATTTACATGCAGCTGGGAAATAAGATATACAGGCACTGGAATAGGGAGATCCATCTTGCTCTACCAGAAAGTCAGAGAGGTGATGGGGGAGGGCATAGGAGAGAGCAGATTATGGGAGGGGTTATACAGTGAGATTGCTGTTTTGGGGGAGTGGGTAGGGGAAAGACAGGGAGAAAATTAGTAACTCAAAATCTTGTGGAAATCAATGACGTAAACTAAAAATAAACAAAAATTAATTAAGATAGTCCCTGATCTCAAGGCGCTCACATTATAATTAGGGAAGATGAGACAACATAGAAAAGTGAAGTGAGAAAAGGACATGGCATGATAGGAGCTGGCTAGAGACTGATTTGGGGGCCTGGGAATCAGAAAATGGTGAGAACTTGGAGTAGTCTAAAATCCAACCTTTGTGCCAACAACTTGACACGAAAGACTGGCAACACTTTGAGTGGGTGCATTTCGTAAGTTTCTCTTGTTGATTCACTTCTATCAGGAGATCACATTACTCTCCCCCAACCAAAACAATGTTGCCATCTGCTCATTTTTTTTTTCTTATAAATCTGGCTCTTCTGCCCCACCTAAGAATAGCAGGATATAGAAATTCACCAAAAGGGGAAGATAACCTTACAAGTGCTCAGAGTCACAAGGCATCAAACATAAAGTAATCTTTACGTGTAGAACAAAAGACACATAAAGGACTTCTGCTCAAACTCAAGAGCACACGTTCCTGTCTTAAAGAGTGCCTTTACCTTACCCCAGGCACTTTCATAGCTCTCCTGATTAGAATGCTATCTTGGATGTCTCACCCCCAGCCCCACCATTTCTCTCTCCCACCCACACCTTCTACAGCACATATACACAAATGGCATGGAGGTCTGGTGCCTGACAAGATAAGGTGAAAAGGAGCTCACCTATCAGAACTGAGCAACCCAGGGTCAGAATCTTCATTAGATTCTTGAAAGAGGTGGAATGGATCCTTGAATAGAAGAGGCATGTGGAGGAAAGGACTGGAAAGATCATTAATCAGTCAGTCAACTAACATTTATTATGTACCTATTAGGTGTCAGGCACTATTCAAAGTGCAGGGAATGCCAAGAAAGAAAGGAAAAAAAAAACCAGTCCCTGCTCTCAGGGAGCTCAGTCTAAGTTGTAATATCTGTAATCATGAATGCAGACAGAGCAGCTCTTGGATCCTTGCCCCTATCTGCTATACACATGTACACACACACGCACATACACACACACACACATATACATGCACACACAGACACACACAGATCCTGTTGCAGAAGAGAAAATATGTAAACAGCAAAATCCTTTGAGTTATCCTATTTTTAATTAAAACATCTTTTCATTGGCCCATTATTATTGTGAGGTGAGGTAGGGGGAGAAATGGAGGAATAAAGAGACCTTTTTCTTTTTTATATGCCATGTTTATGGTGCCTAAGCTGCTTAATATAACTTTTAAGAACAGCTTTGGGAAAAGGCTTGTGTACTGCAGGGCATTCATTGGCTTTTGGAGATAGACTGCACACTGGCTAATTAGCTGCACAGTGCTGCATTTAAACAGCACTGTGCATGGTTTAATGGCAGCCACATTATTTTAGAAAAGAGCAGTGCTGTATGGAGCTTTACTGTAAATAGATTTTTTTTTTAATGTCCTGGGTAATTAAGCAGAGTAATCAGTTTTCAGCCTATTAAAGAAATGAAACTCATTGATTTACTAGAGGACACCTGAACATCCAAGATGGATTGAACCTTAACAAAAGTACCAGAGTAGCAGGCTGGTTTCTGATTCTGTGTGTGTACTTTCCGCCTCCACCCCTTTCCTAACAGATACAATGTAAATCCCTAATATAAAGCAAAACACTTGTCATCTCATCTTCTTACACTTCCCTCTCTGTATGCAGAAAGTAAGGGCAGCTAAGCTGAATCCAAGGTAACCATTTGTTGAGGCTAATATGAGTTGGCAGTGTTGTGGATGCAAAATGATGTGTGGAAGATGAATGCTGAATAAAGTCATATTTTCTCTTCTGCAACAGGATCTGTGTGTGTGTGTCTGTGTGTGCGTGTGTGTGCATGTGTGTGTGTGTGTATGTGTGTACACTTGTGGTTTCCTTGGAACTGGAAGAATCAGGTTCATGTGCTCCTAAACTAAATGAAATAACTACACCTGACAATAGTGTCTTTGTTCCTCCCTTACCCCACCCCCAAAGCGCTCGAGTACACACACACACACACACACACACACACACACACACACACACACACGAACCCTGATATTCTACTTTTCAAAAAATCCCCTTGTGATGGGGATATGGTAGAGAGTATTTAGTTGGATTAGACAATCTCAGGTTTGCTCTAACTCTAAGATTCTATAAGCTATCACATTTATAATTATACCTACAGAAGAAGTTTATCAGCCATAGTCTCATTGAGGCCCTCTTAGCTTTTTGAAAATCCTCTTTTCTACTTTCCTCTTGCTCCCTATGGAGCATCCTGTCTCCCCTTTCCACCAATGTAGCCTAAAGTACAAATTTGGCTATAACTCCTCAAACAAGATATTTTAGTGGCCTCCTACTACCATTGACTAGGATAAAACACAACCCCCCTCCCTTTTTTTGGCCTTTAAAGTCCTTTGTCATTTGACTCTAATCTATCTTTCCAGAACAATGATAGATTATGCCCCAACACAGGGTTTAAGGATTCCATCAAAGTTGATAAAGAATGTCCTATGTCTGTGCTTTTGCAAAGGCTGTTCCCACACTTGGAGAAGGATTTTGTCCCTCTCCTCTGTCTTTTGGAACTCTTATACCTCTTCATGGATCAGTTCAGGTACCGTTTGAATTCAGAAGCTTTTCTTGATTCTCCCTGTTGTTCATAGTCACCTGTTCTCCAATATTACATTGAAATTCTTTTGTAAACATTTTCTATCTACTTATGAAATCTGTACCTTCAAGTCTATTTGCATATGACTGTTCATTTGTGGAGCTATATCACTCAATGATCCACACCTGTTGTGAGGGGCAGAGTCAGCAAGAATTTGGGAAAAGAGATATCCTGTTTTTCTGGCTTCTAGCTTCAAGAAAGAAAACATACATTTCCAGATTTTCTTCAGGTTCCTGAAGGGAGAGAAAGACTTTTGGAAGCAGCTAATTGATAGAAGAGCTGGCAATTGATCACATCCCTATTCCCAGCTTCAGCAATGAGCAGATGTGGACCTGGGATGCCCTGATGTATGAACAGTACATTGCCTGCAGTACCTGCGTGAGGAGGAACAGGCTGCCAACTCCCCGAAGACCCTGGCCCCAAAGGATGGAAAGCTATTCTGTCATCTGTTCTCGGCCCTGTGTCCACTCTGGTAGTATGTTGTTGTAGCCTATGCTGTTGTTGTGGATTATGGATGGATGCTTCTACTCCCTATATCAACCAGTCACTGCAAGAATAAAGTGATTTGGCGGATACTTTTACTTCTTGTCTTGACTGACTGCCATGAGAATAAAGCGACTATGAATTCTTTATCTGTGGCTCCGCTATCTTTCTGTAGTCTGCCCAAATCCAGTGTGAACCTGTCTGGAGCTGAACTCCTGTCTTACATGCATCTAGTAGTATGTATTCTCATCTGTATACTTTATTTTTAGTTGCTATCAACACACACACACACACACACACACACACACACACACACACACACACAAGTTATCCCTTCTGCAATACAACTTTTTCCATCATGATTTCAATATGTCATGGGTTGGCATAAGAAATTAAATGGCAATTTTGCAGAAGCCGCAGATGACAGGCAAAGACCAGCAGACAACACAGAAAAAAGTTTAGAAACTCAGAAATACATGCAATATATGTTTAGTATCATATAATATCAAGATAATTTATCATTTAATACAATAATAACTCAGACTTCTTCTCTGATATGAAGGGAGGGCCAAAAAATTTTATGTGGATTTTCTGGATCTGGATCACTGCGCCTCTTCCCACAATTTGGAGGTGCATATGCTATTTGCTGTGTCTGTTCATGGTGCAATTAGCATTTGTTGGTGGGGAGTTGAACCTTTGATATGTAGCTTGATGCCTTTCATTCCCCATTAAGGCATAGCAATCAGGAGCTCACCTCGAACAGAAAAACTATCTCGAGATCATCAGTATTAAAGGGAACAGAAAACACAATTATAACCTTGTAATATTTCTCTCAGGAGACCACAGCATCCAGTCTCTAGCAAATAAAAGTTTCCTTTGGGGAAGGGTGGGTGGTAGAGTTTCTAAAAATATCTATTTATACCTTTCTTTGAGCTACATTTGGAAAGACCCATGCAAACACAAATTATTCCGAAAGGAGGACCATAGGTTTCAACAGATGACCAAAGGGATTTATGACACAAAAATCTTTAAGAACTCCTGTTCTAAGGCTCCTAGTGATCTCCTAATTACTAAACTTGATGATCTTTTTCGTCATTCCACATTTTCTTTAGCTTTAGTGTAGTTTTTGACTACATAAAAAACTCCTTCCCACTAAATATTAATGATAATAGTAATTTGTAAAATATTTTAGCAATTTCATCAGTTTGCATGGATTCAATTACTATCTCTGAAGGCAATTCTCAGTTTTATTTATCCAGGCTGAATCTCTCTCCAAGCTTCTAACCTTACACCTCCAACTTTCTATTGTGCATCTCCAACTGAATGCCCCATAGACTTCTTAAACTCAACATGTCTAAAATTGATTTTCGCCCCCAATTCTCCTCTCGTTCTAACTTCCCCATTATAGTTGAAGTCTCCATGATCTTCCTAGACGTTCAGGTTCAAAATCAATATATCATTTTCTACTTCTCAACCTTTTTCATTGCCCTCAATATATAATCTGTTAAATTCTCTCAAATCTACTATAACATTTCTCAGATATGCCTTATTCTCTTCTCTATTACTATCACTATTGTCGTTCAACACCACATTACTTCATATTCGTAATACTGTGAGAGCCTATTGGTTGGTGTTTTTAGATCAATTCTCTCATCACACTAGTCCAGGAGTGGGGAACATGAGGCCTTGAGGCCACATCTGGCCCTCTAGGTCCTCAAGTGGATCCTTCACAGAACAAATACTCTGAATAGAAAATATCTGCTCTGTAAAACTTGGACTCAGTCGAAAGGCTGTACCCAATGATCTAAAAGGCCACATGTGGCCTTGAGGCTGCAGGTTCCCCACCCCTGCTCTAGTCCATTCTCCATTCAGTTATCAATTAACATTCCTAAAATATAGGTCTGACTGGGTTGTTCCCCTAGTCAATAAACTCCAAAGATTCCCTAATGCCTCCAGGATCAAATATAAAATCCTCAGAATTTGGATTCAAAACCTTTCATAACCCAGTCACCTCTTACACTTGTATTCTTCTTAAAACGTCTTTCCTTCTGTGTAATCTATTATCCAGTGACATTGATCTTGTTATTCCTCTCACAAGAACCTTCATCACCCAAGTCTGGGCACGACCTGTCCATTAACCCACAGTTCCAGGCTATTTCCTATGCTTGAAACTCTTTCCCTTCTTATCTTCCCCTCCTGATTTCCTTCACGATTAAATTCCATCTTTAACAAGAAACTTTCCCTGATCCCCTTGAATTCCAGTGCCTTCTCCCTATTGATTACATCTAAGTTATCTTGTATGTATCTTATTTATAAGGAGTTGTCTCCAGTATTAGATTGTGAACTCTTTGAGAGGAGGAGCTATTTTTGTTTGTTTGTTCATTTATTTGTTTATTTTAGAGCTCTAGCACTTAGCACAGAGCCTGGCACAAAGTAGAATATTAGTAAATGCTTCTTGATTGAATTACTGATGTGCATTATCTCCTCCCTCAGCTTCTATCTTCTTCTCTCCTGCTACTCCACTCACTTGTTCCTTCTTCCTTTGCTGGCTTCTCATCCTTTTGTTCCAACCCCTCAATATGTTTGAAATAGATTCGCTTTTCTTTTTCCTTTAAATTTTCATCTTTATCAGTACCATTAATTCTGATAACATAAATTACCTTCTTCATGTAGGTGACTCCCAAACCTACATCCATGTTCCCAACCGCTCTTATATGCTCCAGAACTGTATCTCCAGTGACTTTCTAAACATTTCCATTTGAGTCTCCCATTAGCATCACTTGTCTAATAAAGGGAATTCATTTTTAAAATTTGTTTTATCTTTGGAACTTTAAGACTCCTTTTCTATCCTGTCACCATTACTTCAAAAGCATAAGTGTACTTCACAGATGTAAAGGTCATTTTCTATGGCGCCGTTCTTAAAATAAATAAAATCTGTCTAAAACCAAGAACAAGCATTCTCTGTAATGGGAATGAACTAGAAGCCTTTCCAATAAGATCAAGGGTGAAATAAGGATATCCATCACAGCTATTATTATTCAACACTGTATTAGAAATGCTAGTTATGGAATTAAGATAAGAAAAAAAAAAGGTGAGCCAAACAAGAGGAAGTCAGGTTCAGAGGAAACTAGCCCTGATTCCTGCCTCCCAGAGGTCATCCATTTGTTCTTCATGGGGTACAGGGCTTGGAATGTGTCCTGCTTGACCTGAGGAAAAAGAGAGGAGGTAGAAGATTCTATGCCATCTTGTAACAAAGTGAAGTACTCCAAGCTTTCTAGCACAGATGATGGTGGCATCAACCTTCAGTTTAAAAAAGAGTCCTCTCAAAATCTCCTACAAGGTTATAGTATTTGCCACAGTGCTATTTGTGGGCAATTTTCTAATTGCCCTAGGTACTCTGCTGTTAACTGGCTATATCAGCAAAAGGAAGAAGGGGAAGATGGCGGAGGGGGCAAACTACAGTATTCCTGTCCTGATCATTGGGATTCCAATATTCTCGCCAACAATTTACCACTTATACACTGCCTACTATATGTCCAAAAACTACAAGGGCTATTATCATATGCACATTCCAAATGTTAATGATTCTTTGGTCTAGAAGAAAACAATTGCTGTTGGGAATAAGCTTAGCACTGAAAAGCTATGGAAATTTAAATACCAGGGAGTCAGAGAATTCTCTAGCTCTGCAGCTATATTACCAAGAACATTGCTAGGCTTTCTGGGAGCATCCCAAAGATGTTAACAGAGCTTGTGATTAAGAGAAATAGGACATTTTTTATTTTTCTTTACCTCTTGTTTTAAGTTAAAGTTTTGAAGAGGCAGCTTTTCCACATACTCAGAAGCAGTGGTGGAACTGGTAACGGTAACAATTTTTGTAGGCTATGTCCTCATTAGTCTGAGGTTCATCACCAGGTTGGCTGCATCGTGTTGAATTTTTCTTTTGCAGCAGCTTCTAAAGGTCATCTACAGAGTTATAAGGAAGTGTATGTATGTCTGTATAAGGTCAGGATATTCTGTGCTTATATCCTTCCTTGAAGGGAAGATTTTTTTAACTGGTTGGCAGGATTGATTATTTTCTATGCAAAATAAGCTTTGAGTGTTCATAACAGTTTTTAAAGTTGCTTTATTAGTACCTTTTGTCATTGTTTTCTCACTGTGAAGATGATATAGACTCAGTCATCACTTGAAGTATAAGTTTGACTAATGTAGTCTGATTTTATATTTCACTGCTGTAAAGAGAGAAGATTTAACATTTAAGAGAATTTAAAATCAGGGCTCTAGATTTAATATGTGTGAAAACTGTGCCTTATATTGGACATGGCAATAAACATAACTGATTAACACACTGAATTTGAGTATATGAATTAAATATAGAATATATCTTCTTTTCTTTGGGCTTTTGGTCATACCTAATCTATTATCAAACCAAGACTCTGTTACTCTGTTGTATAAGCATATTTTCACTCCTACCCACAATTAATCCAATGTGTATATGTATATATATATATATATATATGTATATGTATATGTATATATATATATATGCACATTTATAATTTGCATTTAACCATTAAGTACCTAAGAAAGAGTAAATAAAATTAGTAATATGTCATTGACTCCAAGTGAATAGTATTAGGTACTACTCCAGTTTATAGTAAAAGCACAGGGCACCATCTCTGCCCTCAGGGAACTTACCTATTAGAGGGGGAAAATGAAAAACATATGAGCAAACAAAACCACAGAGGAATATTAAAATGTATTTTCTTACACATAGAAATGTGGCCTTGTTGATTATAGAAGACAGTTGCTAAGGGAACATTGCTGAAGTGATGGAAGAGACTTTAAACTAGATTGTTTTATATGAAGGTTACACAGAGAAGAGAGACAAAGTCTGGCAGAAAGGAAGCATTCAGAGCAAAGAGGAATGATTAAAAACAGTGGTGTAGTGGAAAGAGTGCCAGATGGGGAATCACCATACTTAGGCTTGAGTTTTTACTCCATTACTTAGTAGCTGAGTCCTTTATTCTCTCCTCAGTTTCTTAAACTATAAAATCAGGATAGTAATACTTGAGCTACTTATCTCACAGGGTTATTGTGAAGAAAATGAACTGTAAACTTTGAAACACACACATATATACACTTACGTACATACATAAACACACATAATGACATAGGCACACACATACATATGCTATTTTAATAATAAGAAAAAAGATTAGAAAAAGAAACTGAAGGTAATGAGAATATAAAACTATCTCTCTTTGCAGATGACAGGATGGTATACTTAGCGAACCCTAGAGAATCAATTAAAAAAACAAGTTGAAACAACTATAGCGAATTTGAAGAATATAAAACAAATTTACATAAATCATAAGCATTTCTGTAAACAACAATAAGACTTAGCTGTAGACAACAAAAAAATCTTAGCAACAGGAGGCAGAGAATTTACGTTTTAAATAACTGCAGACAATATAAAATACTTGGGAGTCTACCTCTCAAGACAAATTCAGGGACTATATGAGTGCAATTACAAAACACTTTTTACGGCAATAAAGATGGATCTAAACAATTGGAGACATATTCATTGTTCATGGTTGAGCTAGCCAATATAATAAAAATGACAATCCTATCTAAATTAATTTACTTACTCAGTGCCATGTCAAGGAAACTAACAAAGCTTTATTTTATAGAGGTAGAAAAAATAATAACTAAATTCATCTGGGAGAACAAAAGTTCAAGAATATTCAGGGAATCTGTCTAGGAAAATGGGAAGGAAGGCTGCTTAGAAGTTATAGACTTCAAACTATATTATAAAGCACTAACCATCAGAACATCCTGCTACTGGCTAAGAAATATAGTGGTGGATCAGTGGAATAGATTAGGTACATGAAACATTAGTAAATTACCATAGTACTGTACTGTTTGATAAACCCCAAAATCTGCACTTTGCAGGCAAGAACTTCCTCTTTGAGAAAAGTTTCTGGAAAATAGACAAGTAGGCAGAAATTAGGCATATACTAACATCTCACACCACATACCAAAATAAGATCAAAATAGGCAAATGTTCTAGAGATAAAAGGTTATACTGTAAGTAAATCATAGTAGCAAGAAAATATTATCTGTCGGAAATATGGATAAATTATGAGTTTATGACCAAATAAGATGTAGATCTTGGGATTTAAAATGGATAACTTTGGATATCTACAATTTAAAAAACTGTAAAAAACAAGAACAACAACAATGAAGCCAAAATTAGAAGGAAATCAAGAAATTTAGCAAAAGCTCTTCCAATAAAGGCCTCATTTCTTAAATAGATAGGAACCTGGGCCAAGTTTTAATAATAAGAGCCAGTTGCCTATTGATTATCAACGGATAAGAAGACAGTTTTCAGGAAAAGACATTTAAGCTATAAATAATCAAATGGAAAGAATCTCTCAATTACAATTGATCAGGGAAATGAACATTTAAACAACTCTGATGAGCACCTCATACCTATTAGTTTGACTAACATGACAGAAAAGGAAAATGATAAATGCTAGAAGACATGTGGAAAAATAGGTACACACATGCACCATTGGTAGAATTGTGAAGTGGCTCAATCATTCAAAAGAACAATTTGGAACTATACTCAAAGAGCTTTAAAACCGTGAATGTCCTTTGTCCCAGCAATACTATTACTACTTCTATATCCTAAAGAGATTTTTTTTTTAAAGGAAAAGGACTTGTATGTATAAAAATATTTGTAGCTGTTCTTTTTGAAGTGGCAAAGAACTGGAAATTGAGGGGAAGTCCATAAGTTGAGGAATGGCTAAACAAGTTGTGGTATATGATTGTGATAGAATAATATTGTACTACAAGAACTGATGAGAGTGATTTTAGGAAAACACTTGGAAATTTTTATAAGCACTAATGTAAACTGAAGAAAGCTGACCTAGGAGAACATTATATATAGTAACAGCAATATTACAACAAAGATCAAATGTGAAAAACTTAGCTAATCCAATCAAACTAATTATCTAAGACAATTCCAAAGGACTCATAATCGAAAAGACAAACAAAAAAACCAAAACTATCCATCTCAAGAGAAAGAATTGAACTCTGAGCGTAGACTTTTTTTTTCACTTTATTTATGTTTCTTGCTTTTTATTTATTTATTTTTGCAAAGGTGGAGCAAGGCTAATATGGAAATATGTTTTGCATGGCTTCGTATGTATAATTGCTTCAACGAGCGGGAGAGGGGTGGGAAGGAGGGATTAATTTTTGAAATTAAAATTTTAAGAAGAGAATGTTAAAAGATAAAGAAAGAACAGAAGATAAAAGAAAACATGAAACATAAGAAAGAATTACATTCTAAGTTTTCTCCTCTTCCCCCAAGTGAAAGACATTATTTGGTAACAAGTACTCACAACAAGACATGACACTGTGGAGATAACATGATATTGTGGACATCAAGATAGGAAAGCTGAATGGTCTTTCCAGTAGGGACAATTAATTTACACTAAGTAACCTTTATAATTTTAATGCACTGATTTCCCCCTCTCACATCATCCAACTTCTTTGCTATTTGCACTTGCAAGAATAGAAATCATAATATAATGCATTACTTATTGTATAAATAGTTTAAAAAAGAAGAAAGAAATAAAGAAAAACACAGTAAAGAGAGAGGCCAATGTATACTGGTATAATTGAAGAATATCATGCAGAGTAAAATTTTAGTTATAATATCCATTACATTTAAAGGGATTTTTTTAGGTTATCAGATTTATTGGCCTAGGATTGGGCAAAATAGCTCCTAATTATTAATATTATTATTTTCCCAATTAAATGTGAAGACAGTTTTAGCCTTCGTTTTTACAAGATCTTGAATTCCAAATTTTTCTCCTTTCTCTCCCCACTTCCTAAAATTATGGACTATTTGATATAAGTTATGCATGTGATGTCATTATGAAACATTTCCATTTTAGTCACTGTTGTGAAAGAAGAAACATATCAAAAGAAAAAAACAGAAAAGAATAAGATAAAATAAGTATGCTTTGATCTGCATTCTGAGTTCATTGGTTCTTTATCTGGATGTAGATAGTCTAATCTTTCATGAGTCCTTTGTACTTGTTTTAGGTTATTGTGTTGCTGAGAACTCAATCTTTCATAGCTGATCATCACATAATGCCTCTGATACTGTGTACAATGTTTTCCTCGTTCTACTTAATTCACTTTGCACCAGTTCATATAAGTCCTTCTGCCTGTTCATCATTTCTTATTGTATAATAATATTCCATTACATTCATATACCAGAGCTTCTTTGTTCATTCCCCAATAGATGGGTATCCTCTCAACTTCCAATATTTTGCCATCACAGAAAGGGCTGCTATAAACATTTTTACTCATCTCGGTCCTTTTTCCTTATCTCTTTTAGATACAGACATAGCAATGGTATTACCAGATCAAAGGATATGCACAGTTTGGTTGCCCTTTGGAGGTAGTTTCAATTTGCTCTCCATGTCACAACTACACCACCAGTGAATTAGTGTCCCTATTTTCCCACTTTCTCTCCAACATTTATCATTTTCCTTTTTTTTTGTCATATTAGCCAATCTGATAGGTGTGAGGTGGTGCTTAGAGTTGTTTCTGCCTGCATTTCTCTAATCAAATGTGATTTAGAGTACTTCTTCATAAGCCTATAGATTTCCTCATCTGAAAACCACCTGCTCATATCCCCTGACCATTTATTAATTGGGGAATGACTTATATTCTTATAAATTTTACTCAGTTCTCTATATGTTTGAAAAATGAAGCCTTTATTGAGAACACTTGCTGGAAAGATTATTCCCCAACTTTCTGCTTTCCTTCTAATCTTGTTGTATTGGTTTTGTTTGTGTAAGTTTTTTTTTTTAAATCAATATAATCAAAATCATTGGGGCAGCTAGGAGAGACCGTGAATAGAGCACTGGCCCTGGAATCATGAGGACCTGAGTTCAAATTCACCCTCAGACACTTGACACACTTACTTACTGTGTGACTTTGGGCAAGTCATTTAACCCAATTGCCTTGTCTTACCCCTTCCAAAAAAGTTCATCTATTTCACATTTTGCAATGCTCTCTATCTCTTATTTGGTCATAAGCATATAATCCATTTAGCTTCCCCTTTAAGACTTTGGAGGCTCTACCACTTGGTGCACCTATGTTTATAATAATTTATTGTCTATGTACCTTTTAGCAAGGTGTAGTTTCCTTCCTTATCTCTTTTAATTAGATCTTCTTTTGCATTTACTTTGTCTGAGATCAGGATTGCTACCCCTGCCTTTTTGGTAAACTTTATCTAAAACATAATAGATTCTACTTTACTCCCTTATCTTTCCTGTGGGTGTATCTGTTTGAAGTGTGTTTTTTATAAACAACATATTGTAGGATTTTTATTTTTGATCCACTCTGCTATCTGCTTCCATTTTTGGGGAGCATTCATTCCATTCACATTCACAATTACTATTGCTACTTGTGCATTTCCCTCCATCCTATCTTCCTGTTTGTCCTTTCTCCCTTTCACCTCCTTACCAGACCAGTGTTTTGCTTGTGTCTACTGCCTCCCCCATTTTGCCCTCTCTTCTGCCATCCCCCACCCCCAGTCTTCAGTTAATCTCCCCTTCTCCTACTTCCCTGTCAGGTAAGATAGATGCCTGTATTCAACTGATTGTGTATAATATTCCCTATTTGAGCCAATACTAATAAGAGTAAGGTACAAGCAGTGGCCGTTGTCCACCCTCACATTTTTCCCTCTACTATATTTTTTGTGCCTCTTCATGTGAAATAATTTATCCTATTCTGCCTCTTTCTTCTGAACATAGTACACTTCTCTTTCTCACCCCTTAGTTATTTTTATGCCATTCCCTGCAATTCAATTTATACCCTCACCCTTTTTGTATATTCCTTCTACCTGTAATATTAGTGGTAAAATACAGGTATCATGTTCCCATGTATGGATGTTTGAAGTTTGGCTCCAATGAGTCTCTTATGTTTTCCTTTTTTACTTTTTTAGGTTTCTCTTAGGTCTTGATATTGGAGGTATTTTTGTTGTTGTTGTTCAATTCTGGTCATCTTATGAAAGTTTGAGATCCTTCAATTCCATTAAATGACCATTTTTCCCTTGGAGTATTATGCTTAATTTCACCAGGTAGAAGATTCTTGGTTGTATCTTAGCTCCTTTGCCTTCCAGAATATCATGTTCCATGACCTTCAATCCTTTAATGTTGCATCTACTTAGTTCTATGTCACCCTGATTGAGGTACTTCGATATTTATATTTTCTTTCTTTCTGGCCACATGCATTATGTTTTTCCTCAACCTGGTAGTTTTGTAATTTGACTATAATATTCCTTGGGGTTTCTATTTTGGGATCTCTTTCCTGAGGATATTGGTAGATTCTTTCAATGCCTATTTTGCCCTCTGGTTCCATGATATCAGGGCAGTTTTCCTTGATAATTTCCTGAAAGATTTTGGCTTTTGATTTTGGCTTTCAGGTAGTACAATGATTCTAACAGTGCCAACCCTGGATCTATTTTCCAGGTCAGTTGTTTTTACAGTGAGGTATTTTATATTTTCTTCTATTTTTTTCATTCTTTTGAACTTGTTTGATTGATTCTTGATATCTCATGAAGTCATTAGCTTCCACATGACAATTTTAACTTTTAAGGAACTGTTTTTCTCAATTATCATTTGCATTTCCTTTTCCAATTGACCAATGGTACTTTTTAGTGAGTTGTTTGCTTCAGTGGATTTTTGTATTTTCTTTTCCATTTGGCCAATTTTACTTCTTAAGCAGTTGCTTTCTTTTATCCAAGCAGTTCACTTTTTTTTTTAATTCTCTTACATCACTCTCTTTTCTTTTCTCATTTTTTTCTAACTCTCTTATATGATTTTTGAGCTCCTTTTTGAGCTTTTCCATTAGTTCTTTCTGGGCTTGAGACCACTTCCAATTTTTCTTTGGGTTTTTGGGCCAAAGGTCTTTTTGATATTGTCCCAAGTTTGTATCTCGATCTTCCCTGTTACCATAATAATTTTCTGTGGTCAGATTTATTTTTTGGTCATTTTTTGCTCATCTTTTTAAACCTTTTTTTTTCTTTTAAATTTGAGCTCTGCTTTCAGGGTAGAAGGGGCACTCTCTCAGGCTTCTTATAGCAGGGGCTGCAGTCACTGGATTTTAACCAGGTGCTGCACTAATGTTGCCCTGAGACCCCTCATGTCTGGTAATGCACTGAGGGGATGGTGTGGGGATGGCTGGCACTGTTGGAGGCCATAGGGATCTGGCAGCCTACCTGCTGCTGATCTGGGGTCCTAGTGCTGGTGTCTGGAATATGGTGAAGTTTGTGGGGGTGTTTCTGTGTTTCCCTTGGGCTACACTGAATCATGTGGTGGTCCGACTGCTGGGAGTTGCCTGTTTTCCTGGGGCTAAGCTGAAGCAAGTGATAGTTATTGGAGCTGGAGTCTGTTGGTTCCCCTGGCTACTCTGAGGCTCATGGGAGATCTTGGTGTTGGGGTTTGCCTATTCCACCACAGTGAGGCTCAGGATTTCCTGATGGGTTACCAACACGGGCCTTGCTATTATCTGGCTGGAATGTTTCCTGTACCAGACTGGGTTACCCTCTAAGCCAAGTGAGACAGAACTTTTTTGTTGATCTTCAAAGTTTCCTGAGCTAATAGATTGTTTCACTCCATCTTTTTCCTGGTTCTGCTGTTCCAGGATTTGTTTTTGGTACTATTTTGTTTTTTGTTTTTTTGTTTTTGTTTTTTTCTTAATTAACTTTTGTTTATTTTCAGTTTACATAATTGATTTCCACAAGATTTTGAGTTACAAAATTTCTCCCACTCTTTCCCCTATACCCCTCCCAAAACAGTGATCCCACTGTATACCCCCTCCCTCAATCTGCTCTCTCCTATATCCTACCTCATCATCCCTCTGACTTTCTGGTAGAGCAAGATGGATCTCCTTATCCCAGTGCCTATATATCTTATTTCCCAGTTGCATGTAAATAATAACAATTATATATATATATATATATATATATATATATGTATATATGTAAATATATCTATATATAGATATACACATATATTTTAACATACGATTTTAGAACTTTAAATTCTTGATTCTTTCCCTTCTTCCCTTGTCACCCACCACCCACTGGAAAGACAAGCAATTCAATACAGGCCATACGTGTGTAGTTATGCAGAAAATCTCCACAATGGACATATTGTGTAACACTGACTATATTTCCCTCAATTCTATCTCTTGTTCTATTCTCTACTTTGTCATTGTCCTTTAACAGAAATGTGTGCGATCCTGATCCAGGCAGCTCAAGGCAAGGGCACTTAGCCTCTGAATGATTGCTTGGCCCCCCTACAATCTGCAGGCTGTGAGCTCTGAAGCAGCTATGTGCAGGTGGCTGCAACGCCACCACTTCAGCCACTCCTAGCTCTGGGGCGTCAGCCGGACCCTCTCCCCCAAGTTTAGCCAAGTTCCACTGACCTTTTCCCTCTGTCCTTGGCTGTTAGGGGTTGATAATTCTGGAAACTGCTACAGCTGCCAGTGATCCGCTCCCCTGAAAGCTCCAGCCGGGGCTTTTCCTGGACCCTCTGGAGCTAAAGCCTCGGGTTCATGGGGTGCTGGTCTGGGCTCCCAGGGCACTACAGTGAGCCTTTTTGGTCTGTCTGGCAGGCTGCCATCAGCAGGAGCCTTTTTTCTCTGTCATTTTATGAGTTCTGGAGCTATTAAATTTGTTTAGAGTCATATTTTATAGGTATTTGAGGTGGTTATGGGGAGAGTTGTGGAGTTTTCCTGCTTCTATGCAGCCATCTTGACTCTGCCCCTTTTGGTGCTATTTTGTGGTTGTTGGGAGGTGAATATGGGAAAGTTACAGTGATTTACTGCTTACTCTACCATGTTGGCTCTCAGAAATCTCTTTGAGGGGACTGAATATGATTTTTTTTTAATACGGCCTGCCCACAACATTCCTCCTGTCTTAAAGTTCTATTCAAGGATCTTACATTGTGTGATTTTTTTGAATAATGGAAAGAGGCAGCTAACCCTGAAATTGATCATCTGTTGGTCATTGTGATAGCTGTGCCTTTGACTTGTTTAACAAGCATTGTAAATAATCACTCTAAATGTGAAATTCTTGAGCTCTAGTAAAAAGAGTAAATAATTTGAATTTTTTTTTTTTAGGATGAGTGAACGAAAGATGCTTATTACCCCCAAGAATAGTTTAAACCTTAGCAGGAAATGAATCAAAGGAAACTCTAGACATAACAACTGCAGATACCATTAATTATCAGATCAGATACTTGGCATTCATGATTGGTTAGGGCCTGGACTCTAACAGTTAATCATATTTTATATACAATATGCTAATTTCTAACAACCAGGTAATAGTGAACATTTTCAATAAAACATACTTAGGACATTGGACTGTATTCCCTTATGTTTATCAGCATTATCCTTGACTTCTCACCAATCATACTTCAGGGCAAACTACATTTCATTTCCCCATCATTGGAAAATCATTATTAACAAAATAGTTCTAAAAATACATAACATGGAAATCATTAAAATTTTCTTTTTTTGGAAGAAAAGAAGAAGGAGACAATTTTGGAAGGGGAAGAGAGGCTATGAGTGTGCTGATGGTCCACTGTGCAAGATGCTTATGATTCCTGGAATTGCTATCAATCTTCCCCCCAACTCTGGAAATGGCTCCTGCTTCTACCTATGACACAGACCATTTCCCGACCCTTTCATTTGTTAATGCTTATCCCTCCATGTCTATTACTTTTAATTTATTTTTGTGTGTATTTTGTATTTTCTTACCTATCTATCCATCTATCTATTTATCTATGTATCTATCTACATACATATATATACATATATGTTCTGTGCTCCTAGTAGAAAGGAAACTCCTAGAGAGTGACGAATAATTGTGTTATTATCAATTTGCAAATTGTATATTCTTATGTAGACGGAGCTAATCAGGCATTAAATACTTATCAGTGCAGTGCCCATATTTTTGAAAGCCAGAACTACTCCACATGATCTCACAAAGTTTGTGTGTCTTCCTTTGGGTGGACAGATTCTTTAGTTCATAGAATCAATCAGATAGAATATTTGAATTCAAGTCTACACCCAGAATATCTATCTTATGGAGGTGGGTGTGTGGGGCACAAGTGATCCTGGCTTCTCCAAGCCTAAGGCAAGAGAGTAAAACTGCTGGCACAATCTGTCTTGAATATATTCCCAGAAAGGTCTTGAATATATTCCCTGAGAAAGGCTGTATCTGTTGTCTAGGGCAATCAGATCTAAGTATAAGTCAGTAGTTAAATTATTTCTAGCCCACAGAACAGGCAAATATTGGAAATATATCTCAGTCCTGTGAGTCTTTCTTCTGTTCCTGCAGTAATAGGAGAAAAGTAGCTAAACACAAAGCATTGGAAAAGAATCAAGATGCAATCTACAATACACTCTACAAACCTTAATCAAATTCCTGGTATTCAAAGTAATATCATTGTCCAATTATCAATGCGGACAAAACATTAATGGAGGAGTTGAGATTTTCCATAACTAAAACAAGAAGAAAGATAGAAGTTATAGCTCTGTTGAAGGATGGCTCAAAGTTTCTTTTCAGAGGAGCAATAGGGAAGAGTCATTGGAATCTGTGTCAACACAGCCCAAGGACAGCAAAAAAAAAAAAAATCATGTGCGAATTCATCTTTGCATTTTACAGTGCTAATGATAGTCTATGAAAATATCCTATACGGAAGATCAGTCCCTGATTTGCAACTTAAAGTCTTAGAGATTTGCCCAAGTCACTGAGAGCTTAAGCAACTTGCCCAAGGTCACACAAACAGTACATTTCAGAGGTAGAACTTGGAACCAGCTCTTCCTTGATACCTATTGTACTGTGATCTATTTCTCATTCATGTATATCCATATGCATATACATGAATGAGAAATAGACCATTGTGTGTGTATACATATAAATGTATATGTTTATATATATATATATATATATATACATATATAAATATATATATGTATATATGCATAGGCACCCTCTTGGTTACTGTTTTGTCATGGCAGAGAGGCTTGTGTAGCTCAATGAAACTATGAACTATATCACGTAGGGTTACTCAAGATGGACGGGAAGTAGTAGAGAGTTCTGATAGAAAATAATCCACTAGAGGAGGAAATGGCAAACCACTCTATTATCTTTGCCAAGAAAATGCCATTGGACAATGGGCTATAGTGCCAGTGGTGGGGAACCTGCAACCTTGAAGTCACATGTGGCCTTTTAGGTACTTGGGTGTGGTCTTTTGGCTGAGTCCAAATTTTACAGAACAAATCCTTTTATTAAGGGGATTTGTTCTGTGAAATTTGGATTCAGTCAAAGATCACACTTGAGGACCTAGAGGGCCACATGTGGCCTTGAGACCACAGGTTCCCCAACCCCTGCATAGTCCATGCCGTCACAAAGAGTTGAATGGGACTGAATTACTGAACAACAAAATATGTGTGGGTATATATATATCCACACATATATGAATATGTTTATGTATACATGTACATACATATATATGTAGCTAGTTGGTCCACTGGAAAGAGCAGTGGAAGTGGAGTCAGGAAGACTTGAGCTAAAATCTGGCCACAGTCACTTACTAGCTGTGTGACTGGACAAGCCACTTAACCTCAATCCTTAGTTTCCTATTTTGTGAAAAGGGATTATAATAGCACCTACCTCCCAGCTTTATTGTAAATTTTTGTGTCCCCAGATTACAGTCAGATTGGAAATTACAGAGCAGGTACTGATCTACATTGATAAAGTTAATTTTCTCGATAGATTATCACCTATACTAAAATAATCACACAAGCCTGAACCAAAAACAGATAAGGAATATTATGTTTGGTTATTATCATCCAACCTATATATCAGTTACCTTTTTTTGGTCATAGCATGGTCCTAAGTGCTGGAGAAGACACATAATTTCTATCCTCAAGAAACCTAAGAAATAATTGGCTTTAAATAACTCCATATGTTAGTGACTTGTCTTAGGACTCCTATTCCTTGCAGACTTGGACAGTGTTTCCAATCATTATTACAAAATTCTAGGCTTGTTTTGTCCCTCATGAAACTGATTTCACACAGGTCACACAAGCAGAAAATAGCAGTCAGGATGATCTTTCAGTTAATATAACATATGTAATATATCATATATGTATAATATATAGTTCTTTGAACACTTGATTGATTTTACTGATATGCTACAGTGCTATTAGAATGAGATAAATTGCTGGCCCCTTTTGGCATTACTGAATACCATCCAGGATAAATTGGAAAATAAAAAACCCTTTTTTTGGAAGTAAAGATAATCAATAGTTCACCATTCACTTTATTCCTCTCATAAATTGTCCTCTACTGAATGATGAGAAAGGAACTATGGCTAAGCAGGCAATTGCTACAAAAAAGGACTTATTTGCATGTGCTAAGAATATAAACCTCCATATTTGACTTTCATAGTTTTAAGGATATAATGAACACTCCCTTTTTCTTTGTTCTTGTTCCTTGGTAGCCATAAAGATCTGTAGCGGCTCTACCTGTCTGTAAGCCAGAATTGTCTTATCTACTCTTGGTAATGATTAGAAAATAGATTCACATACCCATGAGAAGAGGCAGCAACTGACAGTGGTTATCTAGGTTATTTTCAGAGTCTATGATCCATATATGATAATTGGCTAATAGATTCAGAACTCACAGGGATGTTAGAGGAGAGCTGATTCGAACCTATTGATTTAAAGATGAGAAAATTGAAGCCCAGTTATGGAGTTATTTCCCCAAGGTCATACAGGAAGTAAAGAAGATCTGAAATTTGAACCTCTGTCTTTTGACCCCAATAGCTGCTTTCTTTTCACTTTACCAAATTGCCTCTCTACTGGCTACAAGAAAGTCAATCAGCCCATGAAGAAACTGCACTGAGCTGGCTAGCATGAAGTCCAGAAGGACATGCCATTCATTATACGCTGGTTTTCTCAAACTCATTCTAATTTCCTGAAGTGCTATTTGAAAAGTGGTGCATTGAGTGAGAAAATACTAGAATATTATGCTTTTGCATCCATTTGGACTTTGTACCATGCAATGATATGAGGACCTTCTAATGTAAAAGACTATTAGCTATGGCATATCAAAGATAGGTCATCTTTGATGTCTCTATGTTCACATACAGGGGGTCTAGCTGGATGTTTATGATCTAAGATATAACAGTTACAAGATCCCATTTTCTTTTTCTATTTTTGGATTTGTGATTTTATTAGTATTTTTAAAAATTATTATTTTTTTAAACATTATTTTCTTTTTAAATTTTGAGTTCCATGTTCTCTACTTCCTCCCAAGCCCTCCCTAACAAATAAGAATGTAAAAAAAGGATATTAATTATATATAGAGATATAGATATAGACATAATTATGTAAAGTATATTTCTATATTAGCCATATTTTTAAAAAGCAAGAAAAATGAAGAGAGTGAGAAAATTATATTTCAATTTGTACTTAGAGTTCTTCAGTTCTCTCTCCAGAGGTGCACAGCATATTTTCATCATGAGTCCTTTGGAATTTTCTTGGATTACTTCATTGATCAAAGTAGCCAAGTCTTTCACAATTGATCATCATAAAAATATTGTTGTTTATGTACACAGTGACCTCCCAGTTCTTCTCACTTCACTTTGTAACAGTACATATAGGTCTTGTAAGGATTTTTTTTAACCCTGAACCTGCCCCCCCCAATTCATTTCTTATGGCATAATAGTGCTCCATCAAAATCATGTGCCACAGCTGGTTGAACCATGACCAAATGATGAGTATTCCCTCAATTTCCAATTCCTTGACGTGACAAAAAAATATAACATACATATTTTTATACGTACAGGTTATTTTCCTTTTTCTTTATTTCTTTCAGTTAGTACAGTTATTCCTGGTTTGATGGGTATGCACAGGCTTATAGTCCTTTGGGCATAATTCCAGATAGTTCTAAAAGATTAGACCAGTTCACTACTCCACCATTTCATTAATGTCCTATTTTTCCTCATCCCCTCAGGCATTTTTCACTTCTGACAGACATAAGGTGGTACTTCAGAGTTGTTTTAATTTGCCTTTCTTTAATGAATAGTTATTTAGAGCATTTTTATAAGAGTACAGATAGATTTGAGTTTTTCTGCTGAAAGTGCCTATTTTTATCTTTTGACCATTTATCAACTGGGGAATGGTTTTTAATTTTTTTTTTTTTAGTTTGACTCTGTTCCCTATATATTTGGCCTTTACCAGAGAAACTTACTATATTTATTGACATCATTTTCTATGGTTCCATTTAGTTTATTTGTTTATCTCTTTTGATTAAGTCTATTTTTGCTTTGGAGGAGTTAGGTAGTACAGTGGATAAAACACCAAACCTAGAGTCAGTAAGACTTGAATTCAAATCTAGTCTCAGAAACTCAATGCTGTGTGAGCCTGGGCAAGTCACATGACTCTGTTTTCCTCATTGTATGCATCTGTGTAATAAACTGAAGGAGGAAATA
>CM053583.1:74647316-74683943 GCA_028627135.1 Pseudochirops cupreus | reverse complement strand
ATATTTTAAAAGGTGTAGTTAAGAGGTGGGACAGGAATAGAATGAGAGGAGACAGGGAGAGATAAAATTTGTAACTCAAAATCTTGTGGAAATCAGTGATGTAAACCAAAAAATTAAAAAAAATAAACAAAAGTTAAAAAAATTAGGAGTCATCTGCATGCAGATAATTGAAACTATGAGGGAAAAATGAGATGACAAATGAGCGAGCAGGAGAAAGACAAGGAGGGAAAAAAAAGGAGAGGAAGTGAAGAAGGTGGAAAAAAGAACAGGAAGAGGGAAAACAAGGCCCAGGAGAAAGTCTTGAGTAAATCCTATGCTTAGGCAATAGGAAATGTGTAATAATTATTCACAATGAAATAAAAAGAATTGGTTGGACAGGTAAGAAGAGCAAAATTTTATAGAAGCAAAGAAAGAGAAAGAATTCAGGAGAGAAAAGTGACTGACAATGTCAAAAGCTGCCTGTGAAGAAATACAAGATTTAAGAAACAATAAGAAAACAACATTCAATTTCCCTGGCTCTCTGAACACCATTTTTTAATTCCATGCTCTGAGCTACAAAAATAATTTCAGTTGATTAAAAGAATTTGTCTTGGGGCGGCTAGGTGGCACAGTAAATAGAACACTGACCCTGAAATCAGGAGGACCTGAGTTCAAATATGACCTCAGACACTTGACACTTAACTAACTGTGTGACCTTGGGTAAATCACTTAACCGCAATTGTCTTGCCCTCCCCCTCCAAAAAAAAAATTGTCTCATTATGATACTGAGCTTGAGAAATAGAATGTTTTCCACTATGTAGAATAATTGTCTTTGAAATGATGGAGGAGTACTTTCTTTTTTCTTCTATAAGATGAAATTTAGAGTAGATGTACTTGATGTACTTAAAACGAATTGAAAGACAGGAGTTTGAAGTAACTTTTTTTTCCCTACTGGTTGATTAGACAGGTAACCAAGGGAGATAGCAAAAGCATATCCTCAGAGATCTTTAGAAATAATATAGGAAACTATGATTTAGGGTAGCTTAGTGCTGAATTGTCTAAAAGCAAGGCATTGGATCAAATGATCTTGGGGGAGAGGGTTTCTCAAGTGCTACAATGTTAGAGAAACTATTCTATTGGCTGACTTAAAACTTATCAAATTCTTTTAAAATACGGTATATTTATTATGGAGATGAGGCATTTTTTCTTTCTTATGAATTATAATGAAGAATGGAATAATTGAAGAAGAATTATGGCAAATATTGAGTGGTTATATTTTTGTCAAAATGGTTTTAAATGAATGCTCAATTCAATTGATTAAATGGACAAATAATCAGTCAATTTTACTGATTGACATCATTTAGACAAAAGAAAATGATTGATTGCATGGATGTGTAATGTTGGTTTTATGTAGCCGCAACTGCAGATTTAACCTGTGCTCTCTCACTGATTTCTTCTGTGGTTCTTGGCCTGGTTTTGATATTCTGTTTATTCAGGATTGCCAGGAATGAGTCAAGTCAGTAAGCATTTATTAAGCGCTTACTATGTGCAGGGAGCAACAGCACTGGTGATACAAAGAAAAGGGAGAAGAGTCCCTGTTTTCAGGGAGTTTACTTTGTAATGAAGGCAACAACTTATAAACAAGTATATATAAAAAAGATACACACGAGATAAATTGAAGAGACTTTCAGAAGGAAGGAACAGGGATGGCTAGGTGGTGCAGAGAATAGAACATGGGCCCTGGAGTCAGGAGGAGCTGAGTTCAAATCCAGCCTCAGGCTTACTGGCCCTGTGACTTTGGGCAAGTCACTTAACCCCAATTGCCCAGCCTTTTCCCCTCCAAAAAGCAAAAAAGAAGGAAGAGGAGGAGGAGGAGGAAATACTAAGAGGGCTTTTTGCAGAATGTGGGAATTTAGGTGACCCTTGAAAGACATGAGCATAGCCAGAGGCAGGATTGAGGAAGGATAGAATTCCAGGCATACGCCCACAATGAGACCAGAGATGGATCTTCTTGTGCAAGACCTTGATTATGTTACTTGGTTGAATATGTGGGGGGAATTTAGATGTAAGGAGACTGGAAAATTAGGAAGAGTCCAGTTTATAAAGATCTTTAAAAGCCAAGGAGAGTATTTTATATTTAATCATTCTTGAGGTAACTGGGAATCAATGGAGTTTATTGAACAGGAGGATGACAAGGCCAGAGCTGTGCTTTAGAAAAAATCTTGTTTAAAAATACAAATGGACAAATGTACCCAGCTGCTGTAGTAGGTGGTTTTGGGGAGCAAAAAGAGAAGTATCTTTGAAACATAAAATGGTGTGAACATTCTGTTAAAAGAAAATGAACAAAATTCTGGTAACCCTTCCCTTACATACTCTAGTCTCAGTTCTAACATAGACTAAGCTACATCAGCTTGGACTGATTACTTTTTCCTCTCTAGTTTAGGCTTCTGAAGCTACTCTTTTGTATGAGATGGTTTGTCTTGATAATGTTCCACATGCATGTAGTCCTAAAACAGGTCTGATTATTTCACTCCTTTACAAAAAGAGTTCCTAATGTCTCCCTAGCTTAAAATACAAGCTGCTCAGTAGGAAATTCCAAGTCCTCCACTGTCTTGCTCCCACCTATTTTTCCCTAATTTGTGTCCTGTTACTTCCTTTATGACATTATGCATTCCAGTGAAACTAGCCTCCTCAGTTTACCAGAAGACAGTATGTCACTCATCCTCATCTCCATACCTTTATACTAGTTGTCCCATATGCCTGGAAGGCACTCTCTATCTCTTAGAATCCTTAACTTCCTTCATGGCTCAGCTTAGGTGCCTCCCCCATAAGAAGCATTTCCTGACCACCATCCTCCAAGTTTTTTAAGGTTTCTTGTCCTTGTAACATTGATTTTTATTTACTTATTTGCATAATTTTACATTCCCCCTCCCCAGTAGAACTAAAATACCTGAGGTCAGGGCCTATTACATACATACATGCATGCATGCATGCCTACATGTACACACATAAGTGTGTATATACACACACACATGCATACACAAATTAACAAACACATATCCATGTGGGTATGTAGGTGTGTGTATGTATGTATGTATGTATGTATGTATGTATTATGTATAATTTTTGCATTGCATCCTCAGTGCCTGGCACTCTATAGGGGCTAACAATCTGAATTTCTAATATTCTTTAGTACTTTAGGATATTATGAGATTTTATAAATTCACCTCCAAGACAAAACATAAATTTCATCCACTTCACCTAATTGTGTACATGACGTTGTGCTTTTAAAGTGTATAACCTTTCATCTAACCTTTGAAGTCATCAAGGACCCTTCTAAAAAGATGGGACGAAAACATAGCACAAGAATCTATACTTTGTTTGAGGGAAACTGGTTTTATTTAAAAGACTTAATAAGGATGGCTTTCTGGAATGAGCTTTCATATAAATCACACTAAATTTAAGCTAATTCAATCATTTCATGAGTACTCATGATGGTCAAGTGGGGGGAAAGATTGTATTTTATAAAATATGTTAGTGTCATGAACTTATAACACTAGTTAAGAAGGGGAAACACACACACACACACACACAAACACACAAACACACATACAGAGTGCAGATGGTCTTCATCCTGACTAGATTCACTCCCTATCATCACAGCTCTAACCAGCTCTGGGCAGGTAGCCAGGGCATTGCCCCAGGGCACTAAACTTCTTTAACTCAGTGGCAACAATTTAATTAGCAGGAATGGGATGGATCCGGACTGTACCAGGTATTCCACTGGTTTAGGGAAATCTCAGTGAAGGAACTTACTCTGACCAAGCAGATCAGCCCCTTCTCTACAACTCAGGCTTAAAGGGTTACCCAAGGGCACTGAGTCAGACTCTATCATTATGAATCAGAGGTAAGACGTGTAAGCAGGTTTTCCTACTCTAAGGTAGTCTATCTGTCCATTATGGCACACTGCACGAATAATTCTTCATTAAAATGAAGAAATGTGAGTAAACCTCAGGTTAGCTCCTCTCTTGCCCTGCCCTGCCCATTCTTATTTCCCCCATGGCAACTTCCTACATAGCAAACTCATAGTATCCCAGGACCTCCCCTCAATAAGATATTGTGTCTTGTAATGCCTCATTCCCCCCAAATGAATTTGTGTTAAAGCATTGATTTAAAGCATGCCCCATCACGCTTGCTCTAGTGTGCTTTGTGAAGCTTGCCCTGATGCCAAGAAGACAAGTTGTGACTCTACCTCTCTCCCAACATTGTGGGGCAACTACAGGAGGAAGCATCTTTTTTTCTTTTTTCTTTCTTTTTTTCTTTTTCCTTCCTTCTTTCCTTTCTTCCTACTCTTCTCTTCCTTCTTTTCTTTCTCTCCCTTTCTCTTTCTTTCTCCCTTTCTTTCTCTTCCTTTCTTCCCTTCATTCTTTCCTTCTTTCTTTTTTCCTTCTTCCTTTCATTTCTTTTTCTTTCTCTTCTTCTTTTGTCTTTATCTATCTCTTTATAACAATTCTTTAGACTGTATTTACAAGCGTCATACAGTAGCCTCAGGGCTGATGATGTTTTAGAGGCTAATTGACCAGTAATTTATGAGCATGGTAGCATGGAAGGGAGTTCCATGGCATTGCCATTAATTGGTATTGTGTTCTGAGTGTGTATTCATATCAGGAATGGAGAATGAGTCAATTTGGAACATGTGAGCACGAAGCTTAACTGTGACAGTATATTTGAGACTCAGAGTGAGAGCAGATGCAGTATCTGGGTGAGAGAATCTAAGTGAGATAGAGAGCATTTGTAGCTGCTCGTGTAAGGTTGGGTTGTGCCCTCAGAAGAACAGTAGAATAAGAACAGTTGTCACTGGGCCACACACATATAGATACATAAACACACACACACACACACACACACACACACACACACACACACACACACAAGAGCATACACATATACACCTCCCCCCATTACTCTGTATGCCAGTATAAAGTAAACTATAATGAAAATCTGATTTGGCCTCATCTAATGTGTATGAGTCATGGACTTCTGAATTCCTAGGGATTCCTTTTCTCTTTACTTTCCTTTTCTTCTTTTGGTAAAAAGGTTATCCAAACAGGTTAAGGGTGAATTAGGGTCCTAGGCACTGTGAGAGTTGGCAACCAGTTAGCTTTCTTGGAAATCCTTAACTATTTTCTCTTCTTAAGCTTGTCAAAGATATGGGGGGTGGGGAAGGGGAAGATATCAATCTTTTCCTTTCAGACTAAAGGGTATCCTCATCAAATTGTGCAACTTTGGAGCTCTTCTGAGTTAGGCTCCTGTTTTTAAATAAATTCTATGTGAGCTATGGTCTCATGTGATGCCAAACATGTGTGACACAAAGTCTAATCTAATCTTGATCCTAACCTGCTAAAATCCACTCCTGCCTGAAATTTAGACTTGAAGAGATGAAGTAATGTTTTCACATTGATTTTCATTTGGCATTCTTGTCATATAGGCATGATTGGAAACAATGATCCTAGATGGGTGGGAACCCTTTCTATTTCTGATTGAATTTGTGAAGGATTTCCTGCATAAGGCAAGATCTGAACCCAGATTTTTCCTGGATTCAAGTCCAATTGGTCACTATTGCATGTTGCCTCATTCAAATTAAAAGGTCTAACCTGAGTCCAACAGCTGCTTAAATCAGGCCTTGTCTTCTTGTTGTTTGTCCTTCATTTCAAAGTGAACCAAAGACATCATGGAGTGATATCTTGACTCAGGGATGAATTGGATTTAAGTGAGGCAGAATTGCACGAAGTCCTCAGCCTCATTCTCTCTTCTAGAGTCATAGAAGTCCAGTGGCAATAAAGAAGCCAGGACTACTGGCAATGGCCTGGAATGTAGTGGACAACCTTAAGGTTTTTATGTCTGACCAAGCTCTAAGTGCCTCACAGCACCTGCTTCAGCAATTTCATGGTCATTAGAACAAATTATTTTCATCCACCTATTCCATGGGGGATGTCTTCACAAACAGAAGATAGACATCCCCCTAACTTAACAACGCTTTCAACCCTCTGTCTGGTTTAGCTCTTCTGCCAAGATGGTTTTCTTGGGGTATGGCCTCTATGGCATACCATAGCTTCATGGAGTCACAGACAAAAGTTGGGTGAAGGTAAACAGCAAAAGCAGATGAGCAACCCTTAAGCCCTCACACCAGAGGGACTAGTCTTTTCGGAACACCCCATACATGCTATTGCATGTAAGGATTTCATAAGTACCCATGATACCGCCCTTACCATAAACAGTGAATGACTTTGTCAATAAAAAGTACCTAGTATAGTCAGGCATTGAATCTGATTCTAAGGATACGAATATAAAAGTGAAACAGTCCCCATCCTCAAAGAAATCACATTCTTTTGTGGGAGGCAGGATGTACAAATATAAGTAAATGAAATATATACAATCTAGATATAATTGATTTTCCTAACCCCTCATCTCACCTTATCATCCCTATTTCTTCAAGGATCAAATATAAACTCCTCCGTTTGGACTTTAAAACTCTTTTCTAGTTGACCCCTTCCCAGATCCTCAATCTACTTCATTATTCTACTCTAGCTGCTCTGAAATTCAATTATACTAGGATATTTGCTATTCCTAGCATGAAACATTCTATCTTCCATCTTCCATCTTCTTGACTTCTTGACTTCTTGACTTCTTCTGGTTCCTCAGTGCCAAGAAAACTTTCTTTCCACCTCCACCTGTTAGAATCCTTGCTTTCGTTCAAGACTCTTGCCTCACTTTCTGAAGTGAGCCTTTCCCAGTTCCCCCAGTTAACAAACTTGTCCTTTAAGGTTAATTTGCTTCTAATCTGTATTTTGTATGTAGTATACCTGGTAGAATGTAAAGTACCTGAAGGTAGGGACTGTTCCATTTTGTCATTGTGTCCTTAGTACTTTGCAAAGTGCATGACACATTGTAGGCAATTAATAAAAGGCTGCTGATGTCAATTAGTTGTCTTTGGTACAGTCTATAGTACTTAGCTGTATGGTCAGACTTAAGCAAAATGGTGAAATCAATAAGATCTCTCTGTGAACTCTCCCATACTTTCTGTTCTGGGATATCTTTTTTCCCCTCCTTTTCCTTAATATACCTTACTTTGTCCTTTCTTTTCTTCCTTCCTTCCTTTCTCATTCATTATTACTTTTTCAGAACTTGTTCTGGGAAAGAGAGAGAGGAATATCATGCCTCCTAGAGACACTTGCATTTGATCAAGCTAAGAAAACCTGAAGGAATGGAGTTTTATTGTGAAATTTCTGTCATCTTCAAAACTGTGGGAAAAGTATGTAGGGACAATTTTTTTCCATTTTTCTGCCATCACAGTTTTTAGTTCTACATTTGTGTCAAAACTGTTCTCTCTTCACCAGAGATATTAGGAATACATGGCAACATTAGAAAGATACATACAGTTGATTGTGCTTACTCTATCCTCTGTGAATGTTTTTAAAGAATAACCTACACTTCTTAACATCTTGATGGGTCTTTTTACCTTGTAGATGATAACTGAGGAAATAGAGGCTTACATTATCCACTTTAGGAACATAAATTTGATTCTAGAAGAGAACCTAAGAAATCATTTAATCCAGTGGTGTCAAACTGAAATAGAAATTGGACCACTAATGTATACATAAGAATCTCTGCAGTCACATATTGTCTTAGTTTTAAAATGTAATATCATTTTATTGTATTTTTATTCATACTGTTAAATACTTCACAATGACCTTTTATTCTGGTTTCCAGGGCACCCAGGAGTCTTGCGGACCATATGTTTGATACTTCTGATCTAATTATTTTTTCTTAATTTTACAAATGATGAAACTAAGAGAGAAATGACTTGCCAAGGTCTCGTAGATAGTGACTAACAGGGATTAAATTCACATAGGTCTTCCTATCCTAAGTCTAGTGCACTTTTCACCAGATCATATGCTACACTGTATATGCACCAATGCAAAGGATTTGAAATGACTCATTATTGTTTGTGATTACAATCCTAGTCAGTGGTGACAACTATAATTATGTTTAATTTGCTTATTTTTTAAGAAGTACTTTTAGGCTGGTCAAAAATGATAGCTATCTATAGAAACTTACAGTTGGATAGGACTTCATATACCATTTAGTCCAGTCCCTAGTTTGTCATTCAACTGGTTAGTAGTGAAAGTAGGATAGAACCCATGACTTCTTAGTCTCAGTCTGGTATTTTTTCTTTCTACTACACAACGATGAGATTGAGTGTAAGAATGAGAGAGAGAGAGAGAGAGAGAGAGAGAGAGAGAGAGAGAGAGAGAGAGAGAGAGAGAGAATGGCAGAGAGATAGAAAAAACAGAGAGACCCAAAGAGAGGCAGAGAAAGAGACAGTGCAATAGGAAGACAGAGAGACAATTAGGTAGGCAAGAAGGCAGACAGACAGACACAGACACTCAAATTTCTCCATTCAACTTTGCAGGGGTACATTCATTTCTTCTAATGTGCTTTCTTTTTTATTCTCTCCTTTCCTTTTCTTTCTTTTTAAAAAACAAAACAAATGTGATGTCACTTCTACAACTTCCCTTGGAAATTAAAGGCTAACAATAGACTATCAGGTATAAAAAAGTGAAATGTCTGGATCTGTGCTGTCATTGATGTGGGAATTACTTCATGATACTGATCACAACCTGTCCATGCCTTCCTATCCTGGAAAACTCCTGTATATCTGTTCAGATGTGTTTCCATAGAGAGTTCACCTATCATGTTCCAGCCTACAATACCAGGACAGTATTTGGCCCGTCCATTCATTATCCCTCATTTTTTTGTCATATACCTCTTTGATGACATTGAACTAATGCTCTCCTTGTCTGAAACATATTCGAGCTGATCACTGACACTTCCATGGTGCCTTTCCATTGCCCACAATGTGCCAATCACACTGAGTTCTTTGGATACCACAATGTCTCAAGACTTGAAGTCATACAACAGCTCTAGCAAAATTCTCATACATACATACATACATACACACACACACACACACACACACACACACACACACACACATATATAAAGGCCTTCAGTTCAGGAAGACATTCAAGATCATTAAAATAACATTTCAGTTTCCCAAAGGCAATCTAGCCTGATGCTCTTCAGTTCTGGGTCTAACTCACTCTGTATTGGTAAGATCTGTATAAGATACGGACATATTGATGGATGACCTCAAGTCCATTTAAATGCATTTCAGAATTGGAATAAGCATAGTATTATGAAAAGTCCTATCCTACTTCCAAACTGAATTAATTCTTATACAGAATCCTATAGGATTGATAGATAAGTTTAGTGGGAGTTCATAGATGAGTTAGATTTATTTTTAAAGAATGCTCTTCTCAAAAGGAGACTAGCATTTACAGGTGGGAGAAAAGTGAAGAAGCTTAAGAAACAAACAAACAAACAAACAAAACCATTTTGTCTGTTCCTTCCATGGTGCTCCTAGAGATGGAAATTGATGACTGGGAAACCATGGCTAAAAGAAAATTAGTCTATTTATTAAAGACATTTATACACTTTGGGGGTGAGGTGAGGGAGGAAGAGTTCCAAGGAAGCCTTAAATTCTGCAACTAATAGTGAATTGGGAAAGGTGAATTGCATTTTTAAGCCTGTCGCTTTGAAATCTCTCTGCTCAAAATTCAATGTCATGTCAGAATCAGAAGCTTTTCTAGTAGCACTGATGCAAGAGAATGCATATCAAGAAGTAATAGCACTCAATAGTACTTAATCTCTCTTTAGCCTTTTGAGAACTTGCTTATCAGGCCGGTTTCCCTAAGCCTTTATTGCTCCATGACATTGAATTTGAAAATCTGAAGGTACCTACCCTTACAATGCAAGGGTTTGGGAAGATTCTTTTTTAGGAGATCTAAAGGGTGCAAGGTTCAATAATTTCCTTATAAAATCAAGTTTAACTTCATATTGAATCTCATTTCAATTAAGATACTTTACTTTGAAGGGCAAGGAGAAAGAACTTATCTTAACCTGCTGATTCCTGATTTATAGTAGGGCGATTGGTATCACCCAACTGAGTACTTGCCTAGTAAGTGAAGGATGGACAGCTATTTATGAAGTGCTTATTATATGTGCCCGAACTGTGCTAAGTGCTAAAGATAATTTAAAAATCCAAAAGAAGGTGTCTGTATTCTAAGAATTAGCAGTTTAATAAGAGTATATGGCAAAAATCATATCTATAAACTATGTAGTGTAACTAGCAGGTCATCATGAAGGGTAGACACTTGAGGATGGGAAGAATGGATTTGGATTGAGAAAAGTCTCATATAAAAGGTGGAATTTGAGCTGAGTCTTAAAGCAAGCCACCAGAAAGAGATTAGGAGAAAGAGTATGTCAAACATGAGGAAGAGCAAGAAAGTTACTGGTACTGCTGGTTCTTGGAGGAGGTAGATAAAAGTAAATTATGAGAAGACTAGAAATATAGGAAGGCTTCAGTTTGTGATGGGCTTTAATAGCCAAACTCAGGATTTTATATATGATCCTGGGGGTGACAGGGAGACACTGGAGTTTATTGATCAGGGGAGGTGATGTGGACAGACCTGTGCTTTAGGAAAATCACTTTAGCATCTGAGTAGAGGATGGAGTGGGGTGACTAGAAACCTGAGGCAGGAACACCAAGAAGAAAGCCACTGAAATAGTTCAGAAGTGAAGCAATAAAGTATAGTCTCATAGGGTGACTGTGTGAATAGAGAGAAGGGGATGTAGGCAAGACATCTGCATTCTAGTTCTAGTCCTGCTTCTGACAGTGTAATCTTGGGAAAGTAATTTTATCTCTGTATGTTTTACTTTCATTACTTTTCAATTTAATTTATTTTATTCTGAATTAAAAAGAAACAAACATTTGCAAACAAACATTTATTTTTAAGTAAAACAAACATTTCCATAATATAGTAGAATAAAAATGATAATAAATCAAACTACAAATTTATTATGTACAACTTCCCATTCCCTTTAAACAGATAGAAAAATTATAATGTAATGTTCTTTCTTCCCCTCCTCCTTCTCCCCACCACCACAAAGACACTCTAGAGATGGCAACATGCAAAGACTGGACTGAGTAATCTCTACATATGCAGAAAGAGTCATGAAGGATAGCAGTGGCTTCAGGGAGCAGGACCACTGAAATGAGAAGGACTGGCTAGGGTTTATGAAAGAACCAACCCTTGGAGCTCAGCAGAGATCTATGTGTAATGGGAACCCTCATGAGAATTCCAGAAAGAGAGAGAAGAACTTCTGGGCTTAGCTGAGCTGTACCCTTTTGCTACATGTTTTCTCTACATGTATGCCTCTCTATCTTTGTACTTTTAAATTCTAATTTTCTTTTCCCAAGGAACTTGCAAATACAAGAGAATGTATACCTCAGTTAGTGGGGAATTTTTTTGAACAAACTGTTCTTTTAATCCTTTAGTACAAAGCTAATTGATGCTACTGTCTGGTTGATAATTGGAAGCACACCAGTCTGGCCAGTGAACAACAGTACTAGAAACCTAACCCCTCAAGTCACTTCTGGAACCCTGAGAAATAGTCATTGCCCTCTTGGAAGCTCCATATGCCAGAACAAATGGAAGTTGGGGAAGTAGTTCAGGGACAGTACTACATATGGATGGGGAAATTTAGCAAGTTTATGTATTCTTGATCAAGGTTACATAGGCACTAAGTAGCAGAGCAGGATCTGAAACCAGGCCTTCTGGCTCCAAATTCAGGCTCAATGAGAATAATCCTGCTTACCCTACCAGCCTACTAGGATTCAATCATACAATGCCTATGGAAACCCTTTGAAAGTCTGAAAATTCTCTACAAATATGAAATGTTCAAATTATTAATTGATCACAGTTAATTTATCATAGACAATTGGATGTGAGTACAGCATAAAACTTTTTTTGTTCTTTAAAAGAAGGTGTTCTAAAAAAAAACATTGCATGTGATGCTGCAATTTCTAGTTCTTTTAGCTCAGAGGTGCTAGGCATTAATGGCAGAAATGTCATTTTCAATTGTAATTGGGTTACTCTTCTGCCTGAATTTAATGTGCAAGTCACAGCATCTATAATAAGGCAAGAAAGTCACTACTGTGCTTAATCAAAATGTGTTATTCTAATAAACTCATTATATTTTACACTTAAATGTTACAGTTCTAAATATGGAATAATGAAAAAATAGTCACTAACTCCAAGGTCTTTTCTCTTTTTCTGTGTACCCAACATTTGGATGTTTCCTATTCTCTTTATCAAGATTAATTATTCCATTTGCTCAGTCCCACATGAGTTGAATCATATTATCTCTATAAACAAATGAGGACACACAAGAGGGGTATTGCTGACGGCTAAAAAAATAAGGAAATAACAATGACAGAATGAAATTTGCAAAGCTATTTGTTCTATATGTCCATTAAAAATAACCCAGAGCTTATTGGTCAGTTATCATACCTGTACTACATATGACTATGACTCAAGAATTTCTTTCTTCTTCTTCTTTTTTTGTAAATAGAATTTTTTTCCAATTACATATAAAGAATTTTCAACATTCATTTTTATAAGATTTTGAGTTTAAAATTTTTCTACCTTCTTCACTTCCATCCTCCTTCCCCAAGATGGTAAGCAATCTGATAGAGGTTATACATGTACAATGATATAAACATATTTCCACATTAGTCATGTTGTGAAAGAAGAAACAGAACAAAGATAAAAAGGCACAAAAAAGTTAAAATAGTATCTTTTAATCTGCATTCATACTCCATAATTTTTTCTCTGGGTGTGGGTAACATTTTCTTCATGAGTCTTTTGGAGTTGTCTTAGATCATTGTATTGCTGAGAAGAGTTAAGTGAATCATAGTTGATTATTGCATAATGTTGTGGTTATTATATACAATGTTCTCCTGGTTCTGGTCATTTTACTCACCATTAGTTCATGTAAGTCTTTCCAGGTTTTTCAGAAATTGGTCTGCTCATCATTTTTTTTATAGCATAATAGTATTCCATTACATTCATATATAATGACTTGTTCAGCTCTTCTCCAATTGATGGTCATTCCCTCACTTTTCATTTCTTTTCCACTAAAAAAAAAAGGTTCTGTTACAAATATTTTTGTACATTTAGGTCCTTTTTCATTTTTTTATGATCTCTTTGGGCTATAGATCTAGTAGTGGTACTGCTTAATCAAAAGGTTTGCACTGTTTTATACTCCTTTGGACATCATTCCAAATTCTTCTCCAGAATGGTTAGATCAGTTCATGACTATACCAACAATGCATTAGTGTTCCAAATTTCCTGTATCTTCTCCAATACATATCATTTCCCTTTTGGAAATGGTTTGTTCATTTTTTTTTTCTGAAATGAGGTTATTTAAGCATTTTGTTTCCTTTTCTGTTAATCTGGGCAACTTATATTTTTGTAAATACACATCTATTTCACTTAGGTTGCCAGATTTATTGGCATAGAGTTGGGCAAGACATCTCTTAGTTATTGTACGAATTTCCTCTCCATTGGTGGTGAATTCACCCTTTCATTTTTGATACTGGCAATGTGGTTTCCTTTTCTCTCTTCTTTTAATAAAACTAACCTATGGTTTATCTATTTTGTTGTTTGTCCCCCCCCCCCTTAAATCCAACACTTAGTTTTATCTTAGTTTTATTTATTTGTTCAATAGTTTTTTTTCTTACATTTTTTTCTAACTTTCAATTTTATTAATCTCACCTTTGATTTTCAGAATTTCTATTTTGGTATTTAATTGGGGATTTCAAATTTGTTCTCTTTTATAGGTTTTTTTAAAATTGTGTGCCCAATTCACTGATCTGTTCTTTCTCTGTTTTATTCATGTAAGCATTTAGAGATATGAAATTTCCTCTGTGCATTGCTTTGACTGCAACCCATAAATTTTTGTATGTTTTTTTTATTATTGTCATTCTCTTTGATGAAATTATTGATTCTGTTTTATGATTTGTTGTTTGACCCACTCATTCTTTAGAATTAGATTATTTAGTTTTCAATTATATTTTAGCTTATCTTTCCATGGCCCTTTATAACATGTATATTACATCATGGTCTGAAAAGGATGTTTTTAATATTTCTGCCTTTGTTTGATTTTGATATTTTTATGCCCTAATACATGGTCAGTTTTTGTGTAAGTGCCATGTACTGCTGAGAAAAAGGAACATTTCTTTCTATACCAATCAAATTTTCTCCAGAGGGCTATCATATCTAAACTTTTCCAAAATTCTATTCCCCTTAACTTTCTTATTTATTTTGTGGTTAGATTTATTTAGTTCTGAGGAGAGGTTGAGGTCCCCCACTAGTATAGTTTTACTTTCTATTTCTTTCTGTAACTCACTGAACTTCCCCTCTAAGAATCTGGATGTTATAACACTTGATGCTTATATGTTTAGTATTGATAGTACCTCATTGTCTATGGTGTCTTTTAGTAAGATGCAGTTTAAATCTTTGTCACTTTTAATTAGATTTATTTTTGTTTTTGTTTTTATTTTGTCTGGGGTCAAGATTGTCATCTTTGCTTTTTTTCCCTTCAACTGAATCATAAAATAATCTACTCCAGGCTTTTTACCTTTACTCTGTGTGTCATTCTGTTTCAAATGTGATTTTGATAAACAAAGTATTGTAGGATTCTGGTTTTTAATCCAGAATCTCTGTTTTTCACTTGTTTTATGGGAGAGTTTATTTCATTCACATTTACAGTTGTCATTATTAACTGTGCATTTCTCTCTATCCTATTTCCTTCTTTTTAAGCTTTTCTCTCTCATTCCACCCTGTCTCTCTTCACCAGTGTTTTGCTTCTGACTGCTGTCTGCCCCAATCTGACCTCCATTCTATTAGCCACCCTCCTTTTTCTTCCCCTTTTCCCCTCCTACTTCCCTTTGGGTAAGATAGATTTCTCTAACCTAATCAGTGTGTATGTTATTCCCTCTTTGAGGCAAATCCAATGACAGGAAGGTTCAAACAAAGCTCAACCCTTTCCTTCTTTCCCTCTCCTGTAAAAGAACTTTCATGCCTCTTCATATGGTATAATTTACTCCATTCTGCCACCTTTTTTCTCTTCTCCCAGTACAATCCATTTTTTTTTAATCTTTAATATTTTTTTCTCATCACATCAAATTCTTTTTATGCCTACACCTTCTAGGTATACTTTTTCTAATTGCCCTAATAGAGATACAATTCTTAAGAGTTTTAAGTATCATCTTCGCATGTTGAGATGTAAAGAGTTTAAACTTATTGCATACCATTTTTTTCTTTCCTGTTTACTTTTTCATGCTTCTCTTGAGTCTTACTTGAAGATCAAATTTTCTTTTCAGCTCTGGTCTTTTTATCAGGAAAGTTTTAAAGTCCCCTATTTCATTGAATGTCCATCTTTTCCCCTGAGATATTATGCTCAGTATTGCTGGGTAGTTGATTCTTGGTTATAATCCAAGCTATTTTGTCTTCCAGAATATCATATTCTAAGCCTCATGATTCTTTAACGTAGAAATTGCTAAGCCCTGTGTGATCCTGATTGTTGCTCCTTGATATTTGAATCATTTCTTTCTGGCTGTTTGTAGTATTTTCTCCTTGACCTGATATTTCTGAAACTTGGCTAATGGTTCTAACATATCAGGGCAGTTTTCCTTGATAATTCATTGAAAGGTGCTGTCTAGTCTCTCTTTTGGATCATGGCTTTCAGACAGTTCAACAATTCTTAAATGATCTCTTCTGGATCTATTTTGCATGTCAGTTTTTTTTTTCAATGAAGTATTTTACATTTTCTTCTGGTTTTTTTTTCCAATTTTTTTATTTTGTTTGACTGATTCTTGATGTCTCAGAATCATTAGTTTCCATTTGTCCAATTCTATTTCTAAAGGAACTATTTTCTTCAATTAGTTTTTACACCTCCTTTTTTGTTTAGCCAATTCTATGTTTAAAGAATCTGTTTTATTCAGTGGATTTTTTGGGACCAATTCTATTTTTTAAGGAGTCGTTTTCTTCAGTCAATTTTAGTGCTTCCTTTTCCAATTCATATTCCACTTTTGAGACTTCACATGTAGGCATTTTGACATTATTTTGTTCTTCTGAGTTTGTGTTTTGATCTTTTCTGTCACCATTGCTGTTTGCTATGGTCATAAATCTTTTTTGTTCTTTTCCCATTTTTTTAAAGTTGAACCCTTAGGGAATTGTTTTTACCACAGTAGCAATAGAAAAATTTGGGAAAAGATGTAGGACGGGAGTAATAGGCAAAAATGAATTTCATTCTGGGGACATTGACATTGAGATGTCAAAATAAATTTCAGTTTCAGATCTTTAGCATCTTGGTAATGGGGGACTGGAATTCAAGAGAGTGGTTAGAGTTGTATACATTTTTTTTTTTTACCTTTCTTTCCATATTTGATAATTAAACCCAGAGAAGTAAATGAATTTACCAATTGAGAGAGTATATGTTGGATATTTTAAAGTCATTAGTAAAGAGACTAAATTAGAGAGTGGTAGATATGTGATGAAAACCAGTGATCAAACAGGTAGGAGGAGAATGAGGAGAGAGCAATGTTGCGGAAGCCAGTGGAATAAATTCGTGTGGGTGGTTTTCCATTATCAAAACTTTAAAGGTCAAATAGGATAAAGATGGCAAAAAGACCATTTGATTTTTAGCAGTTAAGATTACTGTTAATAATTCTGGAAAGAACAATCTCAGTCCAGTCTTAAAGCAGAATAAGCAAAAATTAATGAAGAGATAAAATGTTGCTTTTACAAGGGGAGAGGAAAATTAAAAGATGAATTCAGAAAACAGAAACCACACCAATATTAGGGATGAAGAAAAAGAAAAACAAACCTTGATTTCTATACCATTATAGACTATTTTTTCTCCCTCTATGAAATATTCTTCAGTGATTCTGTCTCTCCTCATGAATTGAGCTTTCATTTTTTCTTTATCTGCTTCCCTTTGTCACCTCACCTATTTTCTTTTTGACTCTCTTCTTCATGAAAGACTAGAGGATATTTATCATAAACTGTTAGTTGATTAACATACATTACACTCACACACACACACACACACACCTCTTATCTTCCTTCTTTCCTCTCCCCTTTTATGCCCCCTTCAATTCTTCAGTTTAGTCATATTAAAAAACTGATTACACTAGGCAGGATGTTGTGAGAGTTATTCCATGAAATTTCAGGACTATTACTTCACCATCACTTGTATTTGGTGTATGCCTCCAATCTTATCTCTTTTTGTACTTTATCAATAAATCTCTTTATGATCTTGTTTTTGTTTAATTATTTTTTATACTACATTTAATACTTCTGGGTAACTTCATACATATCTTTCTCTTTATTTTTTCTGGGGTAATTTATTTCATAATCTGTACTTTCTGTGCCTGACACATATGATTATCTTTCTTATCTTTATGTTATTTAGGATACTTTCCAAACAGGCAACGTATGTTCCATTCTGATTTTTTTCTGTAGGAATATTTTAAACTTTTTTTATTGAATGTCTATCCTTTCTCTTTGGTAATTAGGTTTAAAGTTGCAGGGTATGTCAAAATATGACATTGAGAAATCCCTAATTGATGTTATGTATGCCACAAAATTCCATTCCCATTTGCTGTTTCTGATGGGTAAAAATAGTTTTGTGTTATTCAGATTCCCTGTCCTTTGTATCTGAAGGTTTTTTTCCTGGTCACTCATAGAACTGGTTGTTTATCATTGGAGTTGTTCAATTCAATCACTATGTATCTTGGAGGTTGCCCCACAGTGTTTCCCACTAGAAGCAACATACGGATTCTTTTAACTGATGTTTTGTTTTCTGTGCTCAGAAATCCTGGGTAGTTTTATTTTTACCATTTCTTATATTATTGAGTTATGATATTTAGGTTTTTGCACCTATGACTCTATGCATCCTGTCTTTGAGGTTAATATGTTTTGCTTTATGAATAACATATTTTACTTTAAAGTTAATGATTTTTGTTTCTTCTTTCCCAGATTTGTTCTTTGCTTTTGTTTGTTCACATCTACCAGTTGCTCTCTATTTTATTGACACTGTGGAATAAAGTTTTTTTCTTGCATTCCAATTATTTCTTCTAGACAAGGCAAAAATTCTGCTTTCATGATTCTTATTAATTTTTTTTTTTTTGCTTCTTGGAGGGCAATTGGGGTTAAGTGACTTGCCCAAGGTCACACAGCTAGTAAGTGTTAATTGTCTGAGGCCAGATTTGAACTCAGGTCCTCCTGAATTCAGGGCCGGTGTTCTATTCTCTGCACCACCTAGCCACCCCTCTTATTAATTTCTTGAACAATTTGAGAATATGCTACTATTATTCCAAGCTCACTTAGGATCCACAGTCTCCTGCTTTATCAGATGCAGATTCATTGTATTTTGTCTTACAATATTTATGCAGGGATATTTGGACTCATTTAGAAGATATTGAGACCATATTCCATCTTTAATTAATATCTCTCCTATTGATTTATCTGCTTTTCCTTAGTCTTTGAATTGTCTTCCTCTGGAGATCTTTTGGTAGTTTTGATATATTTTTTTTCCTTATGTTCCTCTGTCACAAACTTTGATGGTGGTTTCCCTCAGGGCTGAATTTAAACATTTGCTTAGCCTCTTCATATGTTAGGGAAATCACTTCTTACCAGACTCAGTTTCTTCACTAAGTCATTTCTAAGGACACAAATACCAATCCCTTTTCCTTCACACCTGGTGGATCTCTATGTGCTCCTCATTAAACACATGTTTAGTTTACTTTGCATCCATTGACACTCTTAATTACCCTCTTTTCTTTAAAACTAGATCTTGAGGAAACTCTTCTTTTCCTGGTTCTTCTAAAGATCTTACCAATCATTACTTTCATGGATCTTCAGGTCACTCTGACTAAAAGTGAGTATGTCCTAAGTCTCTGTCCTGGGGCCTCTACCTCTACTCTTCTCTCTCTCTCTCTCTCCATATATATATATATATATATATATATATACTATGGATTTAATTAGCATCTCTATGAAGATGATTCTGAGATTTATTTGTCTAGCCCTAACCTAGTCTAGTCTCACATCTCTAACCGACTTTTGGGCATCACAATCTGGAAGTCCTATAGACATCTTAAACTCAGCATGTCCAAAATTGAACTTTTTATCTTCTCCCCCAACCCTCCTCTCTTCCCGACTTCTCTATTTCTGTTCAGGATACCACCAACCTCCTAGTTATCCACACTCTCACAACTTAATTAAGAGTCATCATCTTGTCCTCTTCTTTCCTCTCTTCTCTCTTTCCTGGCTCTTTCTGCCCCATCTCTCCCCACTCCACCATATCCAATCAGTTGAGAAGGCTTGACAGTTCTTACCTGATCCTGGTATATGCCCTTAGTATTTTATATTTGAACTATTATAAATAGCATTCCAGTCAGTCTCTCTGCCTCAACCCCAGGCCATTCCACCCTACCCTTTCCTCAGCTGACAAATTGAGTTTCCTAATCTGTAGAACAGACTCCTCTCTCTCTCTCTCTCTCTCTCTCTCTCTTTCTGTCTCTCTCTCTCTCTCTCTCTCTCTTTCTGTCTCTCTGTCTCTCTCTATCACACACACACACACACACACACACACACACACACACACACACACACACACACACACCGTTTCTACTCAATAAATTCAAAAGGCTTCCTTCTACCTCCAGGGTTACATATAAATTTCTCTTTTGGACTTTTAAAACCATCTATTACTTGGCCTTTTCCTGCATTTACATTCCTTATACACTTTATTTTTCCTGCTATATACCCTACAATCCAGTGACACTGGTCTCCTTGTTTCACATAGCACAAAACATTCCATCTCCTGACCCCATGAATTGTCACTTGCTATTCCACTAGCCCTGGATTCTCTTTCTCCTCTTCTTTATCTTCTCCTTTCTTTTGCCTCCTTTGTCTCAGCAAAAATCTCACTTTTTACAAGAAGCCTTTCCTAATACCCACTTCCCCCCAATTTATTATTTTTTATGTATCTATTTTATTTTTATGTAGTGGTTTATGTGTTGTCAATCCTATTAAACCATAGGGTACTTGAAAATAGAGGTTGTTTTTGCCTTATTTTCCCAGTGCTTAACATTATACCTGGTACTTCATCACTACTTGTTAACTGGAGTTGCTTGTAATAAGCCATTGAATAGGGGTAAATTAAAGTGTTGCCTATGGTACAAGGGGAGAAATATCACTTATAGCTGAAAGGATTAGATGAGCTTTGTTAGAGGCAATCACTAAGTTAGACTTTAAAGAATGACTAGGAATTCAATAGGAAAAAAAGAGAAGGCAGCATATTAGAAGCATGAACAAAGGCACAGAGATAGGCAAATGTAGGGTTCATTCAGGGAACAGGGAAATATGATGGTTCACTTTTGCAAAGAAAATTATGAGCGAAAATTGTAAAGACCATAGAAGGCTTTTAAAGCCAAACCAAGACATTTTCTAGCTAGGGAGATGAACTACTGTGAAAGTAATGTGGAACACAAGAAATGGACATTTATTTGTGAGAGGTGTGGCCAATAAAAAAAAAAAGGATCAAATTATGTACCAGGTTGAATATGGGACTTAGGGAGAAGGATGGGAAAGATTGTTCCAAAGTATATGTGATCATCAACACTATGTCACACGTTTAGAGCTTCCAGGGCCCTTAATGCTTATCTTTTCCAATTCTGCCATTTTATACATGAGACTCAGAAAGCTTAAGTGACTCGACCAAGATCATACAGTCGGTAAGAGACAGAGGGATTCTAACCTGGTTGACAGAGAGGTTGACAGTGTCATATGGAAGGCATAATGGAAAGACAATCTAAGAGAAAAGAAGTAATAATAATGTTAATAATATTTATATGGCTCTTTAAATTTTGCACGCATGAGAAATATCCTTTTATTCTTACAATAACTTGATGATGTAGATGCTACCATCATCTTCATTTTATCAATGGAGAAATAGAAAGGTTGAGAGGTTCAGTATTAGGCAAGTTAAAATTGAGGTGATGATGAAATTTCCACAGAGAAATATCCAGCTAACACCTAGAGACATTGATATTGGGCAATAAGAAAGAACGCAGAACTGAAGATAAGAATTAGAGAGTTATCTACATAGAGGTGATCATCTAAGTGAATGAGAGTAGATAAGATTTTTAAATAAAAGAATCAATCAATCAATCAATGAATCAATCAGAAGTGCTACTTATTTGATTAACATTTGATGTCAAGGAAACAAAACCACCTGCCTGGTGAAGAATCTCTAAGGAAGATAATTCAATGAATGGATTTTGGCTCTTTTTTTTTTTTTTTGTAAATACATTGATGAAGTATGGTTAGTTATTTATTTTTGAACCTCTGCAGGAACCTATATTTGTAAAAATTGTCCATTTAATGCATAAGGCAAAGGAGCATTATTTAAAGATTACCCTCTCTCATGGGGAGTGAGGGAGTGAGGGTGTGGGGGGTGAGTTTGAGCAATAATTATAGAACAATACCTGACATTAATATAATGCTTATTGTCTTGCAAAGTGTAACCTCTATTAATTCATTTAATTCTTACAACAATCTAATGAATATCGTAAATTTTGTCTTTGAAGTTCTTCTACCTTCTTTTTTGGTACTAATCACAAAGAGCCTTCTGAAGGTGGCATCTTAACCCAAAGGTTTGTCAATATCCTTGGGAGCCGATGAGTTTTTTGATGACTGTGAAATCTCTTTCTTTTGTCTGATTTTGTCTAGAGATCCTTCTAAGTAAGGTCCTCTCTTCTTCAGGATTAAGTGAATTTGCTAGTCAATTAACCATTACTTCATTACACTCCACCTCTGATATGTAGAATGCTTCTCTCTCTCTCTCTCTCTCTCTCTCTCTCTCTCTCTCTCTTTTATTTGTTTATTCATTCATCCATTTATGTACATTCATTCATCTATTATTTTGTTTATTGTCAATCTGAGATTGTATCAACATAGGGAAATCCCAGTGAACAAAACCCTTTCATCAATGCAAATGAATACCTATTCTTCCACTTAAAGACTTCAGAGTATTTGAGAGTTATATTGAGTACTAAGTGGAGAAAAGAAGGGGGCAACCCATTTATCAAGTGCTTCTAATATGACAGGCACTCTAAATGGACTTTTTGCTTTTTTGTTGTTGTTGTTTTTACAAATGTTACCTCTTTTAATCTTTAGATTACGTGACTCACACAAAACCATCACATGTCTAAATCAACCAAAATCTTTCTAACTTTTAGGTCAGCTTTCTAGCCACTGCCATATGGCTTCCTAGAAGCTGAACTCAATAAAATCTAAATAGTAATTATCACTGTAATTAATAAAATGCTAGGGCATGAGCAAGGTATGTGAAGAGACTGATCTCTAGCAGCACCTCAAACAACCTCTCTGAGAACAAAACAGGAAACAATCACATCACAGAGCAGTCAGGGAAATAATTGAAAGACAGGTTGACAGATTAGCCCTAAAACAACACAGTATCACCTCCTATGTCATGGGGGAAATAATCTATTGACTAAACCTGATAGCATGCCACTTTCAGGATAAGTCATTTTGCAATAAAGCAATTTTGCACTGTCAGCAAGGGCAATGGAGAGCTCTAAGCCCCATTAAACATGGCAAGCAAATCCATTTGACATTCCAGTGAAGCTAGTACTTCAAGGGCTGAGGCAGTACCTCCCATTTTGATTTCCTCAGCTACACCCACACTCCTAGGTATGGCACAAATCAGAGCATCACTGTGAAGTACAAAGACTCTTCCGTTACCCTGTCTTTTATGCCACATCATCTGTAACAACTCAGTATTCATTTCTCTCTGTTTCTATGCTAAGGTATACACACACACACCTACACACATACTGTACTAAATTATACTTATATGCGTAATTTAATATCATATATAGCATATATATGTATTATATAATGATATGTTATATATGTGTAAATATATAAATGTAATTTAGTTTATGTGTATTTTATATGTATATATAATGTATATTTTTACTTACATATATTTATATAATATTTAAATACCATTTAGTTCTGTGGTCATTATAATACATAGGCCATCCCTGCTATTATCTGAAGTAAACTCTAGTTAAGAAGGAGCTCACCCAACAGGCCTTGCCATTGGCAATGAACCAGTTTAGCCTAGAAAATAGCTTTCTTTATGGCCAATGACTTTCTTAACTGAAGACTCTAAATTAGCTAAGGCAAGGAACCAGCTGTTCTCCAGTGTGCTCAGCATGGCAGGTCATATTTAGTATATTACCAACTATGTAAACCATCTCTACTAACAATCTCCTCCTGATCCCTCCCCTCCTACCAGCTTCCTGATCATGTCATCTATCTTTTTAGCCTAGTGGCCTGAATATTCTCAATTGGGCTATGGCTTTGTTTGGCTAGTACTCAAGCAGTGGCAGTTAGTCTGGTGTAGTGTAAAGATTACTGTAACTCTACAGGTCAGAGGAAAAGCAATATTCACAAGAACTGCAAAGGACTATGGATAGACCTGGGGCCTAAAGGAGTTTGGAAAGAAGAGGAGAAAGGAAAGGAAAACAGGAAAGGGAAGGAGAAAAAAGAGAAAGAAAAAAGATTAATGAAAGGGGCAAAGAAAGATAGAGTGGGGAAAAGGAGAAGAAAGAAGGGGAGAAATTAAAGGAGAAGGGGGGAAAGCTAGTAAGAGAGAGAAGCAGAATGATCTAGAAAACCAAATTAAATTTGAACTTAGAAGACCTAACATAATGCACTTAAGTACTCTGGATTTTAGTTTTCTCCTCTGTACAATAAGGGAAATGGTTTGGATATGTTCTAAGATTTTTTTTTTCACCTCTAAATATATGATCCTCTGAAGTGGGGCAAGGATAATGCAGAGACAAAGTAACAAGCAACAGGGGAGAAGGAGACAGACTACGTAAACTAGTTAACAATTATCTGCAAAAGGTTCCATCTCTTACTGGCACAAGGGCATGGGACTCCATTTCTGGCCTTAGACATGACTTACTAATGTATACTTAAATCACTTAAAGATTTCTGTTGCTGTTTCCATGTTTTTAAAATGGTAGAGGAAAAATCTTATTTCATGAACATATTCTCAAATTAATGGAAATTGCATCTAGAATATGGCTTCATTTCCTTGATTGAGGGAAGAGAGGGAAACAAAACTTACCAAGTATAAAGAGATGTCTGCTCTTTCTGCCCCAGCCCTTTGAGATTTTGAACTCTTCTTTCTAGAAATGCTTCCAATAACTCATCATAGAAAACAAATATGACTTAGTTTGGGTTCTGGATCAAAGTTAAGAAACAACAACCAAAAAAATAGATTAGTTTCACTTAAGGGGAGTAGAGTGAGAAGGGAAGTTACTTTAGATTTCTCTTCCTGGGATTGCATGAGTGGGTACCTACTCTTTCTACGTATTCCATTCAATATGAATTCTCTGCTGGGATCTATATTGGGGTTAGCTAATAAATGCATGATATGTAGGATGTAAACTCCTTTTACAGCAAGAATTATTTCTTGTTAGTGTTTGTACTCATAGAGCTTAATACAATGCTTGGCACAGATTATTTGCACATTTAATGATTCTTGAATTGAATATTTGGTTTAGAAGGTATCTTAGCAATAACAGACAGATAAAGATAGATAGACATAGGCAGGCAGGTGGTATAGTTCATAGAGCCATATCTGAAATCAGGAAGGTCTGAGTTGAAACCTAACCACCGATGCTTATTATGTGATTCTGGGCAATTCATTTCACATATGTTTGCCTCAGTTTCCTCATCTGTATAATGGGGATATTAACACCTAACTCTCAGGGCTGTTGCAAGGATCAAATAAGATACTAATTGTAACATGCTTAGCATAGTACCTGACAAACAAGCACTATGGAAAATTTAGCTATTATTATTATTATTATAGATGGATGGATGGATGGATGGATGGATGGATAGATAGATAGATAGATCTCAGAAGAGATAGAAATCAGGTACTGTGCTAAGTTCTGGGAATGTAAATACAAACAAAAAGAAAGAGTCCTGGCCCTCCAGAAACTCACTTTGTAATGGAGGAAGGAAACCCAGCCCCAGCAGGGACTGGGTGTGTGGGCAAGTGGCCATGCAAGGACAATGTCTGAAGAGTTGGAAGCTGTGCCAAGTTACAAGAGAACTCAACTACCCTAGAACTTCCTACAAAGGATGCTTTGGGCAGGAGAAAGAACTTTCCAATCAGAGGAGAAGGTCATAAAAGGAGAAGAAGCATTTTCAATATGAAAAGGTAACTAGGGTAGAGATGTAAAAGTCTGAAGAATAAAGAGCTGAGATGGGTTAGAGGGCTCAGAAAAGTTAAATGATTTGCTCAAGGTCATGCAGCTTGTTTGAGACAAATCTGCCTAATATCTTCTGACCACTACCCCCATGTTTTTTTAAGTAAAACAAGATGCCATCTTTGTCTTTGCCCCTACTCCTCATCCTAAGCAGTAAGCTTATTTTCTTAGTTCAACTTTTTTTTTAACCCCAACTTACAGATCCTAGGCTAATTTGTTCTGAAATTAACTTTTTAAAAATTTATTTACTTTTTCATTTACAACATTCAGTTCCACAATCCCTTGAGTTCCAAATTTTATTCTTCTCTCTCTCCTTCCCCTCGGCCCCCATGATGGTGTGCAGTCAAATATGGTTTCTACAAATACCTTCATAGTAAACATTAGTCAAGTTGTAAAGAAGAATTATAACCAATGGAGTGAACAGTGAGAAAGAAGGAGCAAAACAAAACACAAAAGTGACAGACAGTAGTTTGCTTCCATCCACATTCAGACTCTGTAGTTCTTTCTCTGGAGGTGGATGTCCCTTTCTATAAGGAGTCTTTTGGAGTTGTCTTATAGTATGTCTATATATTGCTGAGAGGAGCCTAGTCTATTAACGTTAGTTGTCACAGATAAAATGTTTGTATAATTGTGTACAAAGTTCTCCTGTTTCTGCTCTCGTCACTCAGCATCCATTTGTATAAGTCTCTCCAGGTTATTATGAAGTCCATCTTCTCTTCATTTCTTATAGCACAATAGTATTTATATACCAAAATTTCTTTAGCTATTCCCCAATTGATGGGCATCCTCTTGATTTCCAATTCTTTGCCGCAACAAAAAGAGCTGCTATAAATATTTTCATACATATGGGTCCTTCTCCCACTTGTATGATCTCTTTGAAATACAGCCCTAGAAGTTGTATTGCTAGTCAAATGATGTGCACTTTTTTTATAACCCTTTGGACATACTTCCAAGTTGCTCTCCAAAATGGTTGGATCAGTTTACAACTCTACCAACAATGCATTAGTGTTCCATTTTTGCCACATCCTTGCCAGCATTTATCATTTTCCTGTTTTGTCATGTTAGTCAATCTGACTGGTGAGATGTGGTACCTCAGAGTTATTTTGATTCACATTTTTCTATCAATTGTGATTTAGAACATTTTTTCATATGCTTATAGATTTCTTTAATTTCTTCCTCTGAAAACTGCCTGGTCATATCCTTTGACCATTTATCAATTGGGGAATGATTTGTATCCTTATAAATTTGACTCAGTCCTCTGTATATTATAGAAATGAGGCCTTTATCAGAGACACTGATTGTAAAAAATTCCCAATTTTCCACTTTCCTCCTAATCTTGTTTACATTGGCTTTATTTGTACAAAAACTTTTCAGTTTAATGTAATCAAAGTTAATTCATTTTGCATTTCATTATGAACTCTGTCTCTCGTTTGGTCATAAATTCTTTGCTTCTCCATAATTCTACCAGGTAAGTTATTCCTTGCTCTCCCAGATTCCTTGCAGTATCAACCTTTATATTTAGATTGTAAACCCATTTAGATTTTTTTTTTGGTATACAGTGTAAGATATTGGTGTAATACCAGTTTCTGCCAAAATATTTTCCAGTTTTCCCAGAAGTTTTTGTCAAATAGTGAGCACTTATCCCAGAAGCTGGACTCTTTGGCTTTATCAAATAGGAGATTACTATAATCATTGACTACTGTGTCTTGTGTAGCTAATCTATTCCACTGATGCACTGCTCTATTCCTCAACTGGTACCAAGTAGTTTTGATGACAGCTGCTTTTTTGATGACAGTTTAAAATCTGGTATGGCTAGGCCACCTTCCCCAGCATTTCCTTTTATTAACTCCCTTGATATTCCTTTTGTTCTTCCAGATGAATTTTGTTGCTATTTTTTTCCAGCTCTATAAAATAATTTTTGGTAGATTGATTGGTATGACACTGAAATTGGCTTTCATTCTAATGAGAAGTATATGAGAAGCTTCCTACCTGAAGCAAGAGTTTCCTCATTTTAAAGGTTGCATGAAAGGTCCTTTCTACCTCTCTTGTTTCAAAATACTTTCTTGCTTTGACATCTAGTAATTGGGTGCTTCCTTATCTGTCTTCACTTAGTTACTAACTTCTGACTCCATTTTCTGGACACGCCACACTGAACCCATCCCTACTTTTCATTCTTGTCTTTGTTTGGGCTTTCTAAAATTCTGCATCTCCACCCTATCCTCAGATCCATTAATACCTATGGTCCCTTTTTCAATGACATTTGGATTTAATAATATTTAACTCTAAAGTAACCTCCTTAATTACTCTACTTCTCTTCCTAAATTAGCTATTGAATGATAAGATACAATGGAAGTTGTTTTGAGATTTTCATTAAACTAATTTACTAGTATCAACAGCAAGCTCTGTCATATTACTTCATTTAGCACATGATCCAAACATACTTTTCCTAGGTGTAGCCAGTGAACTGCTAAGTCTCTGAACTTTTTTCCATTTATGTGGAGCATATGCCTCCTGGCCCCTTTCACTGCTCAGTATTCTTCCTTCGTTTTGTTTGTGTGGGATACCCAAAGAATCTTGTGAAGTTGGGGGGAAAAATTGTTCTTGAGACCCAGCAAGCCCTTAGAAGTTTGTGTAAAGGTAGCTTCTAAAAGTGTGTTTTTAAAATATTTTAATGTTAATCATTAATAAATGGAAGTTAAAGGTGACTTTATAAACCAAGTCAAATGGAGGATTTCAGACACATTGCCTATGATAATCAGAAGGTAGTAGGTTCAAAGACAAGGCTCTACTTAGTAGACTGGCTATTCTAATATTAAAAAATCTTGGTTCCTCAGGCAAAGATTCTCCTACTAGAAAAAAAAAATTCCCCACAGTTCTAATTCTATGAACTGATGAAACTATTTAACTATATGGAAAGCAAACTTCTGAGGACTTTTTGTTAGTTTGAACCTTGATATGTGAAGGACTTGTCTCCCTCAGTAAGATATCTGAAGCTTAAACTTCTGGGCTCTTTGCTAAAAAATAGTCTATTCTTCCTCTTATGCAGAAAAAGTTTCACTTCAACTGAGGACACCATATAAGGCCAGCAGCTAGAAGTAGAAAGAATCACAACCATTTGTCCAGTGGAATGATACCTAGAAGTGATTGTAAGACCAATAGAATAATATGCAACATTAACCATAAGATCAAGCAGAAATTATATAAAATGAATTCATTGCCAACCCTGAAATTTTGGAGAGGTGAATTGTCCTGTATATGTGTCCTAGTTGTAGACATGTCCTCTTTATGTGTGTCTTTCCATGAATATTCCCTAGATATGTGCATCTTCCAACTAATGGTGCATACATTTGTGGGAAAGTATGACCCAGGTTTATTGGGAAAATGTTCTACTCTTTCTTTTCTCATCATTCAATGTTCTTTATTTAACTGATTGTGTCTTTTGGCTGACTAATAAAAATAAATACATGAATGGGGACTTATTATCTATGGCTTTGAAAGGATGCAGACCTAGAGTACATCGAACCTGAGCTAACTTTTCTGAAGACTCTATAAGAGAAAGGTGGTATCCCAGATATTAAACAGAATGAGTACTAATGATTCATCGTACTGACTCTCCGCTCTAAAATAAATGAAACTATTTTGTTATAAAGAAGATTTAATTTTTAAATAACAGATCAGGTCCATAGTAAAGGACTAATTCTTTGTCATCTTCCATTGTATATTGGGCTCCAGAGTTACTGTGTCAAAACCAAGACTCAATTACAGATTCTCTGACGATTCAAGAGTCCCTCATCACAGGAATTTAAATCCATCCTATGGGTAAACTGCATTTTTAGCATATGATGGGAAATAATTGTTGATTATTCCTATTGAACAAGTATGGTATGCTTTATCAGAACCATAGTACAGACTAGAATTCAGAAACACACTGACCAAACTATAAGGTAAGCAGAATAAGCATGACTCAGAGTTAGGTTATATGGTGATTGTGAAGCATTATGACTAGAACTGGAAGTGAAATAGAAACTAAAAAGAGAAGAAATAAAAATCTAGTACAAGTTCACAATCAAGAACATATGAGGTAAGTTAAGAGAAATAGGAAAAGTACTGCCTGTCTGATTCTGATGGAAATGGGGCATATTCTCCTCCACCTATCCCTGGTTCACAGGTAAAACACAAGCTGTGGATGAAGTTAGTCTACATTTCCAACAAGTCCTGCTAGAGGGATGAAACTAATGCATAATAAATGATGCTTATTGTTGAGATTGTCTTTGACTGCATCAGAAAGATACTATTTAAGAGGAAGGACTTCTATGTACCTCCCTTTGAATAGTACTTTTCATAGACCAAAATATATAATGTTTAGAATCTGAAAGAAAAAAAAATCTCCTACCAATAGAATTATTTAGCTTTGATTGAGAGTTTTGCTGAAGCAGGGATGAGCTAGAAGCAGATAGAACTGGCTTGGGAGAGTTGATTGTTGAATTCTTAGTGTGAACATTTACACCTTGTAAATCAGCAAATGCTAGAAACCAGGAGGAAATTTATTGTTTTGTTGATTCCTTAGTCTTAATAAAGTAATGGAGAAAAATGTTGATAATGCAGATTAACCTTAAAACTATATCATGTATAAAGTATTTTTTTCTTTTACAAGAGCTGTATATTTACCAACATACCCCATGCTGAAGCTAAATCAGGATGATACCAAAGTTATGCAAAAGGTTACATTGATTGACTTGTTGATTTACTTAGTTCCACCCATGTATGTGCTATACTATATCATTAGGTTATTCATGCAGTCAAGGTTCTACCTACAGAGGATTTGGCTGTTTATCTTAATCTGGGAACTTATGAGCAAAAAGGGCATAATAAATGGTTTGGATGATAACAGTGATGAAAGATGGGTCATTATGAACAATGCCAAATGAAAAGAGATACCTAATTGGTTTTCTCCTAAAAATTTTCCAGATTGTCAGGTATCTGTCTACAAAACAGGGAAGGGAAAATGATGTGGCCCTGGATGGCCATTAGTAAGTCAGGCCTCCAACACCAGGCAACCTAGCAACTTCAAGCCAATCAAACATTGGCAAATTTGGATTGTTTTATATTGATGTTCAAGCTTATCTACATGGACTAAAAGCTTACCCAAGCTGGCTTCAACTAAAAATGTCATCAATCCCAGCTGCTCACTGGTTAACAGAAACAGCAGTAACAGAAGGCCCTTTTTGGATGGTGCTTCTCCATAATATCAGAATCCAAATTTGCATGGCAAAGATGTTGGAGCTATTTATGTGTTGATTATTACAGTGCTGCAGTTGATTTTTTTTTTTCCCGGCACAGTTTAAAATTATATTTAGAAATACTGACATCATCTTTAAATATACAACAGAGTTTAAATTTGATAGAGAGTTGCTGCTGAAGAGCAGGCCACCTACTCAACTTATACAAAGTGATAAATGCCATAAAAAAAATTTATCATTAGGTACACAGAAACATGCATATTGACAAAAAGGACGTGCTCTCCCCCTCCCCCACAGATACAGGTTTCAGGCATGGTTTTATGAGCTCTGATTTCTCCACCAAATTTCACAATTTGTTCCACCTTCATGAAAGAGGAGCGACTCACTTGACCTGTGCAGTTTAGCAGTGATTAATCAGGGAAACTCAGTATAGAAAGTTGCTAGGACTCTAAACTACTTTGCAAGGTGGTACTCTGCAACAAAGAAGGTAGCTCTGATGCCCGCCATCATAGAATCAGAGGAGCATAGATTTAGAGCTAAAAAAGATCATGGAGGACATTAAGTCCAGCCTCATCATTTTTACAGATGAGAAAATTGAGCCACTTAAAGGTTAAATGACTTGCCCAAGGTCACAAAGATAGTAATTGTCTGAAATAGAATTTGAGTCCATGTCTTCCTGAGTCCAAGTACAATATTTTATACATTGTGCCATACTTCCTCCTCTTCATATAATTCTTCTTTACAGCTGGAGCCAGGCAACATATTTAGAACCCAGCTGGATCCCAGTACTGCATTTTGTTAAACATTTATCTCCCTCCTTCCCCCCTCACATTCTCAATCTTGTACTGTTCTTAACAATTTAGATTCATGTTTCCATTTATAGTACTTAATGGCCTCAATCTTATAGTATATCTATGGAAAATCCTTGGCAAATACTTTAACACTTTAACCTATCTGTAATTTCAATAGTATGAAGTCTACCTTCATCACAATAGATCAAAAACCAACTAATTCATGACTCATGTTCATATTTAACTATAAATTAAATATGATTTAATAAAATGAAAATGTATTAATTGTATTGGTAATACAAACCTAGTAGAAGTTTCTTTGTGCAAGCAATGTGTTAGTTGTTGAGCATATAAAGCTTAAAACCATTTTTCCTGCCCTCAGAGAGTTGTCATTCTACTAAGAGGAATGGAATATGTATATAGAGTCAATTTAAATCAACATTTATTAAATGATTTTAACATTGTTAGATATTAGGACTGCAGAGATAATAGCAACATTCTCTGCCCTCAAGAAGCTTACATGTACCTGGAGAGAAAGCAATGTGTACATAGAGAAATAAAGAAAAAAGAGTAAAATTAAAATAATGCCTTTTAAGAGGGAGGGAGAAGAGCAATAAATGGGGGAAATCAGGAAGGACTTTACAGAAGATGGCACTTGAGTAAAGTCTTGAAGCAAGTTAAGAGTTCCAAAAGGTGGAGTCAAAGAGGGAATATATTCGACAAAATGAGGACAGTTTATGTAAAGGGACAGAGATGGGATGTCTTGTTATCAGAATAACAAGTAGCCTAGTTTGGGTAACAGGTAGGGTACATAAGGCACGCAAATACAGTCAACCCAGAGAGATGGGTTGAAGTCAGGTTACGAAGGGTTTTTAATATAAGATAAGTATAACATAAGGTAGGGTATGATAGAGGCAAAGAACAAAATGAAGCAAAATGTATAACTTGTGGAGGGAGAGAGCACTTTCAGATGGAGGTATCAGTAACAGTTGCTCATGGATGGTACCTGATCTGGGTTCTAAAGAACTTTAACGGGTGGAAATGTGAAGACATTTAGCACACATATTCTATGGTAAAAGATGGTAGATACAATTCTGGGGAGAGCTAGCAATGTAATTTGTCTTAAATGTACAGTGCATTAAAAGGAGTAATATGAATTAAAGTTGCAAAGGTGGATTGGAGTAAAATGTTGGAAAGTTTTATATAATAAAATTACAGAGTCTGGCTATACTTGATAACAAGTACATATGTATATGTACTACTCAATTCACTAGAAAACTGATCCTTATTCTTTTCATATAATTGCGTCACCAAAGTAAAACTTGGGCTGCCATTATATTGTAATTGAACATTGTCATAGGATCATAACTTCCTTTTCAAACCATTCATTTCTCCACATTGTTGTAATCAAATGAGAAAATAATTGTAAACATTTAGCACAGCTTAATTTTCTTCTTCCTATTCACACACACACACACACGTAGATTATAAATATAGATATTGACATAGATAGATAGTTTGATAGATATCTTTCTACAGCAAAGCTATGTTAGATCTAAATCTTTGTAATATTAGATATCATTGGGAAATATGAGTCTGTGTTTCCTCACTTTCCTCTCCTAATCTAAAGTGAGTTGAATGAAAATTCTCATAGACCATGACAACTGGGCCATCTCTGAGATAGAGCTTTCTCCTTTTGTCCTTCGTAATTTTTTTTTTTATTCCTGCTCTAGCCCTGGTGTGATGAGTCAATCATTGTTTAGTCTCTGGGACCTGCACTTTGACCTCCAGCAGTACCATTATTCCAATGGGTCATGATTCCAGGGGAAATTCATATGACCCCTGAGTTAGGATTCTGCTTGGAAGTTGTAAGATTATTCATAAAAAAACTTTAACTTGATGGTCAAGGAAATCTTGTAACCTCCCACTATAATTTGCAGGTTCTGCAAAATACAACTCCAGTGTCCCATGGTCATCCCTCCTGTAATGTTAATGGAATCTGAAGATCTTCAGTGCCCCTTTGCATTGGCAAATAAACAGGTACTTAGCAACTTTTTCAAGTTAACACTTTGTTTAAGCTATTCAATTAACACAGAAGTAGTTAACACCTTGGGAGGAAGTTGCTGATGTAACAGGAAGTGGCAGAATAGGGAAGAGCTAAGGCATATATAAGGAAAAGCCCCGGCTGGGAATAGCAGAATTTCCTGGGGATAAGCATATGGAGGCTGGAGCTTCTGCTAAGACCTTACTTTTGCTGAAATCTTTCCTTTGGGAATTTCTGCTAATAACTTCCAAGAACCAGGCTGAGGAGCTACCCTGAGTGAGAGAGAAGGATCTCTGCTTGAAGGAGGCTGTTCTGTTGTGATGGCTTGGGAATGTGGGTTTTCACTGCATTAACCATGTGTACCAACTTCATGGCTACTGTAATGACTTTGGCTTTCTGGTTCTGAGACTCAGTTTTCTGGTATTTGAATAAAGACTTTGGTTTGGCCCTCCATGTGGAGAGTCTGCTACATTTTGTGATTCACAGCTATACTAGCATATTCATAACCACCACTGGTATTGTGAAAGTTGAATTATTGTTACACCTCCATATACACTGTGTTCTCAAACATAGAAATGCCTTAAGTAAATAAGAATTACACTCTCATAAAAGAGTTTTCTATACCCAAAGAGCTATAAAACTTTTTATACTCTTTGGAACAGCAATACCACTACTAAGTTTGGATTACCAAACAAATAAAATAAAAGGGAAGAGAACATGTTTGTACAAAACTATGAATAGCAATTCTTTTTTATGGTAGCAAAGGGTTGGAAATTGAGGGTATGCTCATCAATAGGGGAATGACCAAACAAGTTGTGGCATATGATTGTGTTGGAATACTATCGTGCTGTAAGAAGGGTGGTTTCAGAAAAACCTGGGAAGACTTACATGAACTGATACAGAGTGAAGTTAACAGAACCAGAAAAATATTTTACATAGTAACAGCAATATTTTAAAGATGATAAATTGTGAAAGACTTAGCTATTCCAATCAAGAAAATGATCCCAGAAAATTACAAAGGACCCATGACGAAAAAGGCTGTCTTCCTCCAGAGAGAGGACTGATAAGCTCTGGGTGGAGATTGAAGGACACTTTTAAAACTTTATTTTTTTGAGTGTTTGTGTGTGCATGTTATTTTGTAACATGTCTAATGTGGAAATATGTTTTGCATCACTTCGCATATATAATCAAGATCATCTTGCTTGCCTTCTCAAGAAAAGAAGGAAAGAGAGAGTTTGGAATTTAAAATTTAAAAAAATAATGCGAAAAGTTTTTTAACATGTAATTGGAAAATATTTAATGAGTAAAAATATAATTTTTAAAAATAGAGTCATCCTTCTAAAATACCAACAGCATTGCAATGTTGATTAAAAAAATAGGACAAAGTTTTTTTTGTTAGTTTTTTAAAGATTCACCTGAATGCACATGAGAAGAATGAGAGGAAAACAAAAATAACTCTCAGCTACTGTGCTTCACAGCTGATAGAGGAGAAGAGAATCCTCACGTTACCAATCAGGCTCTTCTTCCAATTGCATTGCTGCAGTTCCTTCTCTTTGATGAGTGATGACAATAGCCTCATGAAGGAAGGCCAGTTGTTTCCCTTTCCATTAAAGATCCTCTGCCTGCTTCCAAGACTCAGAGGCAACAGCCACGTTGCCTCTCAAGCATGCTTCTCTTTTGCTTCACTCTGCTCTTTTGAATCTGCTATGATATCAACTTCCCTCTTTCCTCCTTCCTCAAAATTATCTCATTGACCCTTGGAATCTTGAGGGAAGAGCTGTATAAGACTTTTTCTATCACAGAATCTGAAATATCGTACATACAAGTTACTGGATTGTATAATTCATAAAGTATTTCTTTTTGTATTTGGAAGTTTCTGTTTAAGCCAAATAGTAATAAATACTCAAGAACTATGTGCTCACTTGAAGGATTCTATGGCTGCCATGTTTAATTATCCGAGACATCTAAGGGATGATTAGACATTGCACTTTGCTGATTTTGACCATCTACACAATATTCTTCGAAAATCACTTACCATGCAAATGGAAATAAAACTACAGCTGCAAGAGCTGTGAGCAGTGAGATGACATTTTATTTTGCATGAGCCAATTGGCAAAAGTTCAACCATCATAAGCATATGTGCTTCTCTTAAGATTTTATGAAATTGCAATTTAACATTTTCACAATTCTTTCCTTCTGAGATTTTTGAACCAATTTTTAAAAAAAATATTTAAAATATCTTTTTTTAAAATAATTTTTTCTCAAAATTTACATGGCAAAATTGTCCACAAAGTCCTATGCCAATACCTCATTATGATGAAGAGATAAGCCTTAGGCCCTTTAAGCTATACCACTGGAGCACCATTGCAGGACCTATCATGCTGCAAATGCTTAAAGTACTATTGTGATGGTTACTTATCTATTATCTCCAAGGTCACCCAGGTAAATGCAGAGGAGTTTATCATCAGTGGCTGAGCACTTTGAAACAAGTAATTTTTGCTAAGAAAACCTATAAAAAACAATACAAAAATGCCGCACAAATTAATTAAACATATAATTTAATGTTTGGTGATTTCATTGCAAATATGGGCGCAGGGAAGAGAGACACAAGAGAGACCGAAGGCTTGTAGAATATACAGAAGTCTCATGAAACTATGATATATGTTAATTATTTTATTCAAAAAGAGTCAAGAGACATTGGCCATGTTGAGTAGAAATAAATTACAAAAAAAAATCCAATGGAGAGGAAAACACTAGTTACTAATGTGTTATCTGTAAATCAGTAATCTGTGTACAGTCAGACCTTCAACTTGTTAAAGCAAATTACAAAATAAAAATTGAATTAAAAACATTGAAATGAGTTGAAGATACAATCGAGGGAGTTCCAAGATGAACTATTTAAATAATGAATGATGAAAATAGAAATGCTAAAAAGATAGACATTGACACCGACTATCATTATTTTCTAAGGATTTGGTCAATATAAAGAATTTTTTAAATGCGTACTTCATTAAAAAAGTATAAACACATCAACCAATTAATTACTGATCACTATACATGTCTCATGTACTAAGAAAACAATAGAATAAAATAAAGAGATTGAACTGGACTAATTCTGGAAAAGTATATATAGTATTTTAAAATATTTTGTTACTGATTTAAAAAAAATGCATAACTTAAATGTTCCCATATATCTGTCTCTCTTCTACATCT
>CM053583.1:74620829-74646816 GCA_028627135.1 Pseudochirops cupreus | reverse complement strand
TCCCTCCCTTCTTTCCCTCTACTATATTGTTTTTATGCCTCTTTGTGTAGCATAATTTATCCTTTTCTGCTTCATTCTTTCCTCTTCTTCAACTGCAATCCCTTAATAAGGCTTTTTACCATCATTTTGCATAATTTATACCCACACCCTCTATCTATCTATATCCCTTTTAGATATTGCCGTAGGTATAGAGTTTACCATATTAACAGATATCAGCTTCCCATAGAGGGATGTAAACAGTTTGCTCTTGTTAAACAACAAGTTATGTGTGTGTGTGGTTTTTTCCTTATTTACCTTTCTATATCTCTCCTGGGTCTTGTAATTGGAGGTTGAATTTTCTATTGAGCTCTGGCTTTTCTGTCAGGAAGGTCTGGAATTCTGTTATGTCACTGAATGTCCATCTCCTTGCCTGGTAGACTGTGATCAGTCTTGCTGGATAGGTAATCCTTGATTGTAGCCTGAGCTCTTTTGCCTTGCGAAAAATCATATTCCAATTCCACTGATCTTTCAATGTTGAGGCTGCCAGATCCTGTGCAATCCTCACTGTGGTTCCATGATATCTGAATTGTTTTGTTCTGGTTTCTTGTAGTATTTTCTCCTTTACCTGATAGTTCTGGAGTTTGGCCACAATGTTTTGCAGACTTTTCAATTTGGGATCTCTTTCAGGAGGTGTCCGGTGGATTCTCCCAATTTCTATTTTAGCCTCTGGTTCTAGGATCTCAGGGCAGTTTTCCTTGATGAGCTCTTGGAAGATATTGTCCAGACTCATTTTTTCATATGATTTTCTGGTAGACCAATGATTCTCAGATTGTCTCTCCTGGATCTGTTTTCCAGGTCAGTTATTTTTCCATTCAGATATTTTGCCTTTTTTTCTAATTTTTTAGTCTTGATGTTTTGTTTGACTGATTCTTGGTTCCTCATAGAGTCATTGGCTTCAATTTGGTTGATTCCAGTTTTTAGTGAATTATTCTCCTCAGTTAGTTTTCGAAGCTTCTTTTCCGTATGCTCAGATTTCATTTTTAGTTCACACGTTTTACTTTTTAAGGAGCTGTTCTCTTCACTGTAATGTTTTTCTAATTTTGCAATTCTATTTTTATAAGAGGTGTTCATATTATCTTCTAGCTCTCTAACCCAGATTTTAAACTTCTTTTTGAGCTCATCTAGGAATGCTTTCTGTGCCTGAGACCAGGTCATATTCCCTGTTAAGGCTTCAGCCAAGGGTGTGGAATCAATACTCTCTCCTGAATTTGATTCCTCTCTCTCATCGTAATAGGATTCCAAAGTCTTTGTCTTTGTCTTTATAGCCTGCTTCCTTCCCATTTTGAGGCAGGCCCTTAGCCACACCCTTCCTGCAGGGTTTCTAAGCCTTTACTGCTTAAAATTTTCCTCTGAGGCAATAATTACTGTGTTTTCCAGTGGGGGGGGGGAGGGGGTGATTGGAGCAGCCAGAGTTCATTCTGCAATCCTGGTCCCTGGAATTTCAGATACGGGTTTTTTAAATTTCCAGGCCATGAATGGTAGTCCCAGGAGTAGCTGCTGGCCCTACCTTTGTCTCTTACCCAGCTCTGTGGGATCCCCGCCCTGTGGTGATAGGCCTGGGAATGGCCCTTGTGGTTGGTGGATCAGCAGGCCTCTTCTGGGGGTCTCTCAGCTCACACTGCACTATGTTGTCAGGCATTTTCAAGCATTCTTGATGGAAAAAAACAGAGCTGAACAGAAAATTTGACTTTCAACTACAAGAAGCAAGAGAAGCATGAGAAGGTAAACAGGAAAAAGAAATTATAAGGAATTTATTTAAGTTGAACTATTTACATTCTACATGGGAAAATGATAATTGTAAGTCATAAGACTTCTCAGTATGAGGATATTTGAAGGGAATATATATGTATATATGTCTACATACATATATATGTATGTATAGGAGGATGTATGTGCATATAAATATATATGTGAGTGTGACCATATATATATAGAGGGCACAGAATGAGTTGAATATGAAGGGATAGATAATATCTAAAAAATAAAATTAGGAGGTGAGAGAGGATTTTATTGGGAGAAGAAGAAAGGGAGTGATAGGTTAGGGTAAATTATCATATAAAAGAGGCAAGAGAAAACTGTTACAATGAGGTGGAAGAGCAGGAAGGTGAAAGGGAATGGGACAACCTTATTCTCTTTGAATTTGGCATAAGGAAGGAATAACATACACACTCAATTGGATATCTTACCTTACAGGAAAATAGGGAGGGTAGGGGACAAGAAGGGGGAGGATAGAAGGGAGGGCAGCTTGGGGGGAGAGGGTGGTTAGAAGCAAACATTTTTGAAAAAGGATAAGGTCAAAGTAGAAAATAGAATAAGTTGAACAGGGAAATAGGGTGGAGGGAAATATAGTTGATCTTCCACAATATCACTACTATGGAGATGTGTTGGGTAACTAAATATGTACCACCTATATTGAATTGCTTATCTTCCCAGTGGGGGTGGGTGAGGAGGGAAGAAGGAAAAAAACAAAACAAAACCTAGAACTCAAAGTTTTAAAAACAAATGTTTAAAAAAAGTTGATTTTCTTTTTATATGCAACTGGGATATAAATATATAGGCACTGAGGTATAGAAATCCATCTTGCCCTACTAGAAATTTAGGGAGATGATGGGAGAGGATATAAGAGAGAATAGACCAGAGGAAGGGATATTCAGTAGGCTTGCTATTTTGGAGTGGGTGGTAGGGGAAAGATGGGGAAAAGAATTGTAACTCAATGTCTTGTGGAAATTAATGTTGAAAAGTAAAAATAAATAAATTAATTAATTTTTAAAAAGTCTTTTTTTTTTATAAGGGCAGGATTTGGGGAGGAGAAAAAGACCTTCTCCTTATATGAAGGTATGACTATGGTCAATATTAACACCCTTGCCTACATGTTCATGTTCTTCTATCTTAATATCAACTCTAAGAAAAGGTAGACCTTATTCTGATTATTAAGGAAAGACTACGACACCAACTCTGAAAGTGACCACAGTAGTGGTGAAGTTAAAGAAAGGCAGAATTTAATTCAACATAAAAATGCATACCCTTTTAAGAATTAGAGAATCCTTAAAAACTATGAGGTAGTGGGGTCCTTAGTCACAAAAACATTGCAAATTGCAGATTGGTTGATGACTAGGCTAGGACTCTGTACAGGCGATTAACATCAGGAAGAATTGATAAGCTTCTATAAGTAGATAAGTTTAACATCCCTTCTACATCTCAGACTCATCAAACCACATTTAGATTACTGAATTCAGTTCTTCACTGAAGAAAGAAAAGCTGGAGTTTATCTAGGAGAACAGGTGAAAGGAATTGAGAATATGTCATACACAGATATTGCAAACCCTGAGGCTGATTATCTGAATTCAGGAAACACTGTTTGGTTTGTGGGGTAGGGCCAGGGAGAGCTAAATGGTAACCTTCTTCAAGCATCTATAGAGTTGTCCTATGGAAAGGGTATCAGACTTCTTTTTGAACCCAGAACACGTAATTAAGAGCAATGAATGGAAGTTAAGGGGAAAAATTTCTGAATAATTATAGTTAAACAAGAGTTAATTTATCACCAATTGCTTTGCTTGATTTCAACTCCACATTACCATCATGCATTGCTCCTATACTTAGCTCTGGATAAGCCAATCAGGAACCATCATGGAAATTGCTTCAGTTTTGATACTCTCACCTCATCAGTACTCTCAGTAGCTTGTGTCCCTCTAATTGGAAGAATGGAGGGTAGAGTAAAAAACAAACAAACAAACAGAACCCTTCCATAGCCTCCCTTCAAAGAGAGCTAAAATCTCACTCCTCTGTTCATTCACCATCAGCAACTGGGCTCTGCTTAGTTCCAACTCTACAATCATCAGCATGCCCCTGTGCTAGGCAGTCCCTGGCACTCCCTCCCCTTTTCAGCTTTCTTTTGTATACTGTCTTCTCAAATTAGATTGTAAGCTCTTTGACAGCAAGGACTATCTTTCTTTTTTTTATTTGTATCCCTAACACTTAGCACAGTGCTTGGCATATAGAAGGCACTTAAGAAATATGTATCATATCCTATGGTAAAAGTTGAATGGATTGCCTCAAGTAGAGGGTTCCTTCTCACTATAGGTCTTTAAACAGAGCCTGAACAAACACTTGTTTGGTATAGGTAATGGACCAAACTACATGGTCTCTAGAATATCTTTCAGCTTTGAGATTCTGTGATTCTATGACACACAGAATGACTGAATCATCTGTCCAAACTGTAGCTAAACAAGGATTGATTTTTACTATTAATTATTTTCTTAAATGTTGAGTTCCAAATTCCTTCCCTCTTACTTGTCCCTCCACCACCCATTGAAAAATCAAGCAAAATTATATCAGTTATACACATTAAGTCATGCAAAATACATCCATGTTGGATGTAGCCATGTTGGAAAAAATAAAAAGCAAGAAACATAGAAAGTGAAAAAAGTATACTTCAATCTACACTCAGAGTTCATCAGGTCTCTCTATGGAGTACATAGCATTTTTCATCATAGGTTCTTTGAAATTGCCTTGAATCATTGTATTGACCAGAGGAGTTAAGTCTTTCATATTTAATCATCATTACAATATTGTTGTGACTGTGTACAATGTTCTCCTGCAAACCTATTTCTTGTACACTATTCTTGGCAAATGGTCATATAGCTTTGACAAGAAGACCCTCAGTGATAGGGAGTCATTATCACCATTTTCACAGATGAGAAAACAGGACAAAAGTTGGTATTTCTTCCCCAAGGTGATACAGCTACTCAGTGGAAGATTCTTTCTCCTCCAAACTTAGAGTTCTTGCTTTATCTTTTTATAGACTTTCTTTCTTTCCCCACATGTGAAATTCTTCACATGAATCAGGCATACAATTAATACTCTCAGAAGAAAAAAGGAAGAGATATGGCAGAACAAACCTTGGTTATCTAATGGGTAACCTGACTTAGTGATTCAGCTGAACTACTGGAACTACCTGATTTCTCTGGCTTGATTGACATTTCATTCCTATCACATGTTCCTAAGGACTATCTTCTAAAAAGCATTTTAAACATTCACCTTAATCCTGGCATCTGAATTTTCAAGAAGCTTTATAAGGGAGGTCTAGATGGCCACAATTCAGCAGAAAAGTGTAATAATAGCTTGAACTTATTCCCATTTTGCTCCATAATTATTCTCCAGTTGTTCCTGGTTTGCCTTTTGGGAATCCCTTACTACTAAATGTTAAGCTACTCTAGAGCAAACATTTCAGTGGCATGCCCTTCTTGCATAAATGCTGGAACTCCCTAAGTTCAGCCACAGAATGTCAGACAAATAAAGGGGATTGAGCAAAGAACTGATATTGATCATTCAATTCAATATACTTCATTGTTATGTTACCTGAATCAACTGCCTATTCTTTCTGCCCCATGCACCAAAAAAATGTTCATTTTATTTAACCTATTCACAAAAAATTTCCAATTTAGATTATTTTCAACTCTCCTCAACATGTTACTAATATTAAGTACTGTATTAAATTATATATCATTAATTTGAGGAGAGAAACATACACCAACCATGGAAACTAATGAAATCTAAACTCTTTCATTTTCTTAGGAAAAGATACAAAAAGGAAGTGATAAAAAACCACCATTTTCCAACAATGTTTCTACTAAGGGCATGATAGATCAAATATCACATTCTTCTGTGTCTAATTTTAAAAACACATATAAAATATTTATGAATGTATGCTTAAAATGGTTTGTAACATACCATGTTTCAGAAGCATTAACTGAGGTATTGTTTTAATGGAAAATTAGAGAAGCAAAAACAGAGAGGCAAGCAAAATACATCACAACCCATACGAACTAAGTAGATTACAGAGTCTTGATTTTTCATTGTAAATTTCACAATCAAAGTTGCTTTCTATCAGAAAAGTAAAACTGGATGAAAATATTTTGGACTCGGTAATGCCTTTGGGAAAATGCTGTATTTTTGAAAAATACTATTTTGCCTGACTATTAGTTAGAAACAAGAAACACAAATTTCCATAAATTCTGTGACTCTCTAAGTTAGAAGGGGCCTTAGAGATCTTAATGTAGAAGTCCTAAAGGTTCTATAAATATATTTCCAGGGGCCCATGAACTTGGATTGGCCAAAATTATATTTTTATATATTTATTTACATATTTAATATACATAATATAATATAAATATAATACATATAATAAATTTATATCTATCTTTATTTTTACTAAAATGTGAATTAAAAAATTTAGCCTTTCAATCAACAATTTCAAAACCATTATTACCAGAAGGTATTCCCAAGGTTTCACTAGACTGCCAAAGGAATCCATGATTAAAAAAGGTTAAGAATCTTGGATCTATAGATGTTTCTGTATTTTGAGAGTCAATGATATTTTTTTGTAATATGCTCAATAACAGTGCATAGCTGGACATTTTAAGAAAGATGGCATTTTTCTCCAAGGGGTTACTGAAATGTGGCAGACTTATCAGATATCTCTTATTCCTATTTGATTTTTCTGACCAAAAATGCCTTAAATATTTTGAAAATATGATGGTATATCTAGGTGCTTGGCTTTTCTTCTTGACTATAGTTTCACCTCAGCTAGATCCTAGGGAATCTTCTTACTTTGTGCCCTATCTGGTCCGTTAGTCCCAGGGTAGTTTTGAGTACTGACAGGTTCTCCTGAGAAGGATGGGATAGGAATTTCAGCATACTCCAAAGACACATTACATGTTCTCACAAACTCTGGAACTCAGAAAATTCCTATATGTGAGGGGATATTTCTACCCAGTGAAGTAGGGTATAACAGCAAAAACAGGTTTGGGAGTTAGAAAGCCTGGGTCCAAATACTACTTCTTCTATGTATTACCTGTACTTTGTTGAACAAATGAATTAATCTCCCTGGGCCTCAGTTACGTTGCATATAAAATGAGATTGTTTACATAAATAATTTCTCAAGTCTCTTCCAACTTAAAAATCTTATAATATCTAGTATCAGTGATACCTATCTACATATGTATACTTTAAACCAAATCTTCTGTCTGTCTCTCTGTGTCTCTCTCTGTTTGTGTCTGTGTCTGTCTGTCTCTATCTCTCTCTGTCTCTCTGTCTGTTTCTCTGTCTCTTCTGTGTGTGTGTCTCTCTCTGTCTCTCTCTGTCTCTCTCTCTGTCTCTCTCTCTCACACACACACACACACACACATATTCCTGATGGCCTAAAAAATAGTAACCAGGAAGGGTACCCTGGGATCCTCATGCAGAAAGTTGTGTGGTGTCAGAAAAGCACAAGAATTAGAGTCAGGAGATTCGCACTTCAATTCCACCACTAATATTTATTTTCCTGCTATAGTATCATAGGCAAGGCACCTGGAACTTAGTGTCCTCATCTGTGAAATGAGGGTTGGGTCATCTAAAAATATTCTCTTCCATTAGATTCTATAAACCACACAATTGACCATACAAAAGAAAATAAGGAGGGGATAAAATGTTCCCTTAGGAATCGTCTCTTTGGCACATTTATCTTTGAAGCAACTATCACTTTGGGGAAAGTGGCTGCATTTTTTAGAAAATTATTTTTTCCAAAAATCTGCAATTTGTCTTTTCATATCTTAAGCAACTGAATGAACCTACCATTTGATTTATTCACAGACATTAAAATAGCCCATGCTAGTAAATGGTACCCATGAACTCTTTTCTAAGTCAATTCAGCCTATCTTTATTTCTGGGGACTTTGCAAAATCTTGGCCTTTGTAAGTACACTAGTTCCAAGGGAATAAAGCACAGAGTGTCTGCATCATCATTTTCTGATTAGCCCCCCAGGTTGTATTTATTTAATCTATCTCAAGTCAGAAGGAAGCACAGCTCTATCTAGCAAGGCTGCAATGAATCACACTCCTAATAGAGTTATAAATTGAGACTAATTGGTTTACGTGATTGTTATTAAGTCCAATTTCAGCTGGTTAATGGAATTTTGTTTGGCAAGGGAATAGTGCTGATCTTATCAGATTATATATTTTTTTTCTTTTGAAATATGCTCCCATTTCAGACAATTGGATCCCCAAGTTCTAAGTAAACAGAACAATCTCTTAAAAGGGGGTGGGGGGCAGGGACTATGGAAGAAAATACAGTGGAATTAAAAAGAAATCAGAATACTCCTAATTTAGTGGTTTTCTATTCAGGGTATTTTCACACCCAGTCACCATGTTTGAAGCTGCCTTCATCTATGACCAAGACATTACAATCAGTGAAACAGTTCAGTGGAGACTTTAATCCCATATCACAATTGCCTAAATGGTTTCAAATGTCACATAATGAACAAATAAATTGGCTTTCATGAAAACCAGATTTGGCAGGAATGCATGAGTGCTTGGTTAAATAAGCAAACTGGGACTTCAGGGGACTGCTACACAATTTGTTGTTTTTCAAGTATAATTATTCCTTAATTGGCCTCCAAAATATGAGCTGGTGGAAACTGGAAATCAATACTCACATATGTGGTTTGAAAGTTGATAACTTGCTGAACCAATGCATATTGGCAACATTTGCAATTCTTGTTTTTTGATAAAGCAGTAAGTTAGGCCAACTATGAACATTTAAGTCTTCAATTTTCTTGAAGTTTTCGATACTGAGTGGATGAACCTCATTTGTACAAATTATCTTAAAGAGAAAAAAGATTTGGGGAAAATTTGGCATGATAAGAAAACTTGCTTTTTTCTAGTTTGTTCAGGCTCACAAGCATCTAAATTCTTCCTAAAAAGACTTGGGAAAATAACAGGAAAAAATAATCCTAGCAAATTAACTGGATGTTGTTCCATAGCAATCTTCTCTATAGATCATTTTATAGGCCCTCTTCCAAAATAACATCCTCTCAAGGAACCCTAATTATAGCACTAGAAATGCACAAGATCCTGCCAGTGATCTAGTGTGACAGCCATACAGTTGAACATCTCTATCACATATGAATCTCATTTTGTCTTGTGTATGAGTCAAGGACAAGGATCACCTGCAGTTATAATTATAAAAAAAGAGAGGCATCGTCTTTTGATGTATTATGAATAATGATGCTGTTCCTCAATAGTTGAAGGTATCTATTTCTCCATTCCTTTGGAAGATGTGACACTTTTCAGAAATCATACAGCTTAGATGTTATTAGGTCTGTAAACACCACAGTATTCTAACAGTGATTTTTCTTTGCAATGACAGAATTGATATCTGATTGGGGGAGGGGGGGAGTGTGTGACGTGATAGATATTTTGTAATGTGATTAATTTAAAGTGCAGATCACAGAACTTTTATCTGCAATAACCCTGAGAGATTATCAGCATTCTTGTTTTAGAGGAAAATGAAGGCCAGAGATATTTAATGACTTGTCTAAGGAGTCACAGTGGAAGGACTAGAACCCAGGTCTCTTGGTGGCCAGTAAAGTAAAGGATGAGAACAGTTTGTTCCAAAGGTCATGAAGGTGGTAGAAGCAGGCGCTGTGGAGAGCTTAGAGCTTGTTCAGACATTGAAGATGTCAAAGTATTCTACATCACCATGAACCATTGCCAGTCATCCTGACTTTTGTCTTGACACTGGATTTTAATAATTATGGAAAAGAGAGTGATTCTCTCTGTGATTTTGCGTCACTTTAATTCAATTCATGTGCAAAGTAAGAAATCACCCCAATTATAGCACTGGTCCTTTTAGAAAATGAAGGATGGCAAAAAAGGTGGGTGGAGGAACTATTTATACAAAACTATTTATAATGACTATTTTGTGGTGGCAAAGATTTGGAAATCAAAGGAATGCCCATCAATTGGGAACTAGCTAAATTAGTTATTGTATGTGGTAGTAATAGAATATTTGTACCATGAGAAATGACAAACAGGATGATTTCAGAAAAACCTGGAAAGACTTACATGAACTGATGCATAGTGAACAAAACCAGAGAATGTTATAAACAGTAACAATATTATTATTTAATGAAGAACTGTGAATGACTTAGCTCTTCTCAGCAATACAATGATCCAAGGCCACCCCATTAATGATGAAGAATATTATCTACCTCCAGAGAAAGAACTAATATTGATTGAATACAAACTGAAGTACGCTATTTTCCCCTTTTTTTATTCAAGTCTTCTTGTACAAAAGGACTAAAATGGAAATGTTTTACATAATTGCAAAAGAAAATTTTAAAAATAAAAGAAAATGAAAGATGGAACTTCTGTGGTCAAGCTGGCAGAGTGAGGAAGGAACCTCTTAAAGCCCTCCCAAATTCTCTTCTGAACAACTAGAAAACTATCTCAGAATTTACCTAGGAGTAGGGAAGCAGCTTACCAGCATGGCAGGAAAGGTCTGTCTCACTGGGGTAAAAAGGGAATGAGATTAAAGAATAACAACAAAAGCCAGCCTCATAGCAGGGGGCCTGCCTCAAAGTTCCAAGCCAGGGACAATCCACTATTGAGGCCCCAGACTCCTGCAATACAGCAGCTCCCTAGGCAAGTGAGAAACCTATGTAGTATAAGCCACCAGGAAGGCCTCAACCCTATTGCTGACCAGTAGTGAAGGCCTGCCCCAGGCCTGGCCAATAGGGAGACCCTGCCCTGGGGTCTAGCTATAGAGAAACCCTATTCCTTTTCTTTTTTTTTTAAGTGAATAATTTTTATATGTTTAATTTTACTTTTCAACATTCATTTCCACAAGATTTTGAGTTACAAATTTTCTCCCCATCTTTCTCTACCCCCCACCCCAAAATAGTGAGCCTACTGAATACCCCTTCCCCAAATCTACTCTCTCTTTAATCCTCCACCATTATCCCCTCTAACTTTCTAGTAGGGTAAGATGTATTTCTATAACCCAGTGCCTGTATATCTTATTTACCAGTTACATGTAAAAATAAACAAACAATATTTTTTTGAACGTTTGTTTGTAAAACATTGATTTCTGGATTCTTTCCTTTCTTCCCTCTTCACCCACTCCCACTAGGAAGACAAGAAATTCAATATAGGTTGCACATGGGTAGTTACCCAAAATGTTTCCATAGTAGTTATATTGTGAAAGACTAATGGTATTTCCCTCCATCCTATCCCACCCCCCACTTATTCTATTTTCTGCTTTGACCCTGTTCCTTTTCAAAAGTGTTTGCTTCTAACTACCGTCTCCCCCAATCTGCCCTCCCTTCTATCATCCCCCCTCTTATCCCTTTCCCCCCTGCTTTCCTGTAGGGTAAGATACACAATTGAGTGTATATTTTATTCCCTCCTTAGGTCAAATTCAATGAGAATCAGGTTGACCCATTCCCTTGCACCTTCCTGTTCTTCCACCCCATTGTAACAGTTTTCTCTTGCCTCCTTTATATGAGATAATTTACCCTATTCTATCTCTCCCTTTCTCCTTCTCTCATATTCCCCTCTCGCCTCTTAATTTTATTTTTTAGGTATCATCTCTTCCTATTTTACTGATCCTGTGGCCTCTGTGTATACATGTACACACATACACCCACTCACATATGTATTTATACACATATACCCTCCTATATACACATATATATGTATGTATGTATGTATATATACACATACATACTCCCATCAACTATCCTTGTACTGAGAAAAGTCTCATGAGTTACAATTATTGCTTTTCCATGTGGGGATATAAATAGTTCAACTTTAATAAGTTCCTTATGATTTCTTTTTGCTGTTTACCTTCTCATGTTTTTCTTACTTCTAGTATTTGAAAGTAAGATTTTTTTGTTCAGCTCTGTTTTTAAAATCAAGAATACTTGAAAGTCCTCTACTTCATTGAATGACCATATTTTCCCCTGAAGCATCATACTCAGTTTTGCTGGGTAGGTGATTCTTGATTTTAAACCTAGCTCCTTTGTCCTACAAATCCCTTAATGTAGAAGCTCTTAGATCTTGTGTTATCTTGATTGTGTTTCCACAATACTCAAATTATTTCTTCCTGGCAGCTTGAAATATTTTCTCCTTGACCTGGGAACTCTGGAATTTGGCTATGGTATTCCTAGGAGTTTTCTTTTTGGGGTCCTTTTCAAGAGTTGATCAGTGTATGGCACATCAAAATACAATAAGACAAAATCAAAAAAAGGAAAAAGAAAAAGAAGAAAATGTTAAATTTCTCATTGGAAAAATAACTGACTTGGAAAATAGATCCAGGAGAGATAATGTAAGAATTATTGGACTATCTGAACACCATGATTTAAAAAAAAAAAAGGCTGGATAACATCTTTTAAGAAATTATCAAAGAATACTGCCCTGATATACTAGAAGCAGAGGACAAAAGACAAATTGAAAGAATCTGACCATGACCTGAAAGAGATCCCAAAATGAAAACTCCCAGGAACATCATAGCCAAATTCCAGAGCTCACAGATCAAAGAGAAAGCATTGTAAGCAGCCAAAAAGAAACAATCTTAATATTGCGAAGTTATAGTCAGGATTACACAGGACTTGACAGCTTCCATATTAAAGACCTGGAGGGTTTGGAATATGATATACAGGAAGGCAAAGAAGTTAGGATTACAACCAAGAATCATCCACCCAGCAAAACTGAATATAATCTTTCAAGGGGGAAAACGAATATTTAACAAAAAAATAGAAATCTCAAATATTTCTAATTAAAAGACCAGAGGTGTATTAAAAATAAACCTCCAAATACAAGACTTAAGGGGAACATAAAGTGGTTAAAAAAGAGAGAGAGAAAACAAAAAATTCAATAAGGTTAAACTGTCTATAGTTCTACATGGCAAGATAATATTTGTAACTAATTATTATAAGAACAATGAAGAAGAGTGTATATAGACAGAGAACATGGACATAAGGTGGCTTTGATGGGAATCATACCCTCCCCCCCAAAAAACAAAACAAAACAAAAGCATGAGAAAGAAAATTACACTGGTAGAAGGAGAGAGTAGACTAAATGGGGGTAAATTATCCCACATAAACGAGGCACAAAAGAGTGATTATAATAGAGAGAAAGATGAGGAGGGGTGGGCAAAGGTTAAACCTTAATTTCATCAAAATTGGCTTAAAGAGGGAATGACATTCCAACTCAGTTAGATATAGAAATTTATCTCACCCTATAAGGAAGTAAAAAGAGACTGACATAAAAGAAGGTGGAGTGAGCCTGAAAAAAAAGAGGCTATATTGAAGAAGATGGTGATCAGAAGTAAAACACTCCTGAGGAGGTAAAGTGTGAAGTATAAGAGAGAAGGGAATAAAAAGTGAAACATAGCATAGAGGGAAATGCACAATTAATTATCAAAATTATATATATGAATGGGATGAATTAACCCATAAAACAGAAGTGGATAGTAGAATCAATTTAAAAAATGAATCGTACAATACATTGCTTACAAGAAACACATCTGTAGCAGAGAGATACATATGAGGTAAAGGTAAGCAGCTGGAGCAGAATGTATTATGGTTCAGCTGAAGTAAAGAAAACAGAAATAGCAATCATGACTTCAGACAAAGTAAAAGCAAAAATAGATCTAATTAAAAGAGATAAAGAAGGAAAGTATGTCTTGTTTGAAGGTACTACGGACAATGAAGTCATAATGTTAAACATATATGTACTAAATGATATAACATATAAATTTTTGAAGAAGTTGAATGTGTTACAGGAGGAAATAGATAATAAAACTATACTAGTGGAGGACCTCAACTTTTTCCTCTCAGAGTTAGATAAATCTAACAAAAACAACACCACAAACAAACAAGAAGTTAAAGAGGTAAATAAAATTCTGGAAGTTAGATATAATATATCTCTGGAAAAAATAAAATGGGAATAGAAACGAATAAACCTTTTTCTCAGCAGTACATGCCACCTATGCAAAAATTGACATAAAAACTTCATGACAAAATGCAGAAAAGTAGGAAAAGTAAATGCATCCTTTTCACATCATAATGCAATAAAAACTACATTGAATAATGGACAATTGAAAGAAAGAATAAAATTAATTGGAAACTAAATAATCTAATCCTAAAACAAGTGGATCAAAGAATAAATCAGAGAAGCAATCAATAATTTCATTGAAGAAAATGATAACAATAAGAGAAAATACCAAAATTTGGGGTTTGCATCCTAAGTGGTACTTAAGGGAAATTTTTTATCTCTAATTGCTTACATCAAAAAAGTAGAGAAAAAGCAAATGAATGAATTTGGCATACAACTAAAAAAACCCAACAGAAATAATATGATTATCCCCATAGATGCAGAAAAAAAAGCATTTGATAAAATGCAGTACACATTTCTATTAAAAAACACTAGAAAGCATAGAAATAGATTGGGCTTACATTAAAATTGTAAGTAATACTTATCTAAAACCAACAGAAAACATTATCTGTAATGGGGATAAGCCAGTAGCTTTCCCAATACAATTAGGGGTACAGCAAGAATGCCCATTGTCACCTGTATTATTTTATATTAGGTGAAAATGTTTGCTACAGAAATAAGAGAAGAAAAAATAAAGGAATTTGAATAAGCAATGAGGAAATAAAGCTATCACTCTTGGCAGATGATTATGATCTTATACTTAGAAAATTCTAGAGAATCAGCTAAAAATCTACTTGAAATCATTAATAACTTTAGAAAAGTTGAAGGATACAATATAAATCCAAATAAATCATCAACATTTCTATATAGTACCAACAAAGTTCAGCAGAGAGACAGAAATAGAAATTCCATTTAAAATAACTGTACACATGTATAACCTATATTGAATTGCTTATCTTCCCAACGAGGGTGGGTGGGGAGGGAGGAAGGGAGAAAATTTGGAACTCAAAGTTTTAAAAACAAAAGTTAAAATTGTTTTTACATGCAACTAGGAAATAAGATCTACAGGCAATGGGATATAGAAATCTATCTTATCCTATAAGAAAGTAAAGGGAAATGGATAAGATGGGGGGGGGGGTGTGATAGAAGGGAGGGCAGAATGGGAGAAGGGATAATCAGAATGCGTGCCATCTCGGGGTGGGGGAAGGGGAGATATGGAAGGAAAATTTGGAACTCAAAATCTTGTGAAAATATCAAAATCTAAAAGTTGATTCATCTTTCACAACTCCTTCATTTTAGAGTTGAGGAAAGTAAGACACGGCAAAGCCATATGACTCTTTTAAGAACACACATGTATCAGAGCTAGGAATTGAATTCAAGTCTTCTTCTTTTAAATTCAATATTTTTTCACACCACACTATATTACCCCCTTAGGTTCATGTAATCTAAGTGTTCTTCCTCTTGGGGCTCCATGAACTTAAAAAATACTTGGATAAATCTGTTTCATTATAATTATTTTTCCTATGTAATCTCATATATTTTATACATTTGAAAATTATTCTGAGAAGAGGTACAGCCTGTCAAAGTGATTCTAAAATGCTATGAACTCCTGATATAATTAAACTCCATTATTTTACAGATGAAGTTGAGAAATGTAAAGGAATTCGTCAAACACCATTACCTGGTAAACAAAAAAATTAAAACCTAGATTTGTTGTAACAATTAAGGAATGTTACATTCTGATTCGTTAGATTTTTTTTCCCAGTTAAATATGATTTAATTCTAAAATCCTTCTGAACCCAAACATTACTGAAGAAAGTAGAGTAGTAGACAGAGTATAGATTTTGGATGACAAAAACTGAGATTTTAAACCCTGTAGTTTCTCTGTAGGCCTTTTAGAACTTTCTCTGTAAAACAAAGATCTTATATTAGGTCGTTCTTAAGGTCACTCCCACTAACTATATAATTCTGTGTTATTAGTATATTTCCCATCTTAATATATCTAGTAAACTGACAATGCCATAATCTCTTTTGCAGTGCCTCAACAGCATCCTTACAATAGTCAAAACTATTGTAGAAGAAAATTCTAGCTGTGGAAGGTGGCAGAAACTGAATAGAGGTCAACCCAGGACCTATTAATATAATGGAGACCCAGGAAATGTTTTCTTCTGACTACTGCCTCCCTCAATTTGTCCTCCCTTCTATCTACCTCCTCCCTTTTCTTTCTGCTTTTTCCTACTTCCCCATAGGTTAAGATAAATTCCCTCTTTTAGCCAAATCTGAGGAGAGTAAGGTTTAAACAATGCTCACCCCATACTTACTTTCCCCCTACTGTAATAGGTCTTTTACACCTCTTCATGTGATGCAATTTACCCTATTCTGCCTCCTTTCCTCTTCTCCCAGTACGATCATTTTTTTCTAGCCTTTTTTTCATATCTTCACATCAAAGTCAACTTATACCAGTACCATTTGTCGATGTATACCCTTCCTCATTGCCCTAATAAAGATTTTTCCCCTGAAATACTGTGCTCACTTTTAGTGGGTAGTTGATTCTTGGTTGTAATTCAAACTCCTTTGCCTTTCAAAATATTATATTCCAAACCCTCCAATCCTTTAATGTATAAACTACTAAATCCTGTGTAATCCTGACTGTGCAATCCTGACTCCTTGATATTTGAGTTGTTTCTTTCTCACTGGTTGTGATATTTTCTCCTTCACCTGATAATTCTAGCATTTGGCTACAATATTCCTTGGAGTTTACATTTTGGGATCTCTTTCATGAGGTGGTCAGTGAATTATTTCAATGGCTATTATATCCTCTGATTCTAGGATATCAGGATAGTTTTCCTTGATAATTTATTGAAAGATGCTGTCTCGGCTCTTTTTTTATCCTGGCTTTCAGGTAGGTCAATAATTCTTAAATTATCTCCCCTGCATCTATTTTCCAGGTCAATTTTTTTTTTCCAATGAGGTATTTTGCATTTTCTTCTACTTTTCCATTCTTTTTATTTTGTTTGATTGATTCTTGATGTCTCCTAGTCATTAGCTTCTACTTGCCCAATTCTAATTTTTAAGTAATTATTTTCTTCAGTTGGATTCTGTATATTCTTTTCAATTTGTCTAATTCTACTTTTAAAGAAGTTGTTTTCTTTTTTTCTAGTTTGGTCAATTCTATTTTTTAAGGAATTATTTTCCTTAGTCAATTTTTATCCTTCCCTTTCCAAGCTGTTGACTCTTGCATACCTCTCATTTCTTTTCCCAATTTTTCTTCTACCTCTCTCACTAGATTTTTGAAAATCCTATTTGAGCTGTTCCAATAAGGCTTTTTGGCTTGATATCATTTCATATTCCCCTTTGAAGTTTCAGAGGTAGGTAAATTGACAATGTTGTCCACTTCTCAGTTTGTGTTTTGATTTCCCTGTCACCATCATGATGTTCTATGGCAGTGGTTTTCAACCTTCCTAATGCCATGACCCTTTAATACTCCTATGTGGGCATATCTGCATGTGGGTGGACCTGCCTGGAGACTGAGGAGTGGTGTCTCCATTCCTAAGACCATTGGAAATATGTGTTTTCCGATGGTCTTAGGTGACCCCATTTGACCCCAAAGGGGTGGCGACCCACAGGTTGAGAACTGCTGTTCTATGGTCAAGGTTCTTTTTTGCTTCTTGATCATTTTTGGGCCTATTTTACGTCTTTTAAAGTTGAGCTCTCTTTCTAGGGCACAGGAGGTACTGTCCCAAGCTTATTGTTCTGGGAGCCAGGGACCTGGTCACTGAATTTGTGCTTTGGGGCCTCAGGTGCTGGCAGCTTGCTCGCTGTGCTGGAGTGGCCCATTCTAGTCACACCTGTTGCTGCTGGTAACTGGGTCTAGCAATTTGCCTTCTGCACTGGGGCTGGGGGCCTCACAGTTTGCCTGATGTGCCACTGTCCTGCTGAGGCAGGACCAAGGGGTCTTGGTTGCTGATCTGTGCTGCGCCTCCTGCTGGCTTGTCCAGATTCCATCTACACTGGGCTGTTCTCCCCTTCTTCCTAAGTAAGACAGATCTTTCCTGAAGTCCTTATAAGCTACCTTAAGCTGGAAAATTGTTTGACTCTATCTTTTTGTAGATACCGTTGCTCCAGTATCCATTTAGAGGCTTGAGTTAATGTTGCTTCTGAGGGAAACTGGGGGAGCTCAGGCAATTTCCTGGCTTCTCCCCTCTATCTTGGCTCTACCTCCCAAAATTGAGGAAATGTTTTCTAAGTATAACAATGGCCCTTGGAAGTTATCAAAACAAAACAAAACAAAACAAACTCTGCCCTCTTCCCCTGGAAAAAAAACAAAACCAAACCAAACCTTACACTGTCATTATTTGACTGTAGGTGTGTTTACATTATTGTTGTTTGATATCTGTTATCTTGAAAAAATGTCTGTAAATTGTGGAATATGATTAATTGCCTTAATGGGAATATTGAGAAATCATTGAACATCTTTCTAAAGTAAAGGATTCAAGAGATACAGTAAATCTCAAGTATTTTCAATTTCTCTTTCCACTGGAACTTTCTTTCCTTTCTACCATTATATGTTGGTCTCCTCAGTTCTAAAATAGTTTTTCCTCATTGCATTTATTCCTTTTAAACTGTAATCCCATATCTCCCCAGTTTCACTAAAAGCCTCTTAACTCCTTGTGTGTATTGTGAGGGATGAGGATGAAGGAGTTTGCAAACAATGGTTCCATTTCTTCATCACCTATTTATTATTAATCAATAGACATTTATTAAGTGTCTACTATGTGCCTGGCACTGTGCTAAACATTCTGGATACAAAAAGAGGCAAACATTACACTTCTTGAAAGTAACGTAATTTCTGTCCTCAGCACTATACTATAACTACTTTCCCAGAGGTTTTTAGCACCAAATCCAATAGACTTTTCTCAGTATTTTGACCTTTCCTTAGCTTCTGACATTGTTGATCATTTCTTTTTTCCTTCCTTCACTTTAACATCAAACCTGCCTAATATCCTGCCTACTCCTCTACTCATTCTTGTTCTTTGTCCTTTTCTTGGTTTCTGTTTGCAATCTCTTAATGTAATTGTTCTCTCAGTTTGCACTGACCATCTTCTCTACTGTCCTTTGACAATCATCCATTCCCATGGCATTCACTATCACCTTTTTGCCAATGAAGTTCAAATCTACATATCCAGTTTCAATATTTAGACCAAGCTACTGAATCAAATTTCTAGTCATTTTCTCAATACCTCTAATTTAACATCCTTACTCATTATGTCCTAAGCAGAATTTATCTTTCCCAAAAACTCTCCTCACGCTTAAAACTTCCATATATATTATTGATAATTTACAGAATCATAGAATTTGAGAGCTGGAAAATCTTAAGAGTCACAAAGCCCAAATTGTTCCAAAAAGGAATCTCAACTGTAATACACCTGACACAGTCATCCAGTTTCTGCTTGGAGACATGCAAGTAGCGGGAAGCTCCTACATCTGAAGGTGACTTGATATGCTTTTGGAGAGCTCCATTTGTTAGGAAGTTTCCCCCTTATATCTAGCCTAAATATGCCCCTTTACAATTTTCAATAATTACCCTTGCTTCTATCAAGTTAGGTGAATCAAAGTACAATCTCTCACTTAATAGTTCATAAAATACTTGAAAATAATTTTCTTACCTCTCCAGCCTACTCTTTTCCAAACTAAACATTATTTCTCCTTCAACTTATATTGAGATTGTGTGAAGTCAAGGCCCTTCATCTTGGTTGTCTTCCTCTATACTCTATTTAGTTTATCAATGTTATTTTTAAATGTTAAATGGTACAGCCTTGGACAAGATCCTATGCAAATATGCTTTACTCATCCTGAAATTGCAAATTTAATTTTTTGGACCCAACTATAAGATTTTACTTTTACCATTTTAAAAATCATTTTATTAGATTCAGGCCAGTGTTCTGGGTTATTAAGATGGTTTCATTTCCTAACTGCAATCTGATATATTAGTTCTCTTTCTCAGCTTTCCTCCAAATAAAAATTTGATGGGCATTCCATCTATACCTTTATCTGAGTCACCAATAAACAGCACAGACCCAAACAAAGAGTCTTAAGGTATCCCAGTATAGACTCTGAGGAGATAACATTAAACCATTAACTGAGCATGGGAGTTCAACCAGTTCTGAATTCATCCAGTTCATGTCACTTAGTCCATCTCTCTCAAATTTTTCTTCCAAAGGATTAATTTCAGATATTTTTCTGGAAAATTCCATCTAGTTCTTTTTATATTTTCTGAGCACCAGTGTATCATTGGTGCTGTCAATTTTTAGAGAAATGGTACAGTCAGTGAAATAAATCTATTTATATTAGAAATATAGATTAAACATATAAAGATGATGATTAGAGGTCTTGACTATGTCATTTCATTGATACAATTCACAAAGTAACTAACAAGCATTTACTAAGCACTTATGACTCTGTGCGTTTTGTGTATAACAGTATGGCAATAAGAAGGTATTGTAAGGCACAGTCCTTAATGTAATGATACTGGGATTTGAAGATCTTCCTTGCCCCTTGAACTTGCTGACATAACAGGAAGGGGTGGAGCAAGAGAATGCCAGAACCAAGCTACTCTCCGTGCAGTGCTGACTGGAAGTGGTGGCAGAGGCAGCTGCTGTGGTTGCGAACTCCTTTTCCTCTGAGCCAGCCAGAACCTCTGCTAAGGACTCCTGCTGAGGACTGCCAGGGATGGGAACTGCTGGGGGCTGGAGCTGCTGGGAGCAAGCTGCCTGGATGTTGAGCAGTTGTCCTGAGTGGGGAGAGGAAGATCTTTGCCTGAGGTAGCCTATTCTGTTTTGAAGGCTTGAGAATGTGGGTGTTTACTACTTTAACTACATGTGCCAACTTCATAACTACTGTGTTGGCTTTGACTTTCTGGTTTTGGAACTCAGTTTTCTGGTATTTAAATGAATGCTCTAGCTATATTTCTTATGTAGAGAGCCTGTTACATTTCATGATTAATAACCATATCAGCATACTTATAGTTACTGTAGGCATTGTGAATGCTGCATTGCTGATACAACTGTGTACAAGGAGTTAACAATCAGTTGCAGAGATAATGTGATAAAAAGCATTTGAAATAATGACAGTATATAATAGAGCACTGAAATTTTTAGTAGAAATAAGCACAGAAAGGAGAAAGTAATAGTTCCCGGGGAAGTAAGGGAATGCTTTGTATATCTGGCAGGACTTGAACTAACCTTAGAAATATTTGCAGGATTTAATTAGGCAAAATGGAGGGGAGATTCTAGGGAGTGTAGCCACATGAGGCAAGTCAGGAGACAGGATGGGAAATTATATATTCAATAATAGTAAGGTTTCACAATTGTTTTTTTCAAGTATTACTAACAGTTTCAGAAGACAGTTTCATATCACTCTATTCAAACACACTTGTACACATGGATTATCATGCCAAAAGTTCTTTCTTGGGGTATTTATCTATAGAAAATATATGTACGCTTGGTATATATTTGTAAAGACATTACTTGTCTACATATACAAATTATAGATATGTAGATTATCTTAGACATCTTGTTGAAATTTTAAGCTATTAAAGCCTGTGGGGCATGTGTGTGTGTGTGTGTGTGTGTGTGTGTAACAGAGAAAGGGAGAGAGACAAAGAGAAAAAGAGAGACAGAGAGAGAGAGAGAGAGAGAGAGAGAGAGAGAGAGAGAAAAGAAGAACATGCTAAAAACAGCACATGATGTCTGGTTCTCAGATGTTTTAGCCTAGGTTTCTATAAGTGGAAAGTGTACACAGATGCATCCTTCTATGTATATATGTACAAAGACATGTGTATATACATATTTAGAAATGACAATTATATAATGTGTATTGTATATTTTTAATGCATACAAATCTCTATAAATGTATATCCAAGTGGTATGTCTATCAGTTATACACACGTATGGGGGGGGCATTCCATTTATAGAAACCTCTGTTGAAATACACACATCTAAAACACTTATGTAAACATATGTAGAAATCTAGGAATTATAAATACATATCACATATTATTTAATTGTCATTTCTCAATATGTATTTCTACTATACAATCATATATAAAGAGATATATGTGTGCATGTATGCACACATTCCTTTTATAGAAACCTAATCTAAAAAATCTGAGACAGAGAATGGTATGTACTCTTTAAAGTGTTTTCTCTCTTTTTCCCCAAGTTTATCTTATTTAAAGATATAAATTATTTTCCCCCACAAAAGCCATCTGCAAGCCTACTTAGTTTCTCTCATATAAACAATCCACACTTCTGTATCACTTTAAATTTGGCCAAGCTTTCTAAATACATCTCCACACTTGATGCTCTGAGAGTGAGCTGACTTCCTTTCAATCAATCAATTAACAAGAATTTATTAAGTACATGCCAGTGCATGCCAGATAGTCTGTAATAAGCCTTGAGGATAAAAAGAAAGCAAAATATAAAAAAAAAAAACCCTCAACAAACAAACAAACCAGTTCCTTTCCTCCACAGAGCTCATATACTAATGAGTGACACAAATAAATGTAAGTAAATAGGTACATACATGACTAGATGGAAGGTGACATTAGATGGGAAGTCAAATTTAGCTGAATCTTTAGAGAAACTAAAGACAGCAAAAGGCAAAGATGAGGAAAGAGAGCCAGTATAAAGGAACTGAGGAAGGAAATGGAACATCATTTGTACAAAACAGGAAGAAGACTGCTTTCTGTGGATTTCTGAGTATATGGAAGGGAGATGTGAAATTGGAAAAGTCAAGTTTCACAACTTTTTAGACTTGTACAATAAGTGCAAATAAGAAATTGAAGAAAGCATGGATGTTGGGAGCCTGAGAGAATAAGAAGGTAATGTTGTTATCAATAGCAGCAGGTAAGTTAGGAAGAGAGGAAAGATAATGAATCCTATTTTAGACGTAGAGTTTAAGACACCTGAGGGACATCCAGTTTGAACTGTCCCATAGACAGTCAGGGACATGAAATTGAATTTCAGAAAAGTCTATGGCTAGAAATATAGATAGGAGATTCATATAGAGATAGATAGATAGATAGATAGATAGACAAATAGATAGATGGACAGAAAGAAAGATAGAATAAGTGAACCCACAGAAATGATGACAGAACTAGAACTTATAGTATAGAAAGAAAAGTAGAAGGCCCTCATAAAGCTTTCTGTTACAAATGTCTATTCACCGTTGCCTGAGTATACCATGTTCATTTCTTTCTTCATAGTTTTCCAGTGCTATTGTCTCAATATGCCAGACTCTCCCCATCTAACCAAAGTATAATGATTGTTCAAGTCCCAATTCAAATATTAACCTCCTTGTATCTTTCCCTAAATGCCAGAATATTGAACCACTTAATTTTGAATTTTCTTAGAAAGATTCTGAAGATTACCTGACAAGATAAGGTACTAGACACTGAGGTCCTCTCAAGCTGAATTGTCAACAGTTCAAACTTTACTTTAGAGAGCACAATTATGAGGGAATGGTCATGAGGTATGATTGCTAAATACATGTTAACCCAAAATATTATTTTATGGAGAACTTGCACAAGGCAAGTGCTCACATAGTGGCAAGAAGAAGCAATTCAAAGACACTCTCAGGGTTTCTCTGAAGAACTTTAGTGTCAGTTGTGAGACACTGACTCACAACTGCCTCATACGGTGTGCTCACATCAAAGAAGGATCTACACAGGGCAGAGTCAAGATGGCAGCATAGAAGCAGGAGAACTCTGGGAGCTCCCCCCATAACAACCTCAAATATCTATAAAATCTGACTCTAAACAAATTTTAGAACTCCAGAACCCACAAAATGACAGAAAAACAAGGCTCCTGCTGAAGGCAGCCCAGCAGGTGGAGAGGAAGGGTTCATTGCAGTGTGCTGAGAGCTGAAACCAGCCGGGTCTGAAACCGCAGCTGTAGCCCCAGCACAGTCAGGACAAGCCGTGGCTGGATCTATCAGGAGAGTGGATCACATGCAGCTGTGGCAGTTTCCAGAATTATCAACCCATAAGAAACAAGGACAAAGTCAAAGGTCAGTAGAACTCAGCTAAATTTGGGGGAAAGGAAGGGTCTGGCCAAATGCCCCCATGTGGCTGTTACAGAGCTCTTGGCCTGCAGATTGCAGAGGGGCCAACTGATCATTTTGAGGCTAAGTACTCTTGCCTTAAACTGCCTGGATCAAAATCACAGTCTTGGGTGGTGGTCCTCAGATGCGTGCCCAGTGAGCCAAAGCTGGTGGGGGCTGCAGAGATGGCAACTCCCTAAAAGCTCCAGCGGTTGTGAAAATGCCAGCAGTTTGGGACAAAGCTCTCCCCTCTGAAAGCAGAGTTCTACCAAGCCCAAAAGGCAAGTAATTGACTGGCAACATGAGAAGGCAAAGAAAGAAAAGCAAGAACAGTAATCCAACTTTAGATTCCTTATTTGGGGACAAAAAGGATCAAAGCATGGAATGGGAAGTCAGAACTTCCACAATAAAAGCTTCCAGGAAAAATGTAAACTAGTAAAAGGCCATAGAGGAGCTTAAGAAGGATTTTGAAAATCAAATAAAAGAAGTGGAGGAAAAACTGGAAAGAGAAATGAAAATGATGAAAGAAAATCATGAAAAGACAGTCAACAACCTCACTGAAGAAAATAACACCTTAAAAAATAGACTAACTCAAATGGCAAAGGAGGCTCAAAAAGCCAATGAGGAGGAGAATGCCTTAAAAAGCTGAATTTGCCAGATGGAGAAAGAATCTCAAAAGCTTTCTGAAGAGAATAATTCCTTCAGAATTAGAGTGGAGCAAATGGAAGCAAACGACTTTAGGAAAAATCAAGATACTATTAAACAGATCCAAAGAAATGAAAAAATAGAAGGCAATGTGAAATATCTCTTTGAAAAAAACCACTGACCTGGAAAATAGATCCAGGAGAGACAATTTAAAAATTACAGGACTACCTGAAAGCCATAATCAAAAAAAAAAACCTAGAAATCATCTTTCAAGAAATTCTCAAGCAAAATTGCCGTGATATTTTAGAAGCAGAAGGCAAAATAGAACTTTAAAGAATTCACCAATCACCTCTTGAAAAAGATCCAAAAAAGAAAACTCCTAGGAATGTTATAGCCAGGTTCCAGAGTTCCCAGATCAAGGAGAAAATATTGCAAACTGCCAAGAAGAAACAATTTGGATATTGTGGAAACATAATCAGGGTAACCCAGGATCTAGTAGCTTCTACATTAGGGGATTGAAGGGCCTGGAATATGATATTCCAGAGATCAAGGAAACTGGGATTAAAACCAAGAATCACCTACCCAGCAAAACTGAGTACAATGTTTCAGGGGAAAATATGGGCATTCAATGAGGTGGAGGACTTTCAAGCATTCTTGATGAAAAAATAAGAACTGAATAGCAAATTTGACACTCAAATACAAGAAGCATGAGGAGGTAAACATGGAAAAGAATTCATAAGGAGCTTATTATAGGTGAACTATTTACATGCCAACATGGAAAAATGATAATTGTAACTTATGAAACTTTTCTCAGTATGAGGACAGGTGAAGAGAATATTAATGTGTGTATACAGATAGATAGATAGATAGATAGATAGATAGATACACACATATATAGATAGATATATAAACATATATATATATGGATATATATGTATACATACACATATGTCTATATAGGAGGGTATATATGCATATGTATACTTACATGAGTGTGTGTATATATGTATACATAGACAGAGGGCACAGTGTCAATCGATTAGGAAGGGATGATATTTTAAAAGGTAAAATCAAGAGGTGGGAGAGGAACAGAATGAGAGGAGACAGGGAGAGACAGAATGGGGTTAATCATTGCATATAGAAGAGGCAAGGGATAACTCTTACAACGGAGAGAAGAACAGGAAGGCAAAAGGGAATGGGTCAACCTTACTCTCATTGAATTTGGTTCAGGGAAGAATGGCATACACTCTTGTATCAGCAATGCAGTATTCACAATGCCTACAGTAACTATAAATATGCTGATATAGTTATTAATCACAAAATGGAACAGGCTCTCTACATAAGAAATATAGATAGTGCATTCATTTAAATACCAGAAAACTGAGTCCCAAAACCAGAAAGTCAAAGCCAACCCAGTAGTGATGAAGTTGGCACATGTGGTCAAA
>CM053583.1:74597368-74620329 GCA_028627135.1 Pseudochirops cupreus | reverse complement strand
GCTGGGTGCTCTTCTCCCCGCAATTCCCACTGACCTTGTTCTGAACGCTGCTGGCAGCTGCCGCTAATCCGCTCCTCTGCTCCTCCCATCCAGCTTCCCCCAGGGCACAGCCGCGGCTTCAGGCCAGGCTGGTTTCGGTTAGCAGTGCTGATATGGTTCCTCGTAGCCGAGCTGACTGTAGTGGGAAGTATCTTTGTGTGCGTTTTGGAGTTCTAGGAATGGTTTAGAGTCCTATTTTATTGGTATTTTGGGGTGGCTGTGTGAGAGCTGCAATATGTTGCTGCTGCTATGCCGCCATCTTGGCTCCACCCCCCCCCCAAATAGCAAGAATTTAATAAATGCGCTAGCTCGTCAGCTATCTGTTCATCTCTCAGTCTATTTTAAAAATCTTTCCTCGAGTTAACTTTAGAGCAGTATCACCTTTTATATACTTGTGTGTGTGAAACATACACACACACACACACACACACACACACACACACACAGAAAGAGAAAGAGAGACAGAGAGAGAGAGAGAGAGAGAGACACACACACACACACCTTTAGAAGTGCTGTGATATCTATGGACCCCTTCTCAAAATAGCACTTTTAAATAAAGAAAATGAAATGTGTAGGATAACAAAAGAAATCAATTATATTGAAATTCTGTTACCAAAATTAAAAAAAAAATTACAGACCTCAGGTTAAGAGTCTCAGCTTACAAGTAGACACAATGGCTTTCTTGACATTCTTTCTGATCAATAGTCCATCTCTTGTCTCTGCACCTGAAATTATTGCATTTTCTCCAAATGAAATCCTGTATTTTTTCTTAAAATTTTATATATGTAAATGTTGATTCCCTTGATAGAATGTAAGCTCCTTGAGAGACTGTTTCATTTTCAACTTTCTGTATTCCTAGCCACTAACACAGTGCCTTGTGGATAGTAGTACTTGATAACTGCTTTTTGAATGATAAATTATGTTTTAGACTGTCATTTTTAAACTGTATTATTGTTGTGTTTTGGGTTTATTTGTTTAGATAACTAATAATAATGTGATAATAATAACCATAGCAAGGATTTATATAATACTTTAAATACATTCACAGAATTTTACATATATTAATTTATTTGAGCCTAATTCTGATGTAGTTATTATAGGTTTGATTCTCCCTGTTTCACAGATAAGGAAACTTGGCCTTGGAATGTTTTTCTCTTTCCAAGGACACACACCTAGTAAGTTTCAGATAATGGATTTGAATCCAAATCACCCTGTTTCCAGATTTAATAAACTACCCACTATATCATATAGGGAATTATTTTCAAAAATCCATTTTGATTCTCCTAGCTTTCTTGTTGTTGGTTTTGTTGCAGTTCTGGGCGCTTTTCAAGTTGTTTTGACCTTGTAAGAGAATAGCAAAGCGGTGGAAGCTGTGAGTGTCCAGTGGCTGGACACTGAACTGGCTGACTGAACGATCACAAATTAAACACACATAGCATAATACCTGGTACAATGTTGTTGTTCAGTTGTTTACACATATCTCTATCCACTAAACCATCTAGGTGCCCCTATCTGGAACTTAATAGATGCTTAATACATGTTTACTGACTGATGTTGATTTGTATAGTTCTATTGGGTTTTTGACTTAGGCTCTTCTTTTATCTCATATAAGTATTTGTTCTATAGCCTCTGATGATTTTTCTGTCTTGGAGATCATTAGATATTCCATTGCAATTCTATTATTTTATTAAGAATTTCTCCTACATTTTCCTCACTGTTGAATCTCTTTTATAAATTTTCTCTTCATTCTCCTTCATTTATGTTAAACTAATCTTTCTAGATCACCACATTTCCTTAATTTTTCTACCAGATCTTAATAAATGTTCTGAAACACTTTGCAAAAGAAGCATTTGAACTTTGGGAACTTTTCTGCTGTTTGTGTCTTAGCTTCATTTTCTTTTACCCCATATTTTTCATTCACAGATTTGGAAGCCACCCCTCACCTACTTGTTTTTTTTTTTTTTTGTCTTTATTAAATTGTTAGTTTACTTTTATTTTACAAGATTCAGTTCCACAATCCACTGAGTTTCAAATTTTCTCCTCTCCCTCTCTTTCCCTCACCCCGCCATGGCAGCATGCAATCAAGTATAGGATCTGCAAATACTTTCCCATTAGACTTTAATCAGGTTACAAACAAGAATTTTAACAGATTGAACGAACAATGGGAAAGAGGAAAGAAAACGAAACAAGAAAAAGAAAGAGAGCAGGTAGCTTGCTTCAATCTGCATTCAAACTCTATTTTTTCTAGTTCTTTCTTAGAATGCAGTTATTTCTCTCCATCATGAGTCTTTTGGAGTTGTCTTATAACCCTGCATTGCTGAGAAGAGTCAGTCTATCACTGATACGTTGTATCTGTAATTGTATACAGATTTCTCCTGATTGTACTCTTCCCACTCAGCATCAGTTTGTATAAGCTCCTCCAGGGAAATATAAAGCCCATCTGCTCCTCATTTTGTATAGAACAATAGTATTCCATTATATTCACATACCACAACTTGTTTAGTCATTCCCCAATTGATGGGCATCCCCTTAATTTCCAATTCTTTGCCACCACAAAAAGAGCTGCTATAAATATTTTTGTACATATGAGTCTTCCTCCCACTTCTATTATCTCTTTGGGATACAACCCTAGAAGTAGTATTGCTGGGTCAAAGGGTATGAAATTATTTATAGCCCTTTGGGCATACTTCCATATTGCTCTCCAGAATGGTTGAATCATTTCACAACTTCAATGTTCCAATTTTTCCACATCCTGTCCAGCATTTGTCATTTTCCTGTTTTGTCATCTAAGTCAGTGAACCAGTGAAATGTAGTACCTCAGAGTTGTTAATAGTGACTTAGAGCATATTTTCATATGTTTATAGATATTTTTAATTTCTTCCTGTGAAAACTGCCTATTCATATCCTTTGACCATTTATCAATTGGGGAATGACTTGTACTCTTATAGATTTGACTCAATTCTCTGTATATTTTAAAAATAAGGCATTTATCAGAGACATTGGTTGTAAAATTTTTTTTTCCCCAATTTTCCACTTCCCTCTTAATCTTGGCTACATTGGCTTTGTACAGAAACTCTTCAATTTAATTGAAATTATCCATTTTGCATTTTATAATGCTCTCTAATTCTTGTTTGGTCAGTAAGACTTCCCCTCTCCATAAATCTGACAGGTAAACTATTCCTTGCTTTCCCAGATTACTTACACTATCATCCTTTATACCTGATTGTGCACCCATTTAGACTTGATTTTGGTATATGGTGTTAGATAATGATCTATGCCCAGTTTCTGACATACTATATTCCAGTTTTTCCAGCAGTTTTTGTCAAATAGTGAGATCTTATCCCAAAAAGTGGAGTCTTTGGGTTTATCAAATAGTGGATTACTATAGTCATTAACTGCTGAGTCTCACGAACCCAATTTATTCCATTGATCCACTACTCTATTCCTCAGCCAGTACCAAGTATTTTTGATGACTGCTGCTTTATAATACAGATTAAAATCTGGTATGACTAGGCCACCTTCCCTAGCATTTCTTTTCATTAATTGCCTTGATATTCTGGACTTTTTGTTCTTCCAAATGAATTTTGTTACTATTTTTTTCTAGCTCTACAAAATAATTTTTTTGGTAGATTGATTGGTATGGCACTAAATATGTAATTTAATATAGGTAAAGTTGTCATTTTTATTATATTAGCTTGACCCAGCTATGAGCAATTGATGTTTTTCCAGTTAGTTAGATCTGACTTCATTTGCATGAAAAGTGTTTTATAGGTCCTGGGTTTGTTTTGGCAGGGAGATTCCCAAATATTTTATAATGTCTACAGTAACTCTAAATGAGATTTCTCTTTCTATCTCTTGCTGTTGGATTTCATTAGAAATCTATAGGAATGCTGAGGATTTATGTGGATTTATTTTATATCCTGCAACTTTGCCAAATTTATTTATTGTCTCAAGAAGTTTTTTACTTGATTCTCTAGGATTCTCTAAGTATATCATCATGTCATCTGCAAAGTGTGATAGCTTAGTCTCTTCTTTGCCTAATTTGATTCCTTTGATTTCTTTTTCTTCTGTAATTGCTATTGCTAACATTTCCAGTACCAGATTGAATAAGAGGGGTGAAGTGGACATTCTTGTTTCACCCCTGATCTCATTAGAAATGCTTCTAGTTTATCTCCATGAAATATAATACTTGCCAATGGCTTTAAATAGATGCTACCTATTATTTCAAGGAAGAGTCCATTTATTCCTATACTTTCTAGTGTTTTCAATAGGAATGGATGTTGTATGAATGTTGAATGGATGTTTGTCAAAAGCCTTTTCTGCATCTATTGAGATGATCATGTGGTTTCTGCTAGTTTTGTTGTTGATATGATCAATTATACTGAAGTTTTTCCTAATATTGAACCATCCTTGCATTGCTGGAATAAATCCTACTTGATCAAAGTGCATTATTCTTGTGACAGGTTGCTGTATTCTTTTTGCTAATATTTTATTTAATATTTTTGCATTATATTAATGAGGGAAATTGGTCTATAATTTTCTTTCTCCATTTTGTCTCTTCCTGATTTAGGTATCAGTACCATATTTGTGTCATAAAAAGAATCTGGTAGGACTCCTTCTTCACTAAATTTCCCAAATACTTTATAGAGTATTGGAATCAATTGTTCTTTAAATATTTGATAGAATTCACTAGTAAATCCATTTAGCTCTGGAGATGTTTTCCTAGGGAGTTCACTGATGACTTGTTCAAATTCTTTTTCTGAGATGGGGTTATTTAAGTAATTTACTTCCTCTTTAGTTAATCTGGGCAACCTTTTTTGTAAATATTCATCAATTTCACTAAGATTGTCAAATTTATGTGCATACAATTGGGCAAAATAATTCCTAATTATTGTTTTAATTTCCTCTCCATTGGAAGTAGATTCACCCTTTTCATTTTTGATACTCATAATTTGGTTTTCTTCTTTCTTTTTTTTTTATCATATTGAATAAGGGTCTGTCAATTTAATTGGCTTTTTTCATAAAATCAGCTCTTAGTTTTATTTATTAATTCAATAGTTTTCTTGAATTCAATTTTATTATTCTCTCCTTTGGTTTTCATTATCTCTACCCTCACCTACTTATTTATCTTTTGTTTCTTTGTTTTTTCAATCAGCTGCTATTTTTCATTTTCTGTGAGATAACTTTCCTTGTGAAAATTTTTAATTTTATTTCCCGTCTAACTTTCATTTTCCTTTGTGGCACTTTTTTGTTGCTACTGGTTGTTATTTTTGAGGTGATTTAAGGAAACTTAGTTCAGAGAAATAATAATTCTACCATCTTGCCTTTCTCTAATAATTTCTTATAAATAAATTTTATAAAGGTTGTATGAAATTAGTGTACATATGTGTCAAATATATACTTGATGAAAAATAAAGATATGAGAAAAGAACATTTTTGTTTTCTACAAATAGTATTCTACAGCAGACCATTTCTTGACAGTCACACACTTGACTGAAAGATACATAGAATGAAATATTCCATTGGGTTTAACATTTAAATTATAATTCTTGGGTTCCTTCAAGGCTCAGCCCAGATACATTCTTCTAAAGACAACTTTTCTGTATTCCATTAGTCATAATTAATTTCCATCTCCTAAATTTAGCTTTAATATACTTGTTTTTTAATTTTATTTTTATATTTTATACATATTTTATTTATTTTTATTTTATTTCATCCTCAAGTAGAAGACAAGCTTCTTGAAGGGAAAGAGTAAGTTTCTCTTCTGTATTTTTATCTTTAACACTTTTGCATATGGCAAGTAATTTGAATTGAATCATAAAGAAGCATTTGTTTCAGCAGGACAAAAATTAGTATTAAACATGTTGAGCTCAACCCATCCAAAACTGAACAGATTTTCTCCTAGTTGCCAGCTGTGTACCCATTTATTTTTTTATTCTGATTTGTTTTTTCTTTTCTGCTACTGATGGTGGGGGTAATGGGGCAAGTTTTGTGTGAAAAAAATGAAATCAGCAAAACTTTTTTTTAAAAATACAAAATTTAATATAGAAATATGCTTTATATGACTTCACATGTAGATTGGGTATCATATTTGCTTGCCTTTTCAATATTTGGGTAAAGAGCTAGAGGAAGGGAAAGAATATGAAAATCAAAAATTTTAAATGCTTTATTAATTTTGATAAATGAGTGATTATTTATTGACATCAAAGGAGGAAAAAACTTGGATAAAAGATGTCATCAGGGCATATATGATAAGAAAAGATAGGGCAGTAAGGTGGTATAGGCTAGAGATGACAAATTAATACTTGGGTGAACCATTGATATCCTCATGATATCAGAAGACAGCAAGGGGAATCTTTTACTTTTTGTCCACTTAGAGGAGATCATAGTCAAGAATAAGGAATGGACAGGCAAGAATGGCCCATGATCTGCATTTTTGAAGGAATACCCAGATCAAGGAGATAATGGATCCATTTGAATATTTGTATATTTCACAGCAAAGAAAACTGAGCCCTAGAGGAATGAAGTTGCTGGTCCAAAGTCATATACATAATCAGCAGCAAAGCTTGTATTTGAACCTGAAACCTCCAACTCCCATGAATATGAAAGCTTTGTGATATTATTAGTGTAGGGAATTCCCAATGCGAGGAACTCTCTCCACTGAAGAATATTGAAACTCCTCCATGACTTAATAGCTAAAGTCATAGGGAATTACTTGAAGTACATAGATTCTAAGTGAGTTGTCCAGGATTATGCAACTTGTAAGGATCAGAGATAAAATTTGAACCCTTATCTTCCTCACTCTAAGTACAGTATTGATTCTCTTTTATCATTCTGCTTCATCAATCCCATGGAAGCAGGTAAAAGTTACAGTTCCATTTAATGTTTTGTGTCCACTTTTCCTTTTCTAAAATGCCATCCATGACAAATCTTCCAGGATGGATTCTTCCTTTAGCTTTGCTCTTAGAAGTTTATCTATTTTAAACATTTGCATTATTTCTATGCTAGCAACGTGAATTATATTTAACACAATGTTTTTCTCTAGCCCTGAGGGGCCAAAACAACACTGAAACTGGCTCATATTCTGCCAAAGGCAAAAATATAACTTTTACCATTTCTCCACCTCCATATTTTAATAGTAAGAGAAGACACCTGGTGTATTGAAGAGAGTGAGGGCCACTCTCTGAGTCACAGAGATATGGCCCAACTTCATCTCTGATACTTACTGTGTGATCCTGGACAATTTGCTGTCAGTGCATCTAATATCCTCATACTACAAGTTAGGCAAAAACTGTTGATATGTATTAATAGAGGGAGTTTCTACTCTGTGATTTTTGAGCTCTGATAAAGTTAGTTCTAAACAAATGTCAGCTTTATACCCTTCCCTAATAGTATGCCCTGAGTAGCATAGTAGATACATAAATTATATATAGTTTCTAGCTCATCTCCTGCATCCAGGAACCAGGGAAACAATTCCTATGCAGAAAGCACCAGCCATCCTTACCAATTGCCAAAGAATTACTGCCTTAGGGGTAAACCAGCTTAGGTGATACAGCAAGATACCCTGAGGAGAGACAGGAGTCAGTCTGTCTTGGGCAAGTCAAACCAAAACACCTTGTTATCTACCACTTCAGACCCAGATGGAGACTGCCCAGGAAACTGTAGCAAAGAACTTTGAACAACACCCTGGTGACCATCAGTACTACTTTTATCGCAACCCTTGCAGCCAATACCTGGGGAAGCAACTCTTGTGGACGTAAGGCCAACATTTACCAAGTAGTTGCTACCAATAGATTAGGCAAGCCAAAGCCTTAAAACACTGTGAGGGGGAAAGAAGAGGTGGCATATACCAAGCAAGTTAAACTATGCCCATTACTGTAACCACCACTTTCCCTCAAACCCTGATGGGAAAGAGTCCAAGACTATGAACCTGTGAGAAACCTTGGGAGTAGTAATGTCAACCAGACTACTGACGCCACTTCAAACCTGGACCCCACAGGTTTAACTAAAGGAAGAAGTTACTGTGGAAAAGTGGACTGCCTTCCTTGCCAGCATCAATACCAATCATTGACCAATTGCCATCAATGAGCAGATGAGCCCAATATCCTTAGGAAGTACCCCCCAGAGCCCTGGTCCTACTTCTAGTCTGCTAAAATCATCATTCTATGAAATAACCCCCTTTGAAACATGACCTGGGGATACTATAGCCAAAATTACTGAAGATCCAGAAATAAAATAAAAGTCCTTGTCACAAAAATTCTTGTTGTTGTCTGATGGTTCAACATCAGAAATTAATATGATCCCCACCCTCAGTGGCCATGGAATTAAAGACAATTCATTATCATCCACTGTGCTATGGAGTCCTAAGGACCATGGGACTTTTCCATCTGACTTCAACTTAAATTTTCTCCGTCTGTGTTCTCCCCATTAGTATAGCAACAATTGTCTTATTTTCCTATTTATATCTCTGATACTTGACACACTACTTTGTACATAGTAAGTGTGTAATAAATGTTTTTTTCATTCATTCATTCAATAAATCTCTCTTAACCCTCAGCTTTACACCCACAATGCAAAAACCTCATTTACCTAATAATAACTGTTAGCATTTTTGTGGCAGCTTAAGTTTTGTGCAGTGCTTGATGGATATTATCTGATTTAATCCTTACAAAAACAACCCTGGAAGATAGGTACTATTATTATCCTCATATTACAGATGAGGAAACTAAGGCAGATCAAAGTTAAGCAACTTGCACAGGCTGACACAGCCAGTAAATGTTTGAGGCTGGATCTGAATTCTGGTGTTCCTAACTCCAGGTTCAGCACTCTAGTCACTCTACCACTTAGTATGTCTCACCCTTTCAATAGTTCAGAGCCAAATGGACATGACTCCCTTGTCATGTCTATAGAACTATGAAACTGTTAGCTACCCATACCATATATGACTAGGAAGCAGATTTTAATTCAATGGGATGAAATTATTCTGAACCGTTAGAGCTGTCCAAAAATAGAATGAGCCACCTTGGGAACTAATGAGTTCTCTTTCATTGCTGCTATTTAAACAGGGCAGGACAACTATTTTCAGGGATGCTATCAAAGAAATTCTTCCTCATATGTGTTTGACTAGACCTCTTAACTCCCTTCTAACACTGAGATTCTGTGATGCTAGAATAATTCATGTCATGTGGGCATGATTAATTCTCTTTCCATACTGTATTATTTCATACCTTTTCCCCTATCTACTCCAGATCCTAACAGCATTTGCCCTTTGGAGATTCCACTTCAATGAACATTAAAATTAATGTTCCCCATGCTGATATAAAGTTCTTTGGGGGAAAGGCAAATTGTTATGTGAGTTTGTACTCATAAAACCAATAGTATACAGAGTCAAAATGACATCACATCCATGACCACTGTACTCTTGAATGAGACTGGACATACCACCTAAGATCATTCTTGAGCAGAATTTCTTTTAATTCTGAGTGCTTCAACAGTGACAAACAGTGCCCAAGGATGCCATCAGCTGGCCTGAGGCTTATGGGAAAGGAGAGGAAGACCAGTGTTCATTTGGCTCCATGCCTAAATTCCTATAGTTCTAACAGTGCATGCCACCAATATTAGCAGTTAATCATATACCATCCCAAATAGCTCCCTATTGAGAAATAACATGGAGCAATGAATGCAGTGCTGATCTTATGGTGAGGAAGGCCAAGGTTTAAATTGTGTCTCTGACAAATATTAACTCTCACTATATTCTAGACTTTGAACTTCTTACCACATCTGTAATGGTAATAGGATTTGAAGATATTCCATGCCCCTTGTATTGGCAAGCTAGTGGGTACTTGGCACTTTGTTTCAAGTGCATAATTGTGTCAAGTATTGAGACCCAGAACTTGTGAATCCTGCAGTGGGATGAACTTGCTGACATGGCAGGAAGGGATGGGACAGGGAAGAGATTTTTAGAACAGAACTGGTGGTGGCAGAACTTCTTCTTAGAGCCAGCCAGAACTTCTGCTGAGGACTTCTGCTGAGAACTGCCAGGAACAATAACTGCTGGGAACCAGAACTGCTGGGAGCAAGCAGCATTGAGACTAAGCAGCTACCATGAGTAAGGAGAGGAGGATCTTTGCCTGAGGGAGCCTGTTTTGTTTTGAAGGCTTGGGAATGTGGGTGTTCACTGCATTAACTATGTGAGACAAGTTTGTGGCTACTGTAATGACTTCAGTTTTCTGGTTTTCGGACTCAGCGGTCTGGTATTTGAATAAATGCTTTGGCTCTGTCCTCCATGTGGAAAGTCTGTTACATTTTGTGATTCACAACTACACCAGGATATTTATAGTCACCATGGGTGTTGAGAATATTGCATTGTTGTTACAACACCCCAGATAGATATCTAAGAATTCAAGTTACAGAAGAATGGCTAATTTTGACTGGTAAAAGATTGGTCCATATTAGCATTCTTAACCTCAGGTTCATAAACTTATAATATATTTGGATATATATTTGTGTGTGTGCGTGTGTGCACTTGTGTGTATAAAACACATACATATATACTCATATGCATATATGTATATATAATACTTATATTGATAATTGCAGTTCAATATGGTTGGTTTCCTTCTGTTATTCTTTTTATTTTCTTCTATGCATTTAAAATCATGGTTCTGAGAAGACATGCACAGCCTTCATCACACTGTCCTGGGGGGTCTATGACACACAAAAAAATTAAGCTGCTTTGCTTTATACTGATGAAATGACTGGGCCAGATCCATTGTTCCTTTGTATTCTGTATATATTATCTCACTAGTTATATATTTGGGGGAAAGGAGGCTTGGTTTTGTTTTTTTAACTCTCCTAGAGGTCAAGGGCTCTGTTTTATTTTTCTCTATCCCTCCACATTAATCTATATCTGGTCACAAGATATCTACTACCTAGAAAGCCTTCCTTCAAATCTTATGCATTTTTTGTCATTGGAGGAGCAGTATAGTTAGTATAGGGCAGAGTGCCCAATTCAATTATAAATGGGGGCCATAAACCACACATAAGAGTCCATGAAGACTACATGTTGAATTATTTTTTAAAATCTAATATTATTTCTATTTTCTTGTATTTTATCAATTATGTTAAATATCTCAAAATTACATTTTAATCTGATTCGGGCTGCCTTTGAGAGTGCTGGTGGCCCAATGCAGCCATCCACAAAATGTTTGACACCTCAGATCTAGGAGATAGAGTCCTTGTCTTAGAATCAAGACCTGGGTTGACTCCCTACCCCCACTCCATGACACTCATTAGTTTATAGATAATTACTATATATGGTTTAGTTGACAGGGCTGGACTTGGAGCCAGGAAGTCTTGAGTTCAAATTCTGCCACAAATAATTACTAGTTGTGTGATACTAGGTAGTCTAACTTCTGTCTGCCTCAATTTCTTCATCTGTAAAGTAAGGATAATAATAACACCTTCCTTAAAAAGCTGGCGAGAGAATTACATGAGAGAATATATGTAAAACATTTTGCAAACCTTAAATACTATAGAAATGCTGGAGATGATATTTATTATTCACCAATCTGAAATTCAGTTTCCTCATCTCCAAATAAGAATAGCAGTTGATGCTAACTCTCCCAGTGTTTCTGTGAAGATTTAGTCAGGTAATATATGTTAAGGTTTTTTCAAAAAAACTTAGAGGGCTAATATAAATGTTGGCTATGTTGCTGTTATTAACCATTGTGAGATTCATTTTCCTCATCTGAAAAAGAACCATGACAATATCCCAATATTTCTGCTTTGTTGTAAGGATAAAATGATATAATGTATGTAAGGTATCTTGCCAACTTTAATGCATTTCATAAATGTGAGCTATCATTATCCTAAATCCAGCATAGTTAGGCACCACCTTCTCTGACCACACTAGTCTGAAGTGTTTCTTCTGAAACCTGGAGCATTTCATATCTGGGCCACTCATTTGTCTCAGGTTAGTTAATGCTTTTTATCCTTTATTGGTTTTTCATTTGTATATATCTGATGACAACAGGGGTGAGGGCAAGGAAGTCATATGCTTTTCAGCAACATTGCCACCTATATAGAGGATTTAGCAAAGCATCATCATATATGGTTCTTCATGATCTCTGACAATAACCTCTTGGAAGTACATAATGCAAGTGTTGTTATCCCCTTTCTAACTGCAAAGAAACTGAAGTCTTTACTCTAAGGATGTGGTTTGTATGCCCCTATCCTAAGGACTCATACTATCTGGTCTTATAACCAGGTAGACTTCACTGCTCACATTATTCATATGTTTACCCATGGCCTGCCTGAGAAGTACCTTATGTTGTTTGTAATGTTTCATGAATTGAATAATTTGCATAAGAAAAGAGAGAGAAAATTGTAGGGTGTGGGCACCTTAGATTATTTCGAAGGAAGAGCCTTCTGAGGATGCTGAAATTCGAATCAGCTAGCTACATGACTTTCTAGATGTGCCACTTTAAAACATCAGAGAATGTGTGACCAACGTAAGGTTAAGGCTATTAATCACTTTTTAAAATAGAGATAAAACATGTATTTTAATCCAAAACTTGAAAAATATAGCAACACTTTGGGTTCATGCATACAAGGTTAACCACTGTAGTTAAAAGTTGTGGATCATGGGAACTTATAGGAATATTACCCACTGAAAGAATGTAAAGAGGAGCTAGTCTTTATGCAGTGACATACCAGGAAGCTTCTCACTGGGGATTTTCACAAATCCTATTTTATTTTGCCAGAGACAGAAGAAAAGATTCTTAGGAAGAGTTTTAGAAAATGATTAATTTTAATCTCACAGCACAAGATAGGTATACTTTTATATTATTAGTTTAAATCCTTACCCTTTTATTGCAAATGGAAAAAAACCCATTATAGTAGCATAGTGAATTCAAATAGAAAATGCAATAATTACTACACCCACCTCTTTGCTGGCTGAAAAAAAATGCCAACATAAAAGTTTGATTTTTCAACATGAGATCAGCATAATTGTTATAAAGGGTCTTACCAGCGTGTTCAAAAGCTAATTCTGGAATAACTATGATGAGAGTATCCAACTACATGATCCTTTTGGGAAGTACCAATCAGTTCTGGGTTCGTGGGGCTACCTGTGGTCCTGTGCGGACAGGCAGAATGTTGTGTAAGGGGTCAACTTCAGAGAATCAGTTCAAAATCTACAAAATGGTCCATGTTCCATATGCTGGTCATTAGTTTATAGTGTTTATAACTGTTATATGGAAAAATTCACATGAATGTAGTTTATAGTGTTGGAATGGGGAGCTCAGATGTGGATTCTCCAAATTTGGTTAGATTAATAATTCTAAAGAGAGCAAAGAAGTTAATTTCTTACAATCCTCCTCAGAGGGGATAATTTTATATGGAGGACTAGATAGGGATAGGGACTGGACCTGGGATTTCATTGTTACAGGAAACTTCTTAATGAAGAAAGTCCTAGGAACAACACCTCCTCACTACTTAGTCTTTTTTTTTTTTGCTTTTTGCAGGGTGGAAGGCAGGGCTATTGGGATTAAGTGACTTGCCCAAGGTCACACAGGTAGTAAGTGTTAAGTGTCTGAGGTCAGATTTGAACTCAGATCCTCCTGACTCCAGGGAGTTATCTAGAGCTTTGGGAATTTAGTTGACTTGTCCAAAGTCACACAACTATTTTGTATCAGAAGAAGAAGTTAACGATAATCAGATTGTGTCATTGCTACCCTCATGGTTTAAAATTTATTCAGTTCAATTTGGCCACCTTTTATAAACTGTGTATTACATGTAAGTCCCTTTTTTAGGAACTGGAGTTCCAAAGAAATAAATACAACCATCCTTGCTCTCAAGAAGCTTAAATTCTACTGTATAACCACATACAGACCAAATGCAGATAAAGATTAAGAAGACACAATCTCTTTCTCTCAAAAAATAGAAAGCTATTTTATTAATAAAATCACATTATTATGAGTCACTTCCACACCAGACCAGCAAAAAATGAGAGGTTACCCAGGCTTTCAAAACCTATAGCAACTGAGTAAAAGCACTGGCAGATCCTATTAATCTGGAAAGGTTCTTAGTGTAGGCCTAGTGACAGGCTCTGCCTTTTGTCCAAGGACCAGACTAGCCAGCTTTAGAGAGGCCCATCACCAGGGGGGTTGGTAATGAGGACATGGACACTTTTTTTGGCCACAGCAACTAATGAAACATGGCAGGGTTATAGTCTGCATCAATTAGGGAGATCAAATCACTACTTCTTTGTTGCTGTTGTTGTTACTTAGTCATTTCCAACTCTTCATGTCCGCATTTGGGATTTTCTTGGCAAAGATAATGGAGTGGTTTGCCATTTCCTTCTCCAGCTCATTTTACAAGGGAAGAACTGAAGCAAATGGGGTTAAGTGATTTGGCCAAGGTCACATAGCTAGGAAGTGTCTGAGATTTGAACTCAGGAAGATGAGTCTGGCACTCTATCAACTGTACCACCTAACTGCCTGGAGGAAACTCAAGCAAACAGAGGTTAAGTAACTTGCTGGTGATCATACAGCCAGTATCTGAAGTCAGATTCTGAACACAGATCTTCCTGATTGCAGGGCCAGTGCTCTACTCATTCTGCCCCCTAGCTGCCTGAATACTATCTAGATTACGGTAAAGGCCAGCCAGTTATAGACTTAAGGGTTTGATCTTGGCCTTGGCCTGATTTTGTTCTGCCATACAATAAAACATTTTATAAAAATTAAAAAAAAATAATCTTAGCTACAAAAAGTTTCAAAAGCAAGTAGTGGGGCTGATTTGAACACAGAACAGTGTTCTCCTCCCTGGATAAGATGATCTCTTCAAATATCATCACCATGGGGCTAATTCAGCCCTGAAAACTCAACACTTTCCCACCTCCCTCACACTCATCTCCCCTCAGATTTAGGGGCTGGAGGGAAGAGTACTAAACTCCTCTCAAAGATTTCTTTTATAGAGGGCAGGATTGCACTCCTCACCCTATGCCCCTTGTTATCTTCTCTCCCTAACCACCCTCCCTTTCCTGCTTCCATTTGTGTGTTATGGTAAGCTTCTTGAGGGCAGGGCCTCTCTCCCTTAAAAACAAAAAAAATCAGCACTTAGCACAATGCCTGGAACTGAGTAGACACTAAACAAATATTTATTGAATTGAATTAATGAATTGAATTTGACCTGGGGCAATAATTTTTAAGACTTACCTCAGGTTCCACCCTAGGACTTTCTAGAACCTACTCTCTTTTAATTAATTCCCACCAGTTAAAATGCAAGTTTCCTGAGGGTAGTCACTATTTCATTTTCCTTTTTGTGAGCCCAGAGCACACTCACTGCCTTTCACAAAGTAGAAACACAATTTTCATTGAATTGAAGAAAAGTGTACTTGAACACAGGAAACTAGATTCTTGTCCTGATTCTACAAGCAGCTAGCTATGTGACCTTGACTAAGTTACTTTAAACTTTTTGGGCCTCCATTTTCTCTTCTGTGAAATGGGTGTGTTGGATCATTCAATCTGTAAAATTCCCTTAATATTCTTTGATTCTGTGATTGTCCAAAGATCTAGAAGTAAAGAAATGGAATTTAACTTATCCATATCAAGACATGCTAAACTCAAATCTTACTCATGAACTTAATTCACTTCCAGTTCATATTTCTGAAACCCCAAATGAACTGTTGGTCTAAAAAGCCTTATTAACAGCCCACAGTGCTGGGGAGCTTCAGTTTGTGAAATGTGGGTGAGGACATGTTGCCAGAAGTGCTTTTAAAAGACAAGGGGAAAAGGAAAGTGTGGTTGACTGGATTACATCAGATATGTAATTCCGGTTGGCGGGTATTCTAGTAAAGCAGTGTAAATACTTTACTGGTATTGCTATGTTCCTACCTAAGTGGGGAGAAAAAGTTACCAGTTTCAGAATAACAAGTTTTAGCACCCAAGTTTATCTTATTTCTTTCTCTGAATTCCATAATTCACAGACACCCAAATACTAGGCAGTCATTGACCATGTTGGGAAATATGGAAAAAAATAAAATAGAAGAGTGGCCCAGTAACAACAACAGCAGCAACATCTACACATTTGTTTGTTTCCTAAATAGGAAGGAAGGAAGGAAGGAAGGAAGGAAGAAAAAAAGAAAGAAAGAAAGAATGAAAGAAAGGAAGGAAGGAAGAAAGAAAGAAGGAAAGAAAGAAAAGAAAGGAAGGAAGAAAGAGGAAAGAAAGAAAAGAGAAAGAAGCTTCATTTTAAAAGTATTCTCAAATTCTTTTCTGTCCTGAAGTTCTGAACTGTTTTTTAAAATATATTTTGAAAACTATTTTTCAATATGATTGGTTTCCATTGTAATCCTATGCATTTTATTTTACAGGTTAAAATATTATTCTAAAAAAAAAATATTATTCTAAGAAAGACTCTATAGACTTTGCCAAGCTACCAAAGGTGACTTATGATCACAAAATGGTAAGAACCCCTCACCTCAGAGAGTGAGTGTGGTAGGAATTCAGAGAAAGAAATAAAAGGAGTGGGGAGAAGCTAAGTTCAGAAAGACTCTTTGGGAGAGCAGGAGCTTATTCTGAAATTTATCAAAATAGTTTTATATATTCTAAATTCGTTCAGTCTTAATAATGATAATATTAAATATTTAATAAGCATCTCCTGATTGCAGAGCACTGTGAGACAAAGCTTAGGTAGAATTTCAATGACCTCACAGTTTAGTAGCGTGAGTATAAAAAAAAATTAATCAGTTACAATTAACAATAATACAAACTGTAACATTATATATTTAACAAATCTCAAATACAAGGAATTATGTGAGGTACAATTGAGATCATTTTATGTGATATGTTCAGAGCTATTTCCATTCTGCAAAAGACACCATTCAGTTAGAAAGATGGTAAATGATTTGTCTAAGATCATGTAGTTACTACAGGGGCACAGCTGGGTCCAGAATCTGAATCCTACTGCAGTGGTGTTTTTCATTGTTCTATGTTTCCTCTTCAGTTGGACTTTGCAGGGAGGTTAAAATTTGGATATGGTGAAGGGAAGGGGAAAAAAGTAAAGGCTGAGGTCTGAGGAGACAGACCAACTCTAGAAACCCTTCTAATTCTAAAGAATTGTCTTTTTAAAAATAATAATTGAGAGCTTTTATTGTTTGTCAAAACATATTCTAATCCTTGTTGAAACCCTTGTCTGGCATGTAGTTGGTGCCTAATAAATGCTTGATTTATTGTTTGATTTAATATCCTGTGATGTGACTTTCAACATTGTGCAAGGTTATTTAAGACCAGGGTTTGATATGTTGACTGGAGCCTTCAGTTAGAGCCGCTACCGCGACCGCTAATAGGCTTGGAAATTTGGTTGCCAAATAAATTGTAACATACTACTCTGTGGTGAAATTCTAATGAAATTCACTTCACATCTTAACCAGAAGAGTTAACTCAGCTGCTTATTAACAAATGCTTAAAAATAACACAATACTTTGCAAAATAGGCCTAGATTTATAGTGAGTGGCTCATGATCTAAAACAGCTGGGCAAATTATCACAGACCTACAGGTCTGAAAGAAATTAGACCACGCCTAAAAGAAATCAGGTGGTGGTCAAGTACGGAAGTTAATTAAAATTGAAAGTTCAAAATACAAGCCATCAACACAGTTATGTGCTTTTTTTTTTTCCAGACTGCTGGTCTCAGACTCACATGTGAGGTTTTCCAAAATATTTGTCGATGCTGAGATTTACCATTAATGTAAACAAATCACTTGTACTTTCTGATCCCTGTATCCTCATCTGTAATATGTGTACTTGACAATAAGCTATACCATGTATCATGGTCAGCCTCTGGCAAAACCATCCCTGCAGAAAGGCTAAACCGGGGGCAGGCCTAACTGGCAGGCCTCAGATCTGTCAGAGAGGTAAGGGCATGTCTACTTCAAGTATGTGAAGACATCTCCCAGCAGACTGGGAGGATGAGAACAACTTGTTCCAAAGATGATAGAGTCAGCTGAAGTAGACACTACGAAGTGCTTAGAGCATGGGCAGATATCAACTGGGCAGGTCATTAACTGCATTTCAGGCCATCTTGACTTTCCTCTTGTTACTGGACTTTGATGACTCTGAAAGAGAAAGTGAGGCTGACTACTTTGTGCCACTCTGTCTCACTTAAATCCAATTCACATGGAAGTCAAGACATCACCCCATGATGTCATTGGGCGTCTTTGAAAATGAAGGACAAACAACAATGAGGACAGGATTTCAACCCGTGTCTCCTGACACCAAGTCTCAACTAGTTTCCTTGCCACAATGCTTCCACCTGAATGTTGCTGAGAAACCACATGATTTATTGATAAATACTATATATTAGTCTTCAAGTCAGAAACTCTCAGCTTAGCTATTTCCTAATTTGTGTTCTGAAGATTTATTGAAGGCAGATTTCTTTCTTTCGGCAGAAGTGAACCAAGCCCTCTTAAGGTCAGTTCCCATTAAATCAAGTCCAAGGGGCCACTAAAATTATTTGGCTGCATTGGAATTTCATTCTTTTAAATATTGCTGAAAGTAAGTGGGCCTTCAGGTAGCACTTGCAATTCTTTTGTTACAGGAATTTTTTTTTTATTCCTGTGTTGTTTTAAGAATGACCCTTGAAGGTAAAATAGGGAGCAATTCGTGGAAGTTGTATTAGAAAGTCAACATCTACCTTTCTGTACGGAAGTGGAATGGCCTTTCTCTGGATGAAGAGGGTTCTTCCATATCTAGAAGTCTTCAAGCAGAGGTTGACCAGCTTCTTTTTGGCCATTTTGTAGAGGTTATTCATATTTAGATATAAATTGCCCTGGGTGATCTCTGGGTTCCTTACATATTTGAGATTTTTTTTTTAATTCCATGACCTGCAAGGTAATGATATGAGGACTGGAGAATGGGAAAACTGAGTAGATCTTCTCCTCACATTCTACATGTGAAAACCTAGCTCTGAATTCTTTCAATTGTCAAAAAATCTTTAGCCATTGTACTTAATTTTTGTTTTTAGAGAAAATCAAAGACAAAATATAATCTTATGGAGGTTGTTGGTGGAAAGAGCATTCCAGGAGTGGAGAGACCTAGGTTCCAATTCAAGTCTTTCTCTAACTTGCTGTGTGACCATAGACAATTCACCTAACTTATCTGAATCTATAAAAGTAAAGACTTACAATACTAATAATATAATAATTGTGTATATTACAAAAGTTTTGCAACATAGAAATTCATAAGGTTGAGATAAAGTAAAATAATATTTTATCCTTGAATCAATGGAGAAAGAGAGACACTGGGATTTATTTCACAGAGCAGTAGCATCATCAGGCCTGAGCATTTGCAAAATCATTTCAGTAATTGTATACAGGATGAACTGGAAAAGAGAAGAAACTTGAGTTACCTAGAGAGATTAATTAGGAGGCTATTGTAATATCACGAACAAGAGGTGAGGAAAGCCTGAACTAAGGTGGTAGCTGGGAGAGAAGAGCAAACTGAACAGATCATAAGATTTGGCATCCCTTTGGTTATATGGGATGAATAAGAGTGAAGAGTTGAAGATGACACCTGGGTAAACCTGAGTGACTGGAAGGATGGTGCTGCCCTCCATAGAAGTAAAGGGAAAAAGGTGGTGTATTAAAGGCTGATGTGCAAATCATGATCCATCCATACTTTATCCTCCCGTGAGAATCTTTCTCATCTCAAATGAAAAGAGGATTTTGATATTTAGTCATACTACCAAAGAGTAGAGAGCCCAGCTTCTCTCTGTAAAGTGCCTGCCAGAGTCTCATGTTTTTGGAGATCTGGAGGTAGATGTCCAGGGCTAGAAGACACACAATGGCATTTGCCTAGTTGCTGCTGTGGGGTAACCATGTAGTAGTTAGGCTACAGCTGTCCTGAGAGGTCTATCTTGACTCAGAAAGGAGGAAGTTGTGAGCTTGTACAATAAAGGGAGGGAGTACTTGAAGGTAGTTTTCAGTGATAAGGGGAGTATTGGTTATTTTGTCACAAGTCCCATGAATGGCTATCGCTTTGCACTTGGCTGACTTCTTTAGGATCAAAGCATAGCCCCCACTTTGGGGAATACTGGATTGAGGAATCACTAATTATGGATTATTGTTGCTAATTGCTAATAGATGGAAAACAATAAAGTTGTGGTGCATTAATGTAATGAAATATTTTTTACTCTATAAGAAATGATGAATATGAAGAATATAGTACAATATGGGAAGACTTACAGGAACTGATGCAAAGTGAACAGAACCAGGAAAACTACGTAAACAATATCTTTGCAAAAAATGGAAAGACAAATAACAGAAACAAAGATTGAAAGGGAAAGCAGAAATTATAATGATGAAGAAGAGATATCTTGGGGAAACATGGGTGTGGGACAGTTCACATGCTATCTACTTTAGTTAAATTGGTGACTAGTTTGACAGAATTAATTTTTTTACTGTTTCTTTTCATTTTTATTTATTTCAAAGCATGTCTTTCTTTGTGCAGAGATAGGAGGGATATATTAGGAGATGAAGATGATATAAAAACAATAGATATTGATAAACATCTCGAAAATAAAATGAGACTGTTAGACAAGGTATCATTAAGTTCCTATACAGTTTATGATCCTGTGATTCTATGAAATGAGGAGGGTGCGAATTGTCCTTGTTCTGCTTACTTCATGTTGTTGTTCTAAGGATAAAATTAGATATTTTTATGCTATCCTATAACTGTAAAAAATGCTACACAGTTATGAGTTATTATTACGGTATAAGAATTCAATGAGAGGCACTATGGCTTAGTGCTAGGAGTAGTAGACTTTGAAATTAGAAGATCTGAGTTGAACTTTTGCCTCTAACCCCTACTAGTTATGTGATTATAGGCAAGTCTCTTAACCTCTGTGTGCCTCAGGTAAATCTCTAAGGCTATCATTAATAAATGTGTTGCTAATGTATATTTGTGGAAGGAGTTTCCCACGCTGATAATTCTCCTGATAAGATCAGAGGTCCTTCCACTCAAAAAAGAAGAAAAAAAAAGTTTTCCTCTTCTCTTTGGCCTAGAGAAATATGTCACCCTAAGGCCGTCTTACTCTGAACACAAAATGACTTTTTTTTACCCCCAATGCTGTAACCTTGGATAAAATGGCAGTAAGGTCAATTCAAAAGCTTGCGATTATAAAGGGAACTGTATTCCAAATTTATCTTCCATTTAGCTGCCTCTAAGAAAATAGAGAGGAAGATATTAATCAAAAATAATTACCTGGACAGGAAAACTTGCTTATGTCATTTTAAGGGGTTGAGAAGGAATAATTTTTGGTATTGGAAACCTTGCTTTTTGGACCCTTGGTGAAGGTTGAAATTTGAACGTGATCTGTGGGAAAACATTCCATAAAAGAGCAAAAGAAGCAAGTTTTGTTGTACTTAATTTGGCCTCATAAATGTAATATGATGGAACTTGTTACCTCAAAGTACTTTGTTAGACTTATCCACTGGGGAAGGTGAGCAGGATCACAGCTGTTCAGACTTTATCCAAGCTAAATTGGTGTTATGGACAATTAATCTTTCGAGACCATTAAGGCATATCTGTAATTTCTCACTTTTCAGAAAAATAAGAGGGAGGCAGCATAAATCAGGTTCTTGGCCAGTAGTCCAGAAGTTTACCCAACTGACAACATAAGACAAATGTCTGAAGAAATTTTTCTTCCTTCAGAGCAATACATATTTCACAACACACATGAGTATAACCATCCCTAAATATTTCCTCACTGAGAAAGTAGTCAAATTGGGTATTGCATTCTTCCTACCATATTCTTTTTCTTTAGGATGCCAGGTCAATTTAAAAGGGTTGCTAATGACTGAAATTCCTTATAGGAGTGGAGAGCTGCTAGATTTCTTTCCACATGATCAGATGGTATATGCCTTGTAGCCCATGACCCTGGCATTATGGGAAATACTTGACTAAAAGAAAGAATTATGTCTCAGCCTGATTGCATGTTGAACTGCAAAACAGCAGGCTAAGTGCTGCAGGCTGAATACAATCAATAAAAGATTCAAAATCACAATATCTGGACTCAAAAATAAATAAATTGGATTTTTGCCTTAGAAATGAGATCAAACACAGCCACCCAGAGTATTCGACAAGATGTAAAGTCAGGCAAAGGGAATTGTCAAATTTGACTTAAGGGAGCCCTTGAATATCTATCTGACACCTTTCAGTGAACACCAGAATGGAGCATGAAATGAGTTTCTTATAAAAATCACGAGTGTACATATTTACACCTGTAACTGTCAGGTACCTATTTCATGCTCAGAAGAGAGAAGCTAATTACTTTGCAATTTGCTTTCTCCATCTTTCATAGGAAGTCATTTCGGTTTTCTCCCTGCCCTCCTTTTGTGAATATCATCATATTTTATTTTTAATTACTCCCTCATTGCCCATTGTAAATAAAATGGAAATATCTTTGTGGATGGAGGTGGAAATTGCCAGGTTTAATCAATTCGCCAATTGGGTAAACTTTCTGATTTAGAGAGCTTATGTTTCTTGCTGTGTGCTTGGAGTTCTTTCTCTTTTTACCCCTGTCCTGCATTGAAAATGATGTCCCAAAATTATGTGATTTGGATGGATACAGCTGAACCAGAATACCTTTTTTTTTCTTTTCTTTTTTTCTTTTTCTTTTTCTTTTTAAAACTTTATTATAGTTTGCATCATTCATTTCCACAAGATTTTGAGTTACATATTTTCTCCCCGTCTTTCCCCCGCCCACCACCCCAAAACAGCCATCCCAGTGTGTCCCCCATCCCCCAGTCTATTCTCTCCTATGTCACTTTTTGGTAGGGCAGGATAGATCTCCCAACTGCAGTGCCTATGTATCTCAAGTTCCAGTTGGATGTAGTCAATAATAATAATACTAATTGCATAG
>CM053583.1:74564536-74596868 GCA_028627135.1 Pseudochirops cupreus | reverse complement strand
CAACCAGACTTATGTCCAATGTGAAAGTATTTGCAGATCCTATACTTGATTACATGCTGCCATGGGGGGGGATGGGAGGAGAGAGGGGAGAAAATTTGAAACTCAAGGGATTGTGGAGCTAAATCTTATAAACTAAAAGTAAATAAGTCAATTTAAAAAAAAAGCAAAGATCCCCTTGTATTGGCTTGGTTTTTGGGTTAAGTGTTAAAACCCAGAGCTTGTGAATCCCACTTGTGGGATGGATTTGTTGATGTGGAGAGAGGGGGCTCAATTGGGTGGAGCTGGTGCCATGGATTTAGAAGGAGGCCCAAACAGAGAGAGGCCAGAAGAACTTTTGGTAGCAGCATGAGAGAGAGAGAGAGAGAGAGAGAGAGAGAGAGAGAGAGAGAGAGAGAGAGAGAGAGAACTGCCAGCTGAAACCACCTGAACTGTTGAGAGCCAATTGGAGCTGCCCGGGACTTTTGAGAACTGCCACCTGGAGCTGCTGAGAACTGAGGAGTCATGACTGTGGTGCCAGTATTTTTTCTGTCTGTTTTCATGTTATTTTTGTCAGATTCTTCTGATGGTAAAGGACAGTGCTTTTGTTGCAGAAGTCCTGGAACCTTGCTGTTGGTTCAGAAGGCCTGCAAGAGGATTTTCTTGTTGTATGTTTACAGAATTCCTGGAGGAGGATCTTGCTGATGTTTTCAAGGGTTCTGAGACTGTTCTGCAGGCAGAGAGTGAATTGATGAGGACACTGACAATGTATATTGTGGCTTTGTTAAGCTTTGTCTTTCCAGGAAGAGAGATTGCTGAGAACTTTTCGCGGGTCAAGATGAAGAAAAGACCTCTCCTTGGGTATTGAATGCTGAGACAATATAACCTTGTTGTGGCTTAAGGGTAGATGGCCTTTGTGCTCTTCACTGCCCCTTTGAGAAGATGGTTTGTGGAAATTGATGATAATTGTAATTCAATTGTGATCCAGGAGTGGAGTACTTTGATTTTTGTGCTTTGTGATTGATCAAATGAATGTACTTTGTTTATGATTGGAAACTAATCTCCAATTGAGAAGAGAGACTTTGTGATTGACTAAATGAATGTACTAGCCAGGAGTGGAGTACTTTGACTTTGTATTTTGTGACTGAATAGAGAACTTACTAAATGGCTGAGTTATCCTGAGTTCATTTTGATTTTCTATTTTCTGTGAATATTTTGCCTTAATTTGTTACTGAATATAATGGAGAGTTACTATAAGCATAATTCTGAACCTGGAAGTTGCTTTTGCTTGGTGTTTCTCTCTCTCTCTCTCTCCCTGTCCTATTCCTCCTTAGAAGACTATCTTGCTTCTGATCATTTCCTCTCCCAATCTACCCTTCCCCTTATCATATCATATCCTTCAAAAACTCTTATCCTCTTTGATTCTTATTGTCCTATTAAGTAAGTTATATTTGTAAACTAAACTGAGTGTGCTTTTCCTTTTTTGAACCAATTCTGAGGAGAGTGAGGTTCAAGCATTGTCCACCACTTGCCCCTCCCCATTTTCTCCTCCACTATTCAAACTTTTCTTTACACACCCTTTTTTTTTGTGAGAAAATACTGTGACCAGTGTAGTTGGGTGGGCTAGACAGGGGTGTAATCAATAGTCTGTTTATTACAGAGCCATTCATACAGAGTCAATGATACAAGGAGCCCACAAAGTTTATATGTCCCCCAGCAGAAGATCTATGTGACCAGAAAAAGATGCAGACAATGTACAAGGACCCTCCTTTGATATTGATCACTCTTTACCCTAGCTTAAGGCTACTTATTTATTAAGGCTTTATCCCAGGACCACCACATCCAGAGGCACAAACAAACAAAACTACCTGTCTTGCTGATTATCTACCCTGAAACTCTCTTAGTTATTTATTAGGGCTATATCATAAGACCATGTCTGGAGGCATTAACAAACAAGACTACATGTTCTCCTGATTATCTGCTCTGTAACCTTATAGAAGTTTGTATAGGAGAGGGGAACATTCCATTAGTGGGGCTGGGAGACCCCTGGAAGTTCTCTACATCTCCCCCATTTTATTTATTTATAGGAGAGGGGAACATTCCATTAGTGGAGCCAGGAGACCCCTGGAAGTTCTCTACAAGAAAATTTGAAAATTTGTCCCATTCTACTTCTCCTTTAAAAGTGTGTTCCTCTTTCTCAGTTTTATCCTTTTTTTGGTGAGATTGTCTCAATACAATTGAATCACACTCATGTCATCTGTCTATGCAGTTTCCTTCTATGGTTCTAATAATGATAAAGTTTTTAGGAGTTATATGTATCACCTTCCTTCATATGTATACATCTTATATGTGTCAGCTTTATAAGAAAGTAAATAGTTTAACTTCATTGAGGCCCTTATAATTATTCTTTTATTTTTGTCTTTATATTTTTATTTTGAGGCTTATATTTGAAAGTCAAATATTCTGTTCAGCTCTGGTCTTTTCAACAGGAATTCTTGGAAGACCTCTATTTTGTTAAATGTCCATTTTCCCCCTAATTGATGAATACTCAGTTTTACTAGGGAGGTAATTCTTGATTATAATCCTAGATCCTTTGTCCTCCACAATATAGTATTCCAAGCTCTCTGGGTCATTAATGTGAATGCTGTTAAATCTTATGGGTTTCTTACTGTAACTCCATGATATTTGAATAGTTTTCTTCTAGTTGTTTGCAACACTTTCTCCTTGACCTGTAAACTCAGCAATTTGTCTATATTGTTCTTGGGAGTTTTCATTTTGAGATCTCCTTAAGTAGATGGTGTGTGAATTCTTTCAATTTCTATCTTACTTTCTGGTTCTAGGATCAGGGGAGTTTTCACTGATAATTTCTTAAAATGATTTCTAGGTCCTTTTTTTTACTATGACTTTCAGGTAATGCAATAATTCTTAAATTATTTCTCCTTAATCTATTTTGCAGGTCAATTGTATTTCCAATGAAATACTTGACATTGTCTTTTTTTTTTCTATTCTTTTGATTTTGTTTCATTTTTCTTGATTTCTCATAAAGTCATTGGTTTCCATTTGCTCAATTTCAACTTTTAAGAAATTATTTTCTTTTTCCATCTGGCAAATTCAGCTTTTTAAGTCATTCTTCTCCTCATTGGCTTTTTGGGCCTGTTTTGCCATTTGAGTTAGTCTATTTTTAAAGGTGTTATTTTCTTCAGTCAAGTTGTTGATTCCCTTTTCATGATTTTCTTGCATCATTCTCATTTCTCTTCCCAATTTTTCTTCCACTTCTCTTACTTGATTTTAAAAATCCTTCTTGAGCTTCTCCATGTCCTGTAACAAATTCATATTTTTCTTGGAAGCTTTTGGCACAGGAATTCCAACTTCATTGTCTTCCTCCCACTCCATGCTTTGATCATTTTTGCCTCCAAAGAAGGAATCTAAAGTTGGATTGCTGTGCTTGATTTGCTTCCTTTGCTTGCTCATGTTGTCACTCAGTTACTTGACTTTTGACCTCTTTGCCACAGTAGAACTCTGTTTCCAGGGGGGAGAGCTTTGTCCCAAATCTCTGGGATTTTTGCAGCTGCCAGAGCTATTAGGAGGTGCCTTCTCTACAGCCCCACCAGCTCTGCCTCACTGGTCACACACCTCAGGACCACCACCTAAGACCATGATCCAGATCCAGGCAGGTTAAAGCAAGAGCCATTACCCCTATGAATGGTCACTTGGCCCCCCTACAATCTACAGACTGGGAGTTCTGAAGCAGCCATATAGAGGCAGCTGCATGGCCATGGCGCCTCCGCTGCTTCTTACTCTGAGGGCAGAGGCCAGACTATGCCTCTGTCCCTTCCCCCAACCCCACTTCCAACAGAGTTCTATTGACCTTTTACTTTGTCTTTGGCATTTATGGGTTGATATTTCTGGAAACTGCCACAGCTGCTCATGATCCACTCTTCAGAAGTCTTTTCTAGCTGCTGCTGGTCAGGGCCGCCCTGGGTCTAAAACCTCGGGTTCGTGCATGGCTGGGCTTGGCTCCCAGCACACTGTGATGGACCCTTCCTGCTAGCCTGCTGGGCTGCCTTCAGGAGGATATTTGTTTCTCTCTGTCACTTTGTGGATTCTGTAGCTCTAAAATTTGTTTAGAGTCATATTTTATAGGTGTTTGAGGTGGTTATGGGGGAAGCTCGTGGAGTTTTCCTGCTTCTACATTACCATCTTGGCTCTGACCCAAGAAATTGTTTTCTTCAACGAGCTTTTGCAACTTTTTATTTTTCCATTTGGGATGGAAAATTCTGGTTTTTTAAGGAATTGGTTTGTTCAATGAATTTTTGTGCTTCTTCCCACTACTTCGCCCATTAGGTCTATTTTGTTTGTATGCTTTCCTCTTTTACCAAGCTGTTAATTTTGTTTTCATAACTTTCTTATATCGATCTCATTTCTTTTATCGATTTTTGTCCTACCGCTCTTCTCTTTCTTCACCTCTTCCAGGAGTGCTTGCTGGTCTTGGGTCCAATTGGCATTTTTCTTTGAGGCTTTGTCTGTAGTTGTTTTCACATTGTTGTCTTATGAGTTTATGTCTTGTTCTACCCTGCCACCACAGCAGGTTGTTATTATTGTTGCTGTTGTTTCTGACTTCTGTTATTGTTGTTGTTCACTTTTCCAGCCTATGTATTGACTTTGAATTTTGTGTTAAAACTGAGGTCTGCTCACCTCTGGCGTGGGAAGGCACTACGCTGAACTTCAGGATTTTTTTTTTCGTAGTGCTGTTTTCACAGCTAGTTCTGGGAGTCTACAAGTTTTCGGTGTTGCCAAGGTATTGTTGTCCTGAGAAAGATAAGTTCATTGCTGCTGGGTTCTATACTCAGATCTTTACCCTAGTAGGACCTCTCTTTCACCCAAGCTACTAGTAGTAGTCCTAAAACTTCGATCAAATTCCCCGTTCTACTGCAACCACAAATGTCATCACACTTCTTTTCCCTGGAACTTTTACTAGGGCCCCTGTTCTGTTGTTACTAATCACAAATGTTCCTCTCTGACCTGGAACTATAACGCATAACTGCCCATGGACAATAGAGTTGCCAATCAGCACCAGCTGCACCCAGTGCTAGCAAGGGATCTAGTGTAATCTCTTTTTAAGTACTTGTCCAAATCCCTTCCTGTCTCTAGACTGAGATCTCACTAAGCTGCTGCTGCTTTCGTGACTAACTCCAAAGCCCACCGCTGGTGCTCCTGCCATGCTCTATTGCCTGCACCCACCCTAGGGTTACAGAACATTCTTGTAGAGCTCCTGAGTTGTCTTAGACTGAAAAAAATGTCTCCCTCTTACCTTTTTCTGGCACTGCCACTCCAAAATTTGACATGAGGCATTATTTTAAAATTGTTTGGAGAGGAACATTGGGAGAGTTCAACTGGATTCCAACTTATACTTTACTGTCTTGGTTTTTCCTTTCATAAATGCTTCTTAAATTTAGCATATATTATATGATGGTTAGAACACTTTTTTTTTTATTAAATTGAAGTCTTTTGCTTTGTAATCTTCAAGCAATGATCACATTTTTCTCCTCTGTCCTCAAGTAAACTATGTCTAAATCTCTCTTCCAAATGACATCTTTTCAGACTTCCATCTAATTTTTCACTAATCTTTCTTTAGGTTTATCATCTCAAAAGAAGCATAAGGATTTAAAATCAGAGTAACTGGGTTCAGATCCTCACTTTGCCATTTAACCACTTATGTGTCCTTGACCCATTCACTTAACTGTCTTATGCCTCAGTTTCTTCAGCTGTAATGATGAGGAGATAAGATGATGACTTATGTAAGTTTCTTCTGGCTCTAAATTTATGATTATATGACTGAGTGGAAGATGGAGTGAGGGAGAGACTACAAACAGGAAGGTCGATCAGAAGACTATTGTAACAGTCCTGGTGTACTGTGATGAGGTTCTGCACCAGGGTAGCAGCAAGATCAGAGAAGGGGGAGGTAGTATATGAAAGAAATGTTATGAAGGTTGAATCAATAGGACTTGGCAGCAGCTTTCACGTGGGGGATAAGAGAATAGGACATTGAGAATGAAATCTATGGTGTGAGCCTGGACGACCAGGAAAATGGTGGTGCCTTTGACAATAATGGAGAAGTGAGGAAGAGGAGAGGACTTGACTGAAATGATAATGAGTTCAGTTTGGGGCACGTGGGACTATCCCTTTCTTTCTGGATATTTTACTTCTATTAATGCAACCTGCATTATCCTGTACATAGATTCTCATTTGTACAGAATAGTCAGTTTCTGATAGTGCTTTGAGGCTTGTAGGAATTACTTGCATTAGCTCCTAGTAAAAACCTTTGTAAAAGTCAGTGAAATTTTAGGATCATGCATAATATAGGTACTAAAAAGATTCAGTGACTTAGTAAAGTGCAGCTACATTTTTTTTCTTTCTTCATTTCTTCCTCCAGAGAGTGAAATGAAACTATATCTAGTTCCACTCTATTCAAAATTGTTTTCTTGATTCTTCTGACCTTTTACATCGCTAGCATTTTTGGACATAAAACTTCCCTTTTTTCTTTGACTCCCCCCTCCCACAAGCCCTTATATTGAACTGTCCCTTATTTTAAAAAAAATCAAAATTAACTGAGTAGTCATATATATTTGACAACTTGTTTTAATCTATTCTGAAACCTGACCTAAACAGGTAAAGTGAATCAAGTCACTCAAGATAAATCTAAGGTTTTTTTTTTTTAATATGTATTTCTATTTCAATTCCCGTAATAGACTAATTCCATAATAGAGTGAGAGCAAATGTGGTCAAAGAGTCTGCCTAAAGGAAAATTTGAGTTAGAAATTATCTTTCCAGTTTTAATTCTTACTAGCCATGGGGGTTCCATTCTATTTTTTCTGAGTACCTATTATTAGTCATGATGTGCCCTGGTTCCTTTCATAGGCCATTGCACAAACTATCTATGAAGTTTCACTAACTCGGTGCTGGCAGAGTCCAAGGGGCACAAAGCCAGCAATCCACACCTGAATAATCTCAACACATTTCATTTATCAAAATAGCCCTCTTCTCTAAACTCATTCACCTTACCACCTAGAGTTGGTCTTCTTTCATAGAGGGTATTTCTACATATTTTGATGTCAAGTAAATTTCATCTGGTATCAATGAAGAAAATTATAAGCTGATTTTATTAATGAATATTGATGCAAATTTCCTAAATAAATACTAGCTAAGGGTGGCTAGGTGGTGCAATGAATAGAGCACTGATCCTGGAGTCAGGAGGCCCTAAGTTCAAATCTGGCCTCAGACACTTAAAACTTACTAGCCATGTGACCTTGGGCAAGTCACTTAACCCCATTTGCCCTGCATTTCCCCCCTCCAAAAAGCAAAAAAAAAACAAAACCCCAAAACAAAAAAAAACAAAAAACAAAAAACAAAAAAAACCTAGCTAAAAGTTTGCAATATATTACAAAGACTATACATTATGACCAAGTGGGATTTATACCAGGAATAAAGAGATGTTTTAAAATAAGGAAAACTATTAACGTATTTGATTATATTAATCATAAAGTTTTAAAAAATACCACTACTAGATCTATTTCCAAAGATGACTAGGGAAAAAGGAAAAAAAAAATCCTATATGTCCTAAAATACTTTTACCTAAATGGTCAAAGGTTGTGAATAGGCAGTTTTCAGATGAAGAAATTAAAGCTATCTACAGTCACATGAAAAAAAAATGCTCTAAATCACTATTATTTGGAACAACTTTGAGGTACCGCATCTCACCTATCAAATTGGTTAACATGGCAAAACAGGAAAATGATAAATGTTGGGAAAGAAGTGAGAAAAATCAGAACACTAATGCATTATTGGTGGAGTTGTGAACTGATCCAACCATTCTGGAGAGCACTTTGGAACTATTCCCAAAGGGTTATAAAAATGTGCAGACCCTTTGACCCAGCAATATTACTTCTAGGGCTATATACCAAAGAGATCATACAAATGGGAAAAGTACCTACTTGTACAAAAAATATTTGTAGCAACTCTTTTTGTGGTGACCAATAACTAGAAATCAAAAGGATGACCATCAATTGTGGAATGGCTAATCAAGATGTGGTATATGAATGTAATGGAATGCTATAAGAAATGATGAATGGGTGGACTTCAGAGAAACCTGGAAAGTGTTATAAGAACTGATGCTGAGTGAGGGGAGCAGAACCAGGAGAACATTGTGCACAGTAAATGCCACAGTATATGCAAGGATTGATTTTGATAGACTTAGACCTTCTCAGTAATGCAGGGATCTAAAACAGTTCCAAAGGACACATGATGGAAAATGCCAGCCATATCCAGAAAAAGAACTATGGAGTCAGAAAGCAGAACAAAGCATACCCTTCTTTTTTGTTTTGTTTTTACTTTTTTGTTTGTTTGTTTTTCTTTCTTATGGGTTTTCCCATTTGCTATGATCCTTTTATGCAACATGACAAATGTGAAAATGTGTTTAATAGGAATGTATTTGTAGAGCCCATATCAGATTGCAAGCCATTTTGTAAAGGGAGGGGGGAAACAGGGGGAAGGCAGAAAAGGGAGGGAGAGAAAATTTAAAATTTATGGAACCAAATGTTGAAAACCAAAAATAAATAATTTAATTTAAAAATGAGGTAACTGGAAAAAAATAATACTCATAACAGCTCTCTTTGTAGTGGCAAAGAACTGGACTTTGAGGTAATGCCCATCAATTGGAGAATGACTGAATAAGTTGTGATATATGATTGTGATGGAATACTACTGTGCTATAAAAAATTGTGAGCTTGATGATCTTAGAAAAACAAGAATAGAATTGCATGAAAAAATGAAGAACAAAATGAGTAGAAGCAAGAGTATACAGCAATATTCTTTTAGAACAACTTTGAGTGATTAAATCATTTTGACTATCCTAAATACCCAAATTAACTTCAAAAGACATATGAAGAAAGATGCTATCTGCATTCTGAGAAAGAATTGATAAATAGAAGTATGTATAGAATGATTTTACATATATACATATCTGTGTCTAATGGTAGCCATCTCAAGGTAGGGGAGGGAGAGGGAAGAAAAAAGGGAAAAAAAATAAATTTACGTGATAGATTTCTCATATACTTAAAAGGAATAAATAGCAAATTGAACATAATAGATTTGCAGTTTCATGTGCAAAATCATTTTATAAAGTTATGTTATGAAGATGCTTGCTTTATTACATAAATTACAAATTAAATTAAAATTTTAAAATTTTGAAAAGAAGACTAGGATAGCATTTTATAGCATTTTAGGAGTGTAATGGAGTTTAAAAACAACCTAATCCAACTACTTTATCATATGGATGGCAAAACTGAAGCCCTGAAGTCTAGAGATGGCAAATTACCTACCAAAGATTCCTTGGCTTCTTATTGGCAGCCCATGCCAGAAGCCAGGTCCTGGGACTCAGAGTTCATTGTGCTTTCCACTATAGCATATGTTCCACATTTATTTCTTGTAGGTAAATGACAGAATCAGTGTAAGAGCTATATCATTTGGTTAGAAGTGTCGAACTTATGCAAGTAGCCAGAAAAACTCCTGGGTGGGGGAGTGATGGTATGGTAAAGTAGCTTAAATGTACTTGGGAGATGTTTAACAGAACAAATCAAAACACAAGGCAACATAAATAATGTTCTTTTATGATTTTCTAAATCACTATGCAGTCAGTAGGGTTTCATGTCTATTTGAGTTTAATACCACTGATCTATTTCAACTCTTGATTTTATAGATGTGAAGAAAAAGAATCTCAGAGATAAAATGATTTGCTCATATATCTAGTCAATGATACAGCCAAGATTTGATCCCAGGTCTTCTGACCTCCAATTCAATACTTTTCCTACTAAATCACACTTTTTCTTTCAGGGGCAAAAATGATTAGAATATTGTCTCCTTTACCAAATTGACTTTCTTCTGGTCTCCTGAGGTTAGTGAATGCTATTAAAGGAGCAGTTTCTAGTAAAGATGGAGATTAGCCTGGGTGTTTCTTGACATCTCTTATAGAAAATAAAGTAAGCTAAGTGTTTTCTTAATTCTCCCATGATGTTTTAATTATAATTATTTGAGCAAATCTGTGTTTTGCTGCTTGTTATTATATAACAGCATTCATAGAACAATTACTGAATCTTGTTGGTGGAGAATTAGAATGCTTTTATTTATAGGATGCTTTTAATATTTTGTCATTTTACAGGCTGGCCCTTCACATTTTTGTTTTTCACATTCATAAATTTTTCTCAGGGGCAGTAAATATTATGGATAATAACTGGAAGAGTCGAAGTAATAGAATACTCTGTATTTTAATTATGAGTGGGCACAAAATTGTAATGTTAAAGGCTATAGCTGATAGTGAACCATCCTTGAAAGTCTTACACTATAATATATTCTGTTATAATAAGTTAAACCTTTCCACAGTTACTGTTTCTATTCTCTTAACTATAATTTCTTTACAAGATATAATTTATTATATTATAAGAGAGGCAATATACCAATAAAAATGGAAAACTAATTTCACAGCAAGGCATATTTGGGTTCAAGTCCTATTTCTGACACATACTGACTTTTTGATCCAGGGCAAGTCCCTTAATCTCTCATTGTAGTAGGCAATTCTGTAAGACTATATAAATTGCAGAGAAAGTACCAACTTGAATTGTTAGAATTAATTTCGTTACGCAAAATTTCCTAAACAAATGAAAGCACAGGTCTAGTCCCAATCACTATCCATATTGCTATTGTTTTTATAAAGCATGGTTCTTACTCTCTATCATTAAAGACGGAATTTAATGGCCAAAGAACTGACCTTGTGGAGACATTGATGTGTGACCTCTACACAAGTGAACCATGCTTGCCTAATGTAATGCACCAAAATTTAAAATTATTTTCCCTTTGCAATTTCAGTTATAGTGAGAAATAGCCTTCACAATGCAGTCCGCCTTATTTAGAAGTCTTCTGAAAGATATGATTTTGACATCAAAATTAATTCCTTTTTTTAAGGATTTGTTTATATTTTTAAGAGAAAAATATTCTGATCCTAAGGAAATTATACATGTTAAGTGTTGTTTAACATGTTAAGTCATGCTAAACTTACAGTGTTGAAAACATTTGAAGGGTTATAACATAATAGTCTAAAAAGGTGCAGAAAATAGCCAAGGTCATGAGGTTTGTATCCTCTTTGAAAATAAGAGTATTGAAGCATGGGCTGGATGATATTTTTTAGGATACTAAAGCAAGAATTCACGTATTAGGCAAGAAGACTAGATTAACAAAAGGGCCCTTTCAAATTCAGGCATCTAGGAGTCTTACAAAAATTTTAGGGAAAACTTAAGGTTTAGACAACTTTAAGTAGTTCAAAATGCCAATAATTCCCCACTCTTCCCCAACAGACCCACTCAAGAGTGGATATTACCACAACATGTATCGAAAGGTTTTTTAAAATTTTTTTTTTTTGTATTTGAAAGTAATTTTCTGTGATGGAAGGCCATAGCAGTGAACTTGCTGAGGGAGCTATTTAAATCTTGTGGTGACAGTGTTTCGATGTAAATTACTCAAAGTATTAACTTGGTTAATTTTACTTTAGTGTAGGCAGTCATAAATTAATTATAAGGTAGGCTATAACTACCACTTTCTAAAGGGATTGCATAATCACCTGAATAAAAATTTGAATCTATTTGAGGTATAGGAGAAACTAGTTGTGTTTTCTTTTTGCTTTTTTAGTACCTGTGGTCTCAGACTTGGAGCTTTCTAATTTAAATTCAAATATGAATTAGTTAAAACTTAAAAGAGAATTTTAATAAAATGCTGGCAGATAGTCTGTCCACATCACTCCAGGTGCTTTTTTAGGATAACCCAGATAATACATGGACTGTAATATCCTTTGAATTTGATGGTAGAACTGATATACCCCCAAATTCTTTAATTTTGTTTTAGTTTTCCCACAATGCTTTGAATTTAGGTAGCAGGTTTGACAAGTTCCAATGCCTTTCTTCATACATCAGGAACTCCTTATTATAAAAAAGTATATATTTGCTGGATGATTTTGTGGGGATGTATTTTGAAAAAAAAAATTGACCAGGTAGAAGAAGAGAGGGAAAGGAAAGAAAATAAGCATATCTACTACATGCCAAGGACAATGCTAAATGTTTTACAACTATTTTCTCATTTGATTCTCACAACAATTCTGTGAGGGAGTTGCTCTTACTATCTTCATTTTTCACTCCAGTAATTGTCAGACAGAGACCAGATGACTTTCCCAGGGTCAAACAGCTATTTGGTGTCTGAGGCTAGATTTAAATACAGTTCTTAAAACCAATCCATCAGCAAATGTTTGTGAGCATAGACTATATGCTAGGCATTGAGGGGTAGAGAGGAAGGTGGTAGTATTGAATAAGAAGTTTAATGGTATTTTAAACTACCTAATCTATCACACCTCAAGTGCACCCATTCACTTTTATTAATATAGTCATATTTCTATTGAGATTTAGAATTTGAAAAGTGTTTCCATTAAATTTAAGGAAGACAATGTTGTATAGTGGCAATATCTTTGTATTTAAAGCTGGTGGTTTTCCTCTTCATGAATGGCACTAACCCTGGAGGGACACAGACAAATGTGATTTTGAATGTACCAGACAAGACAAGGGAAAGACAGCTGGCAGAAGCATGGTGGCTGCCTTGGGTCCAATTACAGGGCTATTGTTGGCCAAATGCTCGGGACTTGTCACTCAGGAGATATTAGCTTCATGCAAGTATCCTGCTTCTTTAAAAAAAAGTAAACTTCTCCAGAATAAAGTAGATTAAAGATATGTAATATCTTTATGTAATATGTAATATCAGACAAAAGGCCTTTGGAAATTGACCTCAACACTAGAAGAGGATGCAGCAGGTGTTGTTCCTCCTTTCTTTGTAGTTCAAAGGTGCAAGACTGTGAAAAGCATGAATCAATAGGTGGACATTGTGCTGAAGAAAAGTGCCCTCCAACAGAGACCAATGAAGCCTCTTTGCCAAAATTTGCCTATTGAAGTTATTTGCCACAGGTATATAGTACAACTACCAGAGCTGGCAGTGACTTTCATTGAGAAACCAGAAACCCATGTTGAAGCCATCAGAAGCATTCCTTGAAAAATATGTCTTAGGATAGGACTTTGACAAAAATGAATGTCTTGGCAGGAGAGATAGAAGGACTGATAGAAAATACATTGAAGTGGAAATAGCAAAAAAGAGAAATTTCTTCTGTCACCAAGTCATTTTCTGGAGATCATCTTATTAAAAAAAAGCATGATATCCCCCTTTCAACTTTCTGGTCCCAAACTCGGGGTCAGCTGACTCTATACCAAGTGACCACCAACTATTTTATTTCTGTTTATGTGTATAGGTGATGTCCATTCATAACTAAATAAAACAGGAGAATGTATAGGTTCTCTTACTAATTGTACTCAGGACACCTGTTTTTCTCAATTTTAATTGGGGTTGATCATGACCAAAACTGATTATTACCTCTTTGTTGTTTTTTCTTGTGAGCAGAATAAAATGTATTAACCTGAAGAATAATGAATTTGATGCCTCATTGGTTAGACCTAAAGATGGCAAAAAACAGTTGCAGAAATTTATTTACAGTATTTGCCATACTCACAACAAACCATGCAAAATAGTAAAAAACAAATTTACAAACAAAAACCTCTGAAATTAAGAAATCTACTTGAATTTGGCATTGCTTGTAGTGCTTTGCTATCTGTAACAAGGATCACCATCAGCCTTCTAGTCTTTGAGTGAGAAGAAAGATTGAATAGGTGGATAGTTGGCCCTGCTATGTCTAAAAGGATAGTTATGGAGGAAAAATGGTACTTAAGCAAACAAGACCAAAAAAAGGGGGGACAGGAAAGAAGTTTACATGACAGGAAAGGGTGCCAATAATTGCTTTAGACTAAATCCAGCTCTATTAGTGTTGTAATTGCCTGTTCACATTTTGGATTCTCTCTCTCTCTCTCTCTCTCTCTCTTTCTTTCTCTCTCTCTCTCTCTCTCTCTCTCTGTCAAAGAACTGCAATATTTCTGCAGTTTCTACAGAATATTTTTCTACAATATTTCATGTCTACCTTTGTCCCTCAGCACCCACTTTTCCACATAGGCAGAAGATTCAGTTTATAAATGTACTAACTTTATATAGGCTTACAACACTTTCTTGTAGCAGAAAACTTTACTACACAATGTATGAAATAATTAACAATGTAACCCAATTATTTTTAGAAAGTAATTTTTCTGATAAACTAATGAGCAGTCACATGTTAAAATCCATTGGATTTGATCATAATTATCTTCATTGTTGCTTAGCTCAAAACAAAACTCTTCATTTCCAGAAATACACTAACTTAGTTCTAAATATCATACTATCACAATGTTCATTTATGTAATTGAGTTTTATTATATTAACTGATTTTGATGTCTATCCTTTGCATATCAATTTCTATACCCGTGTTCATTTTTTTAACTTATAAATTATTTTTAATTTGATAAAATCAACAAATATTAATATTTCCCTATACAAAGAATGGTAAAAAAGGACTGCATGTAAAGCAATAAATCTCTACTCTGTACAGTAACGGTAAAATCTCCTTCATTAGATTGTCATTTGTTTTAAAGCTGAGATTTTTCCCTTTCTTTATATCTTCAGAGCATAGCACAGCAGCTGGCATATAGTAAGTGCTTAATAAACACTTCTTGACTATAAAAAATAGAATCTGCCATATTCTTTTAAAGCAGAAATGTCCTGTACCCTACCCACTTTATTGGAAGGATCTTGTGCCACTCATCTCAATATAGGCAGCGGATAAAGGGTGATTGTTCAGTAGTAGCTAGGGCACATTAATAGGAGACCAAGCAACTGATTTTCAAAAATTCTATCATGAGAGACTGGAGCAAGATGGTAAAATACAGGCAGTAATCAGAAAAAAAAACTTGCTTTAAAGTTTCCCCAATTTCCTGTTTCCCTTTCTTAATTTGACTGCATCGGTTTTGCTTGTGCAAAACCCTTTTAATTTCATGTAATCAAAATTACCTGTTTTACTTCCCATAATCTCTTCTCTCTCTTACTTGGACATAAACTCTTTCCTTATCCATGGATATGACAGGTGAATTTTTCCATCTTCCCATAAATTACTTATGGTAGAACCCTTTATGTCTAAATCGTTTATTCATTTTGACCTGATCTTGTTATTTGGTATGAGATGTTGGCCTATGTCATCATTTCTATCAAAAGCTTTCCAGATTTGCTAGTAATTTTTTTTTAGCAGATGTTGAATTCTTATCCTCAAAGTCTGGATCTTTGAATTTATCAAATATTAGATCACTATGGTCACTTAGTATGATGTATTGTGTACTTAATATATTTCACTGATCCACTGTACTTTTATGTCAATATATTTCTCCCATTCTTTCTTCCTCTTCCCCCTTCTCTTTCCCCTTCCCTCTTCTCCCTCTCTTACCTATCCATTTTTTTTTACATCAACACAAAATAATTGATCACTCTCTCATCCTCTTTCTACGCAGACTCCTTCTAATTATTCTAATAGTGATAAAAAGTCCTTAGAAGACACATGGATCATCTTCCTGTATAAAAAAGATAAATATTTTAGACTTATTCCATGTCTTTATTTATCTTGCATGTTTACCTTTATTATGCTTGATTATTCTATTTGAAAGTCATATTTTTATTCAACTTTGGTCTGTTCATCAGGAGTGCTTGAAAGTCTTCACTTTTCCCTTGAAGGATTGTATTTAGTTTTGCTGAGTATATTATTTTTGGTTGTAATCCCAGTTCTTCTGCTTTATGGAATATCATATTCCAATCCATCCACTCTTTTAATGTGGTAGCTGTTAAATCTTGTGTGATCCTACTATGGCTCCATGGTATTGTAATGGTTTCTTTCCGGCTATTTGAAGTACTTTCTTTTTGACCAGGGAACTTTAGAACTTGGGCATAATATACTTAGGAGTTTTCACTTTGGAATTTCTTTCTTGTTAATGGAGCATTCTTTCCATTTCTATTTTAGTGACTGGATATAGAATATTAGAGCATTGATAATTTTAAATTGATAAATTTAAATTGATAAAATTGATAATTTCTTGAAATATGATGTGTAGGCTTTTTTCTTATCATGGCTTTCTGGCATTCTAGTATTTCTTAAATTATCTCTCCTTGATCAATTTTTCAGTTTGGTTGTTGTTCTAATGAGGAATTTCACATTTTTTCTGTTTTTTAAAAAGATTTATAACTCTGTTTCTTTCTTAATGTCTCATGGAATCATTAGCTTCCACTTACCTGATTCTTATTTTTAAGGAATTATTTTCTTCAATGAACTTTTGTACCTCTTTTTGAATTTGGCCAATTCTGTTTAATAAAGAGCAATTATCCTCAGTGTATTTTTGTTGCTTTTTTCCCCATTAGGGGAATTTTGTTTTTAAAATTATTTTCATTACTATTTTGGTGCTTCTTTTATGAAGCTATTAATTGTCTTTTCATAATTTTCTTCCTTTGCTTTCATTCCTTTATCTACTTTTTCCTCCACTACTCTTAAGAGTTTGAAAATAATCTTTGGCTCTTAAAGGGATTCTTCTAGGCCATGTGTCCAATACATATACGCACACACACACACACACACACACACACACACACACACACACACACTTCTCTTTGAGGCTTTGCTTGTTATTATTTTAGCTTCATTGTCTTCTTCTGAGTTTGTCTTGATTTTTCCCTGTCATCATATTAATTTTCAGGTTCTTTTTCTGTTGTTTGATTATTTTTCCACCCTATTTCTTGATTTTAAAATTTATTTTAATTTTGAACTCTGTTCCTAGAATGGAAAACAAGTGATTTCTACCTCAAGCTTCAGACTTTTTGCACTGTAGTTTTTCAGAACAAGTTTTGGGAGTTTGGAAGTTTTCTATGTTTTCAAGTTAGTTTCATATGGGTAGAGGTATGGTCACTGCTCTCTGAATTTGTGCTCTGACCCTTAGTCAGGAAGAGCCCCTGATTCCTTGAAATTGAAATTGATACTGATTCTTAAGGTGCCTCCTCCCTTGGGACTGAGAATGATACTGTTCCACTGGGTCCTGAAGGGTTAACTGCCTCTCAGCATTTCCACTCACTATAGACCAAAATTGCTCCTCTCTGCCCTTGAACAATGATCCAGAAGTGCATTATATGCAATAGAGTTGCAAAACAGCATCTGGGTCTTCATCCAGTGCTAGTATAGGGGTACCCTGTAATCTCTTCCTGGTCAGTTGCTAGGTTTCTTTACTATCTCTGACTTGAGAGCTCCCAAAGCTGCTGCTGCTTCTGTCACTACCACTTAGTCACACCTCTGGTGTTTCCATCCCAGTAGGCTCCAGGTCGGCTTCCTCCATTTTGACACAGATCTCTCTTTCCAATCTCCTGTGTTGTCTTGTGCTGGAAAAATGTCTCAGTTTGACCTTTTGTTGACTTTGCCACTCCAGAATTTGAATTGAATCACTATTTTAAATTGTTTGGAGGAGAATGTTGGGAGAACTCAATTGAATGCTTTTCTCCTCTGCCATCTTAGCTCTGTCCCCAGAAGGCAGAGCAACATTAAAATAATTCCTCAAATCAAATTTTTGAGTGGCAGAGCCAAAAAGAAATGGCCAGGATGACACATTTTTTCAAGATGACACAGCTGAGGATATTGGCAGGAAAGAGCTGTGCCACTGGGGTAAAGACTGGTCCCCAGCACAGGTAGCATCACCAGTACCTTGCCTGTGAGGTGTCTGAGACAGCAACCATAGCAGTTTAAAAGCTCTCAAGCAAGAAACATTAAGTGGGTCAGACAACTGGTAAGAAAGAGATTATAGGGGGCCCTTTGCTGTCAGTGGGTGTAATGTATGTATGGAATCCCCATACATAATTCTGGATCACAGTTCCAGAGTTTAGAGGAGGGTTTGTGGTCCTTCACAAGGTAGCGTGGGTTTTGGTCACAGTTTTAAGGCAGAGAGAAATGCTAGTCCTTGGGTTTTCGGGAGAGCAGGGGTCCTTGTCACAGTTCCAAGAAAAAGAGAAGCACTAGTGCTTATGGCTGCAGGGGAGCAGGGTCCCTTCCTAAATAAAGACAAGAGCACAAACCAGGACAACAGTGACCACATTTCTCCCCAGATGACACAATTTTGGAAGTTCTGAAAACTTGTAGACCCCCAAAAGTAGCTCTAAAAACAACAGTATGAAAAATGACAGAAGGTGGGAAAGTGCCCTCCCTACCCTTACATGATCAGAGCTCAACTTTAACATTAAGTTTAAAGTCAAGAAATAGACTGGGAAAATGGGCAAACAACAACAAAAAAGAACTTTACCATAAAAAGCTAATGCAGTCGCAGGGAAGACTAAAACAAGCACATAAAAAGAAAACAGTGTGAAGAAAACTATAACCAAGACCTCAAAGAAAAAAATACTGATTGGACTCAAGCTCAATCAGTATTCCTTGGAGAGTTAAAAATATAGAGTAGGGTGATAGAGGAAAAATGAGGAAAGAAATGAGAGTTGTGCAAGAAAATTATTTTAAGAAAGGATTAGCAACCTGGTAAAATAGGTACAAAATTACTGAAGAAAATAACACCTTACCCAACAGAATATACCAAATGATAAAAGAGTTGCAAAAATTCACTGAAGAAAAGAACTCCTTAAAAAAGGAGAATAGGCAAAATGTAAAAGGGGATATAAAAGTTCACTGAAAAAAAATTCTTTAAAAAAATTATAATTGAGCAAGTGGAAGCTAATGACTCCATGAGACATTAAGAAACAAAATTTTAAAACAGTAAAAAATGTGAATTATTTTATTGGAAAAACAACTGAACTGAAAACAGATCAAGGAGAAATAATTATGAAAGTTTAAACCATCTGAAAGCCATGATAACAACAACAACAAAAAGCTTGGATATCATATTTCAAGAAATTATAAAGGAAAAATTCACTGATAATCTAGACCAGTGAGTAAAATGGGAATTGAAAGAATTCACACATCACCTCCTGAAAGAGATCTAAAAATGAAAATATCCAGGAGTGTTATAACCAAATTCCAAAGCAAGCATGTCAAGGAGAAAATGTTGAAAAACCAGGAAAAAAAAAACCCATTCAAATGCCATGAAGCCACAGGATAACAATAGGTTTAGGAGCTTCAGCTTTTGGAGAGCTTGGAATACAATTTTTCAGAGGAACTGTTTACAACCAAGAAACACCTACCCTGAAAAAAGCTGAGTATAATCCTACAAGAGAAAATAATTGTTATTTGATTAAATAGAGAATATTAAAGGATTCCTGATGAAGAGAGCAGACCTGAATAGAAAATTTGACATTCAAACAGAAGAATGAAGAATATCACAAAAGAGCAAACATGAAAAAGAAGTAAGGGACTAAATACAGTTAAACTGTTTCATTCTTATACGGGAAGAGGATACATGTAATTCCTTAAAAGTTTATTCTTACTAGGTCAATTAGAGTCTACAGAGACAAAGGGTATAGTTGTGTATTGATTATGTTGGGATCTTTTCCAAAAAAAATGAAGAGATGAGAAAGTTGCCTTGAGAGAAGGGGGAAGGAAGAATAGAATGGGGACAATATTCTCGCATAAAAGAGGCATACAAGGCAAGGCTTTGACACTGGAGGGAGAAACTGGGGGTGTGGGGGGATGAAGGTGGATGGCAAAGTTTGAACCTTACTTTCATCAGCATTTGTTTAAATCAATATTAGGAAACCTATCAATATAATAGATTATACCAACATCAGAACTATTAGTAACCATATGATTATCTCAATAGATGCAGAAAAAGCTTAATACTAGGGAAGGTAGCATCGCCATACCAGATTTTAAACTGTATTATAAAGCATCAGTCATCAAAACTACTTGGTACTGGCTGAGGAATAGAGTAGTGGATCAGTGGAAAAGATTAGGTACACAAGATACAGTACTTAATGATTATAGTAATCTACTGTTTGATAAACCAAAAGAATCCAACTTCTAGGATAAGTACTCACTATTTGACAAAAACTGCTGGGAAAACTGGAAAATACTTTGGCAGAAACTGGGCATAACCAATATCTTACACTGTATACCAAAATATAGTTTAAATGGGTTTACAATCTCAATATAAAGATTGATACTGTAAGTAATCTGGGAGAATATGGAATAGTTTACCCTGTCAGATTTGTGAAAAAGGGAAGAATTCATGACCAAACAAGAGATAGAGAGTATTACAAAATGCAATATGGATAATTTTGATTACATTAAATTGAAAAGTTTTCATACCAACAAAGCCAATATAATCAAGATTAGGAGGGAAGTGGAAAATTGAGAAAGAATTTTTATCATTTAGTGTCTCTGATAAAGGCCTCATTTCTAAAATATGAAGAGAATTGAGTCAAATCTATAAGAATACAAGTCATTCCCCAGTTGCTAAATGGTCAAAGGATATGAACAGGCAGTTTTAAGAGGAAGAAATGAAAGATATCTATAATCATATAAAAAATGCTCTATATCACTATTGATTAGAGACATGCAAATCAAAACAACTCTGAGATACCACATCTCACAGGTCAAATTGGCTTACATGACAAAACAGGAAAATGATGAATACTGGAGAAGATGTGGGAAAATTTTTGGTAATTTTCCTACCAAATTAGTTGGTATTCGACTAATACATTGCTGGTGAAGTTGTGAACTGATCCAACCATTCTGGAGAACAATTTGGAAGTGTGTCAAAGAGTTCTAAAAATGTGCATACCCTTTGACTCAACAATACCACCTCTAGGATTGTATCCCAAAGAGGAAAAGGGAAAAGGACCTGTTTGTAGAAAAATACTCACAGCAGCTCTTTTTTTTGTGGTGGCAAAGAATTGGAAATCAAGGAGATGCCCATTAATTGGGCAATAGCTAAACAAGTTCTTGTATATGAATGGAATGGATGGAATTGAATGGAATTAATGTAATGGAAAACTATTGTGATATAAGAAATGAGGAGCAGACAGACTTCATAATAACCTGGAGAGATTTATATAAACTGATGCTGAATGAGAGGAGCAGAATCAGGAGAACATTGTACACAATTACTGACACATCATATCTGTGATGACTTACTTTGATAGACTGGGATCCTCTCAGCAACGTAAGGCTATAAGACAATTCCAAAAGACTCATGATGGAAAGGACTATCTACATCCAGAGAAAGATTTATGGAGTCTGAATACAGATTGAAGCAAACTACTTGCTCTCTTTTTTGTTTTCTTTTGTTCCTTCTTTCTTGTTGTTCATTTCATTGTTTATAATCTTTCTTTACAACTTGATTAATATTTAATATGAAGGTACTTTTAGAACCTGTGTTAGATTGCATGCCACCTTGGGAGGGGGCAGACAGGGAGGGGAAGAAAATTTCAAACTCAAAAGCTTGTGAACCTGAAAGCTGTAAACTAAAAGTTAATAAATTAATTAATTAAAGGTTATGTGTTATAGAAATCTATCTTAACCAACAGGGAAAGAGAGAGGAAGGGGACAAAAAGACGGAATGATAAATAGGAGGGTGGATTAAACAATGCAGTGTATAGAAACAAAACAAACTTTTAAAGGAATAGAGGATAAAAAGAAAAAAAAAGACTAAAGAGAAAAAAGTCCAATAGAGGAAATACACAGCAATCATAACTGTGAATGGGAAAAGTTCACTCATAAAATGGAAGTGGATAGCCAAATGTAATAGAAACCAGAATTCAACAATATGTTACTTACAAAAGACTCTTGAAACAGAAAGGCATAGAGTTAAAGTAAGGTACTGGAGAATAATCTATTTTGCTTCAACTGAATGTCATAACATGTCAAAACAAAAGCAAAACTATACCTAATTAAAAGACAATCAATGAAACTACATTTTGCTAAAATATGAATATCAAAAAGTTTTTGTATCAAGTTTCTCTAATAAAGATGCATTTCTTGAATATTTAAGGGATTTAGTCAAGTTCATTTAAAAAAAAATCCTTTCCCCAGTTGTAAAATGGTCAATGTATATGAACAGACAGTTTTCAGAAAAAAAATCTAAGCTATCTGTAATCATATGAAAAAAATTCTTTAAATCCCAGTTGATTGGAGTAATGCAAATTAAAACAATGCTCAGGTACCACCTCAAGTCCATCAAAAATGCAAAATTCTGGAGGAGACTGGGGGAAATAAGTATACTAATGAACTGTTGGTGGAGGTTTGAATTGTCCCAACCATTCTGGAAAATGATTTGAAACTATGCTCAAAGTGCATAGCTTTGGACCCAGCAATACCAAAGCAAGGTCTGTATCCCAAAGAGATCAATCATTTTTCTCCTGGCAGGATCCTTGAGACAAGAATTTGGTGAAGGCTGAAGTTGTTGCAGAGAAGGCCACCTGGAAGGCTAAGATTTCTTCTGGGTCCTAGGGCCAGACAAACTGCCGGAGGACTGAAGAAGCATGACCAGGATGCTAATACTTTGTTTGTTTGTGGCTTGGTTGATACTTGAATTCTTGGGAAAAGAAATTGTGAAGATTTTGAGATGTGCTGGACCCTGTGAACTTCAGCAGGTAGCAGGATCTGCCAGGAGGACTGGAGCTGTCTGCCTCTGAATCCAAGTGACAGCTTGTTGGATTCAAGTATGAGCTGGGACCATGGAACGGGATCCAGCGAATCTGAAAGACCACCCTGAATGGTGATGAAGAAAAGGCCTCTCCTTGGATATTGAATACTGTAATGAAATTGAAGTTTACTAGAAACCTTGGGGTGGAGGGTTTGTGTATTTTCTAATGATTTTATTTACTGATTAGTGATACTCAGTAATTGATTGCTAAGTAAGTGACTGATTAAGTTAATCTAGTGGCTCCATGATTGGAAGACTGACTACTGTATTTTGAGATGACTGAATGATTGAGTAAGGAGGCAAACCTCCTTAGAGATACCAGATGATTGTACTTTTGTTCTTTGTTCTAAATACTGTGACCACTTTGGTGAAAACTATGTAGCCATTTTAATGATAAGCTGTTGTGAACACTATATTGTGATTTTTCTGTGATAAGATGTAATGTTGGGTTTATTGCATCTCGATTTGTTGTGAATTTTTTCCTTTGATTTGTTCTGGAATAAATAGAGTGTTTACTATACTGTGTAATCAGAATCTTAAAAGCTGCCCACAGCAGCCATCCTTTGGAAAGCTGCTTGTACATGGCATTACAGACATATACATACAAAAGTATTTATAATAGTTTTATTTATGGTGGAAAAGAATTCAAAATTGAGAGATAATCATCCACTGGGAAATGGCTAAGTAAGTTGGAACACATGTGATTGTGATGGAATATTATGATATAAAAATCAACAAGTGGGAGAGTTTCAGAAATAAATCTTAGAAGATCTTTATGAAATGATATAAATGGAAGTGAGTAGTATTAGATCTTTCCGCACAGTAACAGCAGTATCATAGCAATGGTCAATAAGGAAAGACTTAGCTGCTCTTATCAATGAAATGATCCAAATAAATACAAAAGAAATCATGATGAAAATATGCCAACAGTCTCCAAAGAGAGTATTGATGAACTCTGAATATACATAGAATCATGACTTTCTCACTTTCCTTATTTTCTATGATTTTTTTGCAATGTGGCAAACATGGAAATATATTTTCCCTAATTTCATATCTCTTATTGAGATATAATTGCTTGCCTTCTCAGTGGGTTGGGGGCTGCTGGGATAGAAGGAGGGAATTTGGAACTTAAGATTTGAAGGAAAAAAAAGGTTAAAAATAAATAAATAATATAATTTTAAAAGCTGAATCTCAGTGGGGGAAAAGTTGGTGGTCCTGGGTATGAGTTGTGGTTCTGCTACTTATGAGCAAAAACAAATCACTTTCTAAATCATGCAGAAAAAGAATGAGTTCCCAATCATCCTGTTTGCTATTTGAGTTGTCCCAAAAATGTTTTAATTCTGCCTAGAGAATATGAGTTTCTATCATAATATCATTTTTTTAATTTCTAGAAAACAGCAATTTTTTTCATCTATTTGAGTAAAAGTCCAGGGGGCATTTCATTTAACAAAATAATAATAAGGTGCTTACTTGTCCCAAATCCATTTCTGTGGAAAGTACATTGAATAAAATGAGAATAAGATAAGTAAAAATGTTAAAAAAAAAAAACCAAAAACCAACCCCATTGTTTCAATACTTCAAAATATATGCTAAAGAAAAGCTACTGTGTTTGGAACAAGTTATAACCATAGTTTATACATCAACTTACCCTGTTTCTGTAGGGACTGTAACAAAGAAGATAATATTCTGGTCTTGGAGTTAGAGACACTTGGGTGCAAATGGTGCCTATGACATAAACAAGCTATTTGACATTAAACAAGCCACTTCAACTCTTTTTGCCTTAAGCAATTCCTTAAGAATTTTATACTAAGCCTCAGATAGGCATGTTTATATGTACTTATTTATATTACATCAACAACTAGAATATAGGACTCCGAAAGTATTTTTAGCCCTATTTTCATCCTGGAAGTGGATTTGGGTGACATGGATACAACATTTTTATTGTTTTCCATTCAAATCATTATTTGTATTGCTTGTGGAAATCTGGAAAGTACAGAATTACATTTATGATCAATTTATATATTTAGAAACTCTGAATGTAAATGCCACTTATGGAGCTAGTATAAATCAAGATTTTCATCTATTATCTGGGACATTGGGCTTATGTAATATTGTGATTATTCTGACTTTGGCTGTTGCTTTTGTTCATCTTTAAAGTCACACAATGGGCTAGATTAAGTAAATTAACATGGTTTAGAAAAAATACAATCATTTAAGGCAATCTTTTCTTGAGATTGCATTTTAAGGAAGGTGAAATTTCTATTTTTTTTAGCAACCATTATAGGATAATTTTTAAAAATAATCAGCACTACCTGATAGCCTGGTAAAGCTTGTGAACCTCTTTTCAGAATCTCGGAATTACGTTTTAAAAAATACATGGTAAATTAAGTGGCTTTATCAAAGAAACCAATTATGTTAAAAAATAAGCTTCTTTTAATCTCTCTCTGTCTCTGTCTCTCTCTCTAATCCTTTTCTCTACTTTTTTTATTCCTCTCTCTTCCTCTCCTTTCTTTCTCCATATATATACAAAGTTCATCCATCTCAAATTAAGAATCCCTAATTTATAGACCACATAAACTTATTTGTCCTAGAAGAAAGCATCATTAGACTTCTAATGACAAACTATTACACTAGAAGTTGAAAGATTTGGGTTTTAGGCCTAAGCCTGCTAGTGATAACCTATGCAACATTAAGCAAATCGTATAACTTCTTTGTGCAACAATTTCCTCATGTATTCACAGAGGAAGTTGGATTAGATGATTTCCAAGGTCCCTTTCAACTCCAATATTTGGAGTCTTTGAAATTTCTCGATTTGATCACTGCAAATCACTCTGTTCCCCCAACATTTTCTTATACTTTATTTTTGCTTAGACGCTTCTCCCAACCCTCCTCTCCCCTCAAGTAAAAGCAACAAGTACCCCTCATGAGTAGTTTTATAAATTTTGAATACACATACAGAAACATCCTAGATAAAAGAGCTGATATACTCTGGAGAGTGGTGGTAGATGAAAAGAATAACTCCTCTGCTCCACATTTAAGATAGGAGAGGATACAATGGGTATATGTCCTAGGGACACCTGACAGGGAAGGGATATGACTAAATGGTGTTATATCAGTAAGTGAAAGTTAGATCAGTAAATGGTGTTATTTTCCCTCAGAGCGTCTATAGAAATCAGTTTTGGTTGTGTTTGGATTCAATTGTGACATGTAGCCCTTAGGATATATCTGAAATGACAATGAAAATTCATGGTAAATGTACCTTTAGATAAAAGAGTTAATTCCTCGATCCACAGTTTCAGAATATGTTAGGATATCCTAAGTAATCAATTATTTTCATTGGTCATTTTACTTTTCACCAATGCCTGCGCAGAAGTGGTTTTCGGGTGCTTGTTAGTATTTCGCCAGTCTATGCAGGAAATAATGAACTTCAAGTCATGTTCTTAATTAGTTCACTTATTTAATTAAATAAATATTTAGTGAGCCCTGGTGATGGAGAAAGGCAATATGCTAGATGCGACAGGAGATACAAAGGAGAAAGTCATCTTGTCTCTGTCGTTATGGTGTTTAGGGTCTAGTAGTGAAGGTTAAACCTGATGCAAAAGCTACTACAATCGAAAGTAATCATAAAGAATACCATTAATAGCATTATAAGTGACTAAATAGCTACAAATTATAAATTAATTAATAATTAAGTAAAATATGTTTTTATGTTGTGTATTAGCTGTGATATTTATATAGATAGAAAAAGAGTTGGAGAGGGAGAGAGAAACAGAAACATGATTACAGATACGTCATGTGAAATGATGAATAGAGACATCAGCATCAGACAGGAAGACCTAGGTTCAAGTAGCACATTTGGCACAGGCTTACTGTGTACCCTGGACAAGTCACTTAACCTCTCTATGTGTCAGACTATTCTTGAGGATTATAATTGACTGAAGTTTTTATTATTGTTATTTTTTTATATTAATACAGGGAATTTCCCAACATGTGTCCCTATGCTAATAAACTCGTGGGTCGAGATTACAATCCATTTACCACATATCTATTTTATGGGAGTCTGAAGCAAATTCCTGCTTTTACTCTGACATCTTGGCTCTACCCTCCCCCCACCCTACAATAATATTCTTGTCTGAGACATAATATGGTTGACTCATATTGCAGTTGTAGTTCTTGGAAATCCCTCCATCTTTTTTCTTTTTGGAACAAGGACCTTGTACTCATGCCTTTCCCATCTTGTAGTTTTAAATTTAATTTTTATATTAAAGCACAAGACTGCATTTACCTTTATTGAACTTAATCTTATTAGTTTTAGCTAAATGCTATAGAGATTTATTTGAAAATCTTTTTGAATTTTGTCATTTTCAAGTTTAGCTATCCTACATAGATTTTATTTCTCATTAAGTTTCTATCTTATGAGATTTTTATTGTCTATACTTTGCAGATTGTGAAAATTTGGAATGCCAATATCTATTAATATATTTTAATTGTTTTAGAAAGAAAATAAGCATTTATTAAATACCTACTATATGCCAAGCACTGTGCTGTGAGTTACAAATGTTATCTTTTTTATTCTCAAAACAACCCTGTGAGGTAGAGGCTATTATTGCTCTCACTTTAAATTTAGGAAACTGAAGTAGCTAGAGGTTAAGATGTTTGCCCTAAGTTACTAAGTCACATGACTACTAAGTATCTGAAGTTGGATTTGAAATGCAGGCCGGGTAATCTATCCTCTGTGCCACCTAGTTGCCTCTGTGATTGTGAGTCAGTATTATATATGAATGACCATGGGCAACTGGTTTTCCCTCTGGAAAGATATTCTAGCTCAAGCAGTTTTTCTTCATTCTGCAAGGATATTTTGGGTCTTGTATTCTGAATATACAAAATATGCCTTTGTTTTCTCATTTTGTCCACTTGATCGTGTCTTTCTATATATCTTGAACATGCTAGTTTTTTTCCTCTAAAGTCATATGTAACAGTTTTTATTGTTTCTTACAAAAAATGCATCAATTAACAAGTCTGGGCTCTTTCAAAAAGGCTAGGTAATTTTTGGTGTCAACATAATTTTATTTCCATGTCATAAACACCTCAATTTCTTTTTTTTTTTTTTTGTTTTGTTGTTGTTTTTTTTTTGGAGGGGGAAAGGCAGGGCAATTGGGGTTAAGTGATATGCCCAAGGTCACAAAACTAGCGAGTGTTAAGTGTCTGAGGCCAGATTTGAACTCAGGTCCTCCTGACTCCATGGCCAGTGTTCTATTCACTGCACCTCCAAGCAATAATGTATGATGGTCAACTATGAATGATTCAGCTATTCTCAGTAATACATTGTTCTAAGACAGTTCTGAAGAACTTATGGTGAAAAGTACTATCCATCTCAAGAGAAAGAATTGATGGAGTCTGAATACAGATTGAAGTATATTTTTTTACTTTATTTTTCATTTTTAAAAATTTTTTAATCTACATTTTCTTTTACAATGTGACTAATATGGAAATGTATTTTTCAGAACAGCATATGTATAAACTATATCAAATTGTTTGTCTTCTTAATGAGGGATGTGGGAAAGGAGGAACTCATAATTTGTAAAAACATGTTGAAAATTGTTTTTACATGTAATTAAGGAAAATAAGATGCTAAATTAAAAATAAGTAAATGGAAAAGACATATAATCCCATAGATTTTTCCTATTTAAGAGAAACTATGATGAGTTTAGGAATAAGTAGAATAGTAATTGGTTTAAAAAGACTCCCTAAAAAGTGCAATGTTTATTTCTCCCAGTAGTATTGTAGTATTTTTTAAAATAAAAATCACTTTTCTATACACACATATACATATGCACACATGTGCATATACATACACATGTACGTGTGCTTGGGTGTGGATATACACGTATGTATATGTGCATGTTCGTGTATATACACGTGCACACACCCATGCATGCATATGTCATCTACATATATGTATATATAATGCTCTAGTATTCTCACTACATTTGGGTATATTTTGTATGTTTTTAGTATACAAGAAGTTAAAAATGAGAATGGATCTAAAAGGTTTATGGTAATCTAGAAAGACAACATAAATGTTACACCACTTTGTGGAGCCTTGTTCAATGATTTCCATTTTAATAATTTAATTTATTTAATTTAATAATCCATTTTAATAATAATAAAAAAGCAAATGAGTTGCTTTTTACATCTCTTGAATTATTTGGCATGATAATTTTTCCTCTCAGCTTCTTTTCTTCAGAATGATTATAGATTTGGTGAGTGGGGTTAATCCTATATGGAGAGCCTTGTATAGAATTCATAGAGATATAATTGGTCTATATTTAGAAGGGTAATAGATGTTATATATGGTGATGTGTGCATGACTCTTTCTAAGAAAGTTGGAACAAGACTTTCATATGACAGAAAGCTAATAAAGAACTTTGCTAGTAATTCAGATGCTGTTCTGAAGCATTTGAAGCAATGATTATGAATTTTATCTAGTTCCATTCCTTTGTTTTTCACTCTCAATTATTTATCAGGGTTCTCAAGAACTTCTAATATACTTTTATTTTTCTAGATTCCACTTACATTTTAAGTTTAGTAGTGACTGGACACCTTAGATTTGTAATTTAAAGGGTCAATCATTCCCCTCTTGACCCTGAGAGAGAATTGGCATTATAATGACTTTTTAACCAAAAAGTGGAATCAAATCACACATTCCAGTGTCTAGGCTTCAGAAATCATGATAGTTCCAATTTGTTCTCAGAGCTGAGGTAGTAATAATTATCCTTCAGAATCTCTTGCCTGGGCCAAGATGTCATTTAGTTCTTAAGCCTCTATTGTGTATAATGTGTTTGAGCAATCTAGCATTCCAGTTTTCTATTGAAAACATGGATTAAATGCTGATATGCTGTTCATGTCTTCAATGGCTTTTTCAAGCTGTTTCTGTGTTTGACACCATTACATAGGGTATATTCCTTGATAATTTTACTTTTGCTCCTTTGGTCCTTGCCAGGATTCATAGCTTATACTGTTTTTGGCAAGTAAGTCTTGATTTTTTTTCCTGCCACATATTGTCAAAGAATGCATTCACGGGTGCAAATACCAGAGTTTTTAAAAATTATTCTGCTTTTGTATATTTCTTTGACTTAAATAAATTCTGCCCCAAAATGTGGGCTTTTGAAAAATTCTAGCCTAAATACACCCATTTCCTCTTCAAAATCATTTGGAACATTGAAAATTTTTTGTCATTTCTGTCATTAAATAGCATTTCTGGAGTTGCTGTTAAGTGAACATTTTCTGGTTGTAGTTTTGGATTCTTTTGTTTTTTCCCCTTTTTAGGAATAACATTATTATCATTGTCATCATTATTATTATTATTATCATTATTAATTCCTCCACTAAATCCTCACTGCAATGCCTTAGTGTGATGTGGAGATTACTCTTGGTTCTAAATGTCATCAAAGTGTAAACTCAGACCCCTTCTACCAAGATTGTCAGGAGGTTCCTTTTGAGTGATGCTCAGTGTTTTGGCCTGTTACATAGTATGTACATAAATGCTTGTTAAATGAGTAGATGAATGGATAAATGTATGAGTGAATGAATGAAATGAATGAATGAACCAAGGTAGCTAAATTTATTGAGTTGATTGTAGAATGATGGGTTTTCAGTCACAGGAATTTTCTAAGACCTTTTATCAAGTGAAAGGAGATTATTACCATTTTTAGAATGAAAAATGACACATCCTTGACAATGACATATTGTTGACATATCATAAATTTTTTTTGAAGTAGAGTTGTGATTTCACTGGGCTAGAGAATTCTCTGGCAGCAAACTTTTCATACCAAGGAACATCAGCAACTGTTCTTTCAACTACAATCCTTGAGCAATATTACATGGAGCAATGAGAATTAAAGGAAATAATTTACACAAGGCTGCATAGCCAGTATGCATCATGTGTTGTGACTTAAACCTGCGTTTCTCTAATGTGGCCAGCTCCTTATCCAGTACGTGTTACGTTAATAACTATAATACAAGGTTGCCAGGGCTCTCTGTCTCACACTACCTTGTATTTTAACACAGTATGTCTGTTTGTCTGTCTCTGTCTGTCTCTGTCTCTGTCTCTGTCTCTCTCTCTCTGTCTCTCTCACTCACACACACACACACACACACACACACATACACACACACACATACACATCCATTAAAATGGGTAATGTATCAAATCCATTTAAAAAGGAAAAGGGAGCAAGTAATTACTTTGGGCCTAGAAAAATCAGGGAAGCCTTCATGGAAGAGATAAGAATTGAAGTGTATCAACAAAATGTTGAACAGGTGAAGTGCAGGGATAGTGGAGGGTTGTAGTGTTGGGGGTAAAAAGAACAGCAGAAGGAAAGGAATGGAGGTGGAAAAACCACAGTATTCTCAGGAGCTGAGAACTGATATATTTTGGTTAGGATGTTGTCGAAGGTGAATAGTGGGAAATAAAGCTTTAAATGCCAAAACAAGTATTTAATACTGGCAGGTTACAAATGAAGATAACCAAGAGAAACTAAAACTATTAAGGGAATAGGTGTTATTTTCACACTAGTTGTGGTACATTTAATCACAGTAACCAATTACTCTTGAGCTGCAAGAATGACTCTTGTATGTCATCACTGTCGATAGTCATGTTCTTTGGACTTTTTGTCACAGAACCACATGTCAATTCATGGGAGATATTTCTTGCTTCAGCATCTGTCTAATCCCCCATGTCCAGGTGAATTTATATTGGTGGTTTTGGAGTTGCCTTTATTTCTATTATATGGAAGTGGATTACTGTTCTGATTTGTCGAAGTATGGTTCTCCTTCTGGAAATTGTTTTCCTTTGATTAACCTTTGATTCTCAGGGCTCCTTATATTTTCATCTACTTAAGAGCTATGAAAAAATGTCCTTTGGGATATTTTCTATTGTATAATTATAATGTAGTCAGATTTTCCAGCAGTATAATAACATTCATTGGCTATACCACATTTTTAATAGTTTTTCAGTAATTCTATATAACATCCTAACACACTTTGTGTAATTTGCCACATATGTAATATCTCAATGAGGGAAGTTTAGTGAAAAGAATTACATGAATGTTTGTTTTTATAATGGTGATATTAGTTGAAGTCATATTATGATGCCATAAAAATATTTCATCCAATTGCCATCTAACCAATTGTATCCTTTTTCTTGGCTGTGGATCCCAGCACCTGAAGGTTAGTATACTGCTTATGGGCTAAAATCTGGTGTTTAAAGAAAGAGACTTTGTGGCATTAGAAAATGCAGACAACTGAGTTCAATTAGAATTGGGAGGAAGCACAACATAAAACAAATGCAGAAAAGTTTTAAAGACCTTTGAAATGCTCTGAACTCTTAGGAAGAGAGGACATTAATATACAGGGAAAGAATAATATCTGAGCCTGTTCATCCAATCTGATACCCATAACTTGACATTTTTGCTGCCTACCTGGTCTCTTATATTAGTGTGTCTAAAGCTTGGTCCCTTAAAGTGCCTACTCTGTAATATGTAAAATAGAGAACATTCTTTAGCATATTTGCATCAGAAGAGAAAGATGTAGAGCCGTATAGGTGATGATTTCTAATAATCATGGAAAAACATGATCTCAGAACATCTAAAATTACAAATAGGCCAAAGGGTAATATAATAGAAAAATTTAGAAGG
>CM053583.1:74525745-74564036 GCA_028627135.1 Pseudochirops cupreus | reverse complement strand
GGGGGGGAAGGGAGGGGAGAAAATCTGAAACTCAAGTGACTGTGGAACTGAATCTTGTAAATTAAAAGTAAATAAAGAAAATTAAAAAAAAAAAGAAATTATACCATTTGATGATCAATTGAATTCGCAGGATATTTAACCTTGAGAAAAGAATTAGCACAGAGATGGTGACAGGTGTAACTCTGTGACAGCTATTCCTCAAGGACATTCATCTTACAGAGGGTTCCAGATCACAGAACCTAGAAGTATTGGGACAAAATTGCAAAGAGAGAAATTTAGGGTTGATTGAGGGGGAGAAAAAAGTATTTTTTGAACAATCAAGTACCATTCACAAGTGAAATTAACTGCCTTGGAAAGGAGTTGGTTAACCTTTACTAGGAGTCTTAACCAAAGACTAGATGATTACTTGAGTGAGTTTTAAAAGGGAGGCTTGTTCAGGAGTAGCCTAATCAGATGACCCTTCAAGTCCCTTCAACTTCAGAAAGTCTGATTCTGAATTCAATGGGCATTGAAGAAACTTTTAGAAGATATCTAAAGTGAGTTTTTTACTTATTAAAAATAGCATTGGAAGAAAATCATTACATTGATCATTTTTTTTTCTGGGAAATTACCTTTTGTTTTCAAGAAAATGTTGAAAAACCAGGAATGGGGAAAAGAACGAAACATGTCTGTATTCATCAAATTTCTCAGACTACTTTTCAAACCTTTGGCGTTTGGCAAAATAAGGAACTCCAAGTGCTCCTCCCCCCATCTTAATTTTGAAACCCAGGCGTATTTTCAAGGAAATGTAATCCTTATGTTCCTGATTCCTTTTCACTTAACTCATCAAAATGTTATTCTGTATAAGATATTTGATATCCAAGAAGACTTTGGAGAATTTTTTCATGAATGTCTAATCCTCTTTTCTTAGAAATAGGAAGTTGCATTTTGCCAAGAGTAAACAAACTTAAACACCCAAAAGTTCAACTTCAGGTTGAGATTCCAGCCTCACAAAAGTTGAGTGGTTTCTACAATTGGCAAAATAGATTCCATAACCCTTTCTAAAAATAATGCTCATGAATATAAACTGAAATGAAGGGCAAAGAGAGAGCAATAGCAGGCAGGGCACAGTATGAATAATGTTGACAAGCAGACAAGAAAATGAGAAATTTACTCATTTTACAAATAACAAACTGCATCCTAAAATTTGATTTGCATATCTTTGAAAGTAGAGTTCTATTTCCCTCAGCATTTAATTTGCTTTGCTGATATTAAATGACCGTCTAGGGACCATGAAAGTTTAACTGTTAGCACAGTGGGGTAGGCAATGCAATAAAATTGCATAGAGAGAAAGAGTGGGGACAGACATTTGCATTGGGAAAGTGCTCTGACATTTCTACCAAAGTGAATATCCAGAATATGTTATATTAATAATACTACTATATTAAAAAGAGATCTTGTTACACAATGTTCTGCAGTTTAAAAAACGCCTTATGTACCTGATTGCACTGAATCTTTGTAACACTTCCATGGGGTAGGTATTATTATCCCCAATTCACAAATGTGTAATTGGAGGTCCAGAAAGGTCAAATATTCAAGATCACATATCTAGCATCTAGCCTAGCCAAGACTTGAATTTTTGGTTAGCAAATGCAATAATCTTAACACTATATTACATGGGCACAGGCAGTAGAAGTATCATTTCCATTTTTTTTTAATCCACCCCTTTCCAATATTTTAACTGTACAGTGAAGATATAAGCTAAACAAGGGAGGAACCTGGTATGAAACTCACCATCACCAGCATTCTGGCTACAGGGACATAGTCTCCTCTATGTGAAAGAAGTTGTATGTCCCACCTGTGTATCACTGCTGCATCAACTGCCTCAGAGAACAACCACAGACTAGCCCTGGAAGAAGTGACTTGTGATAAGTTTGGGAATTTAGGCTCAGATAAAGTTGTAGGCCTCAGCTATGCCTCCTAAGGTCACACCCACTCCTGGAAGATTGCCAGTAGGGTACATAGCATTGATAACTTTTATAAGCATCTCCCTCATTACCAAGAAGTTACTGATCAGGCTTTCTACCTTGATGGGTTTAAAGCAAAGGTGTTAGAAACAGAGAGACTGTAATTATGGGGGGGGGGGGGAAACTTAACAATTCAATTTGATCTTTTTATACCAGGGAAAGCAAATGATGACAGGCAATAAAATGGCATGTAGCCATTTTATTTGAGGTAAAATTAATCAAAGACCTGGCTTTGACATCTAAACACAGCTTCAGTTTTCTAAAACATCAGCATCTTGAGCTAAAGAAATCTATTCTTAATTTTATTAATAGCAGGGTTCGGACAGTAAATACCAAATGGATACCACTGTGAAAGACCCACAAGAAGCACACTAGGTAAACAGTTTTTATCCCATAGTTTTCCATAAAAGGCTACTATAAAATCTATCTTCCCATGAAATTCTTATTACAATGTGGTTAAGCAACAAAACAGAAAACTCATCTTCTTATTAAATCTACCCTGGGGCTTAATCACTACATACTGTACCTGCAGAAAAAGAGAATGCGTAAATCATTGTTTACAGAGGCTCTCTGTGGCTGCTCCTAGTTAGTTTTGCAGAAAACAGAGCCAGAAAACAGGGCAAAGACTCAAAGGATTGCTGTTTGCCAAACTGAACTCAAGCCTTTGGCTTATTTTATTTTATTTTTCCGGAGATACCAAGCCAACTATGTTATTAAGCTAGAATTTGCAGAGTTTCTGATTTTTACATGCAAGCAAAGCAGTCTGACGATTTCTACTTTTGTGCATTGGGCCTGTAGACAAAATATGATACTAGTAGAAGAAGACTGCTTTTAGGGCACTGAGAAAGAGCAGATGAATAGAAGCATAGAAAGAATTAAATTATTAGAGAGGACTTCAGTCTCAGATTAATCCAAGAGACAGTCTACTCATATGACAATTCATGGACAAGATTCTCCAGTTAGCTGAGAGAAAGAGAGAGACAGAGACAGAGAGAGACAGAGACAGAGATAGAAAGAGACAGAGAGATAAGGAGAGATAGACTGGCAGAGAGAGATAAAGAGAGAGATAAAAAGAAAGAGATAGAGAAATAAAGAGAGAGACAGACAGACAGACAGAGACCGGGAGAGACAGAGAGAGACAGAGAAAGAGACAGAGAGATAAGGAGAGACAGAGTGACAGATATAAGGAGAGAGAGAGAGAGAGAGAGAGAGAGAGAGAGAGAGAGAGAGAGAAAGAGAGTGAGAGAGAGGGAGGGAGATTACTTACTCAGAAATAGAGCTGTCCAACAATATAATAGTCTGTCCAGGGTGGTAGGAATGAACCCTTCACTGGAGGTAATTCAGCAGAGACTGAATGATCATTAGTTAGGGATCAAGTAGGAGGGATTTCTCACTATGTGGGAGACTGAATGACCACCTTAAAGCATTTATTAAGTGCCTACTTTTTGCAAGGTAATGTATATATTTTGCAAGGTCATATACACACACACACACACATAATATTTTTCATCAGATCTGTGATTTCATTGCTGCAAGAACCTACACATGTGAAACTGTTTTCATTAATATAAATCTGTACCTGCTCAATATCCTATGTCTTAGGAAATTGTCTGGGGACTTTGAGAAATTAAGTGAGTAGTATAGGGTCACATAACCAATATGTGTCAGAGGCTAGACTTGCACCTAAGTCTTTCTGAAAATGAGGCCAGTTCTTTACTGTGCTAGTATGCCCCTCTCTATGCAAAATATATACAAATAAATACCAAGTATTTTCAGAGAGAAATAACTAGCAGTTCAGGTTGGGATTGGGGAGGACAGGAAAGGATCCATGTACAAGGTGGCATTTGAGGACATCGTCACTAAGTTCCTTTTCTTAATTTTTATCCTCTCTTTTAGTTATTGCTCCAGCAATAAAAAGACTACCAGTCTGACATAGTAGAGAGAATCTTTGAATTGTAGTGAGAGAACCTGAATTCAAATCATGATTATGCTCCCTTCTCAAATATATCTCTTAGAATTTTCTTAGATTTTCTTTGATTTTCCTTCAAAAGCTAAACCCAAATACCACCTCTTACATGAGATCTTTCTGGTCTTACCTGAACATCAAAGAAAATATCAAGTATAAAGGGGTCTACTGAGTGAGTGAAAGAAACAAGCATGTCTTCTTTTAAAATTGCTTCCCACAATCCCCTCCATCCTCCCACCCCTGCCCTGCTTCCCTGTGTTTAACATCATATATGAAGATCAATAGATTTGCAGTCAGAGGACCTGGTACAAATCATACATCTGAAGATTAAGACCTCTATTTGAACCATTATAGATAGATAGATAGAGAGATAGATAGATAGATAGATAGATAGATAGATAGATAGATAGTAGCAGCAGCAGCAGCAGCAGCAGTAGTAGTAGTAGTAGTAGTACTGGTAGTATCCACATTGAAGAGATAACAAAGACACTGAAGCATTCAAATTTTAAAATGGAAAACAATAAAAAGATGATAATGTGGTATTCAGCTGAGACCAGAAAGATCTCATGTAAGAGGTGGAATTTAGGTAATAATTGGTTATGAGGAGCAAATCAGATAACATGTATAAATCACTTAGTACACACTTGGCAAGTAGTAGACACTATATAAATGTTTATTCCTACCCCAAAGAAGGTATTGACTTAAAATGTAAATGGAAGTATACTCTTCTGGAAGTTCCTTTTATCAATAAAATCACAGTTCTATTTTCTAGTCCTGACACTGTGTTCAAGATACTCTATGGGGTCCTGGGGCCCTAAGGTAAGGCAAGTATTTCACTGAGCCTATCCTCAAAGAGCTAAAGGTTTAGTAATGGGGAGAAAAACATATGAATAGCTATAATATCAAGGAGAATGTGTTATATATAATGGAAGTATCCAGGAAAAGACATGGGAAATTTGAAGAGTAAAAGCTTACTTTTAAGGAGGGGCAGGAGGTAGAAGTTCAGAGAAAGTTTTCTGATGGAGGTCACAATTGATTTGGGCCGTGAAGTAAAGAACTTCAACAAATGGACATGATGTTAACTTCTTGAGCAAAGGCATGGAGATGAGAAATGGGAATAACATAAGAAACAGAGTAGTTCAGTCTTTGATGGCAGTATATGTAGGGAAATAGTATAATAAAGCTAAAAGGCAAAGTCAAGACCAATTGTAGAAAAACTTGAACCCCAGGATCTGAGGTTATATGTATCCGGTAGGAATATAATACCATCCTTGTTATAAAACAAATATTCTATAAATGTTGTTTAGCTGTACAATTCTTCCAAGATAGACCCATTTACAAGTACCACCATATTATCATCTTTTTTTATTGTTCTCCATTAAAAAAAATTGAATACTTTAGTGTTTTTGTTATCTCTTCAATGTGGATACCACTACCACTACTACTATTACTACTACTAGTACTACTACTACTACTACTACTATTACTATTACTATCTATCTATCTATCTATCTATCTATCTATCTATCTATCTGTGTGTCTGTCTGTCTGTCTATAATGACAATAATATAACAACAATAATTATTTACATAGCATTTTAAGAATTACAAAAAAAAGAAACTTTAAATATATTACCTCATTTGATTCTTCAACAACCCTGTGAGGAAAACACTCTTATCACCATTTGACAAATGAGGAACCTGAGTCTGATAGAGATTAAGTGACTTGTCAAGGGTCACACAACTAATACATAACTTGGACAATATTTGAACTCAAGACATCCTGACCCAAGTCCAGCATTCTATCCACTATGCAATTAGCATTTAGTAATCCCTTTCCTATGAGTATCATAACCCATAACTGCTTTCACGTCCTCTGTGATTCTTGTCTCTTTTAACCCATCAATGGAATATACACAATCAACTCCACACATACCCAACACAAAAGATGCCTTCTTCTAGATCTTTTAAATTTTTGAGGACACCAACACAGCAAACTGACTATCAGTCTGTGATCTTTCACACTTACTATACATCCAATATTCTATGTATTATCCTATTTTTTTTTTACTTCTGACTTTAATAGTATCTTTTGCACAGAAGTCATCATAGATAATGTGGTACAGCCAACTTACCCATACATTTGTTCATGACCTGTTTGGGCCCTTTGCAATTCTGATCCTTTAATGTTAGAAAGTTTTGTGCCCAAAATTACAAAAAAAAATTATTTTTATTAAGCACTTAAAGATTTACAATATGCTTGATACATATTTAGTTTGATCATATAATAATCATATAGATTCTGATATATATGTGTATATATATATATATATATATATATATATATGGAGAGAGAGAGAGAGAGAGAGGGAGGAAGGGAGGGAGAGAGGGAGAAAGAAAATAGAGACTCAAGAGAGTTTAATGAGGTAAGAACATAGTATTGAAAGATGAGAGGAACCTTAAAGACAATATAGTCTAACTTCCTCATTATACAGATGAAGAACTAAGATTTAGGGAGGTGAAGTTACCCAAAGTAATAGATTGAGCAAACAGAATTTGACTCCACATCCAATATGCTTTCCATTGTGCCATACAGCCTAGCAAATGACAGAACTGGGATTCAGACCTAGCTTATTATTAATGTGTTGAAGGAATTGCAAATGTTTATTTAGCCTGGAGAAAAGAAGGTATAGAAGGTACAAGAAAGCTAATTTTTCAGTAATTGAAGGGCTGCTAGGATGGAAAAGGGAATAGATTTACTTCACTTGGCTTTTGAGGACAGAACTAGAAATAATATTTGGAATTAGGAAAAAGACAAATTTAGCTTGAGGTAGGAAGAATCTTCCTAACACTTAAACTATTTCTTAATTACTAATAATTACTTATACAAAAGTGTAATGGGAGGAAGGTCAATCCTACATCACCAACTAGCTATTTGAGATTTTGAATTGGAAACCTTATCAATGTTTCAATTTTAATTATCTTTCTCCCAAAACCAATCCCTCTTCTAAACTTACCTATTTATCTCCAGAGCATAACCATCCCTTTAGTGCAGTGAATCCCATTCCACATCCAAGGAAATTGCACTAAAAGTCATTTAATGATCTCTTAAGTAGTGAATAATTGTCCATTTATGTAACAAATATATTTTTCTCTCCATGACAAAAATTATGTATAATTTGGAAGCATTATAAGATTCACTTCTGGGGCTATTCAAAACCATTATTCTTCTTTTACATCAATCTCTGACAGCTTCTGACTAGGCTCGACATGTTTTTGCAATTTCTCAATATGATCTCAAATTGTTTCCAAATTGTGGAAAGGATTCAGCACTTGAGTATCGTTTGGTTCACAATGTATAGTCAAACACACGTACATACTTTCATTTATATTTTATACACTACAACATAATAGTTCTGCCATTACCATCTATTATTCATTAGTCATAGCTTATCAGTTGTGTGATCAGATCATCAAGGTGTTATGAACTTTTAAGTTCTTGTGTCAAAAATGTCAGGTCATTTGAAACCTTGATCACTGGGCATGTGTTGTATAAACTATCTTGAACTCCTCACTAGTGAAGAAAAGTTATGTAGAAATAAACCTAATATTGCTTTTCATTGCAGTATTAATAATTAGTATTTTTCTACTTAAACTGCTTATGTTACTTATATTACTACTATGTTATTGCTTATGTTATTAGTCTTCTATTTAGTGGGGGAGATAATAAGAGTGATCAGTTATTCATTAAAGTTTCTTTAATTGTATAGTTGTTTGCCAGTTGTAGCAGAGAAAAAAAAATACCCAAAGAGATTCTTTCCTTATATATTTTAATTTATATGTAAACATTGTTTTTTTTAAAGTGATAGATGTACTTGAACTTGGAGTACATTTATCAATTAATGTGATGTTTTTAATTAGCCAGTAAAAACAGTAAACATTAGCTGTGTGACCTTGGGTGAGTCCCTTAAATCCAATTGCCCTGCCTTCCCCCTTCTGAAAAAGAAAGAAAATAATCTAAAATACCGTAGTGATCAATAACATCAAAATAAGATCATCCTCCAATAGGTGCATCTGACTGACCACATCTTCCTCAGGGAATCTGTCTTCCACTTGGTAACTAAACATGCTCCCTGAGAGGGATGAACCTTTTGGTGAGCAAGAAAAAACAAAGTTAAAATTGGAAGGTACCTCAGAGGTCAGTTTGTGTAATCTATTTATTGTATAATAACAAAAGTGAGACCCAAAGGGACTTGCCCCAAGTCTCACAGGTTGCAAATAGCAAAGTGGAATAGGAGACCCGGATTCAAAGATTCCAAGTACTATACTTACTCTTCTACATCACCAAATCATTGACCTCCTTGATTTAGTGCTGTTTAATATTGCTAATCATCAGGTGACTGAACATGGCATCCCCATGGTTACATTTTCAAGGAACTGTGCATAATGTTAACATTTGTCTGAGAGACTTGTTGAGGAAGACAAATTAATGCTGCATTTTATACCATCAAATTAAAAATTTTAATCAACAGACAATTAACCCATGATATCTTCTATTATCTACACCTTTTAGTTAATCATATTTGAAGATATGGTTTGCAAAAGAAAGTTATTTTTAATAGCCTGCCCATTCTATTCTGATATTTTCATCACGGACATTTTCAATATGTGTGCAAATCACTCTCATAAAAATTTTATAAAGATGAGAAAGTAGACATATAGGTTGGTAGTTGTTGATATTCTCCCAATCACCTTTTATAAGAAGTAATTTTCTTTATTCTTTTAGTATTTTCCCTCCATTTATTCCCTTTTCTCTAGACTTCATCATTAGATATTTTATGAAACATCCCTTAACACTTTCAAAATAGTATTGCCTCCAATATGCATTTCCTTAGTTCCTCCTTCAAATGGTTCACTGTCCCTAACTGCTGATGTATATACATACACATACACATACACATACACATATACATATACATATACATATACATGTACATGTACATATAAATACACATATACATATTCATACACATATATATTTACCTTGTGTAATATATCAAGCCATAACGTATTAGTGTAAACACTTCAATTTAATTGATGATGAAATTACATTATAGAAATGTGAACAAAATATTTCCATTTCCCATCTATTTGATGTCAAGCTTCCATTGTAAATTACAAATATTCTTGGAAGGATATGGCTTAGTCAAAGGACTGAAAAAGTTTTCCATGAACATGCCTTTACTTCTCTTCCTTTTTAGTGTTTTATGAGGTAAAATGACATGAAATCTGCTGTCATTCTTTTTTGTAGTGTTTACAAATAAATTTGTATAATAAAAATAACTGACCTAGAAAATAAGTCATGGAGAGATAATTACACATATACATATACATACATGTGTAAATACATATAATTTATTTATAAATATACAAATAGTAACAATAATTCTTATTCAACTGCCAGAAAATCATAATAAAAAGTGTAGATATCACATTTCAAGGAATAATGCATGAAAACTCTTTGGAACTCTTAGAACTAGAGGACTAAGTTTAGAGAATAAGAATCACCCTCTGAATGAATCACCTCTAAAAAGAGAAGCTTAAATGAAATCTCCCCAGAAAGTCATAGTCAAAATCCAAAGCTTTTCATGCAAGGGGGAAAAATGCCACAAAGAGCCAAAAGGAAAAAGTTCAAGAATGACAGAGGCAAAGTCAGAACAACACAAGACTTGGTAGCTTCCAATATGGAGGAGATGAGAGCTTGGAATAAAAATGATATTCCAAAAGGCAAAAGATAAATGTTTACACCAAGGATATCCTATCTGTCAAAAGTGAATATAATCCAGGAGATCCAAAGGCAAGAATCTCCTGCTGGAGTGGAGCATCCAACTCCTACTTCCATTAAATGAAAAAGAATTTCAAAATATTTCTGATGAAAAGATCAAAGATGGATGAAAAATGAAATTTGGTTATATTAATGCAGGGAACAAGAAAAAATAGAATGGTATACATATTTAATTGGTTGGAAAGGACTATGTGAGAAAGAATTATTTACATGTCAATATAAATAAAAGTAACAAAAATCCTCTCAGAACTTTAATTTCTTCAGAGATCAGAGAGATTGAAAATGACACATATTGATTTTTTTTTCTTCCTGTTTTCATAGCGTTAGGAAAAGGAAAGGAAAAAGATTATGAGACTATCCTGGGGAGAGAAAAAAAAAAGGAAGAAGGAGAGGAAACTCATTTCACATAATAGGAGTGTATAAGATGAAAGCTATAAAATATGGAGAAAGGGCTATGGGAATGGGTATCATATTATTGAAAACAGCTCTAATGCCAGCACTTTCTTAATTAAAGATCAATGTTGGCACAAAGCAAAGCACTCTCAAACAAGGTTTACTTTGCCATAATACAGCAAGGATATACAACAAGACTACAGTGGCACTAAGCTTCTCTGGATTCAACCACACCAACTCTTCTATATGGAAATATATCTTGGTTATTAGTACAAGGTATAATGAAGGACATGGGTATTGACATGGATTTTGGAAATCCACCAAATAAGAGGGTCTTCAACCACACATGCTTAAGAATTTTTTTTATGCTGTTAGATGATGAGGAAACTACATTAGGAAAAGAGGAGCCAGTCAGGGCATGGGAATGCTTCGACTCCTTTTAGAGAAAACTAATATTCCTGTTACTGAAGGGAAGAGGATAGATAGACCTAACCTATGTTAAAAAGAAATGCTAGCTTATTGTCCTCCCATAACAATGAACGTCATTTTTACCTGAAGAGGAAGAAGGATGTGTGTGTGTGTGTGTGTGTGTGTGTGTGTGTGTGTATAACCTTATATCTAAATCCACACTCAGCTACCTCCCTCCCCCTATACACAAGCAATCACACACACAAACACACACGAATGCAGACTAGAAAAACATTATGTTTAATAGGGAATTTAGAGAAGTTGAAGAAAATAAAGGAGGATTGAAGGAGGACAGGATAGATAAGGGAGTAATCATAAAATTAAAAATTAAAAAAACACATTGCCAGAAGGTAGAGGACAAAGAGGGGATCTGGTGATCTTTGAAGGGCATGGGAAAGAGAAATATGTCTGTCAAGGCAACAAAATAGATTATCTCATTATAGATTACAACTATTAAGCAAATTCATCTCATTCTTTATCATTAAAAAGAGGGAGAAGGAAGCATAAAGAGAGAGGGAAAAGTGTAAGAAGAAATGATGGAATGAACTGCATGCTCAACAATTATAACCCTAAATGGGAGTGGAATGAACTTAACCATAGCAAGGGATTTGATACTACATCATAGAGTTGATTTGTTTCACCAAAGTATTGAGATAAGGAAGGAAAGAGTATATTGTAGTGTTGGTATGATGACTGGGGTGGGGGGTCAGGGAACAGAAGTGGGAAGGGAATACAATTAATTGTGGGAATAAGGGACAGGGTTAATGTTTAGAGTTTCTTGATATTACATAGAACATGAAATGTGGTGATGTGATTTAATAACATCTTCCTACTCAAATATCTTTACAACTTGAACAATTTCATCATCTATTTAGGAAATGATTGACTTTGCAAATTTCATCACAGACTTCTTGAAATGAAAAATTGAAACCTACTTTTCTCCTTTCTTCATTAATCTTTTCAAAAGTCCCCAAAGGTTTTTCAGCTAAAGGATATATGATATAAGGACAGAGAAAAAGCAGTGTTCACTGTTTTAGCTATTAGACTGATTGTTTTGTTTCCATTTTTCCTCCTTCTCTTATTGTCATTTGAAGTTACTAGGAACAACTAGTGCCAAAATATGAGATAACATAACAATTTTTTTCCTGCTAACATTTAATTTTTTTCTCCTCTCTATCTTTTCTTATTTCTTTCTTTGCACAATGAATACTTATTCCATATGTAATATGAAATAAGTAATGGTAAAATTAAATTGTTCTTCATCCCTCCACAGTTTCATTCAAAACAGTACTTTCACAATTAGGAAAAAAAAAACTCTCTTAGTACAAAATGTCTACACCTTACTTTTTTTTTTCTTCCAGAAATATCTTCAAAACATATTTTGTTAGTAAAGTTGAATTTTCAAGTTTGTTGTTCCTCAGGTCCTCAAGGCTCGATTAATAAAAATTGTCAATCCATTAAAGAGGATTATAATGATTCCCAAGGAACTGGTTGTTAACATAATTAACAGCTGGTTTTACTTTGAAGACATTAATCAAAAGCATCATAAATTGATGGTAATGACCAGTTTTCCACAAATGTTGTTAATTAGCAAAGGCACTGAAGTTAGATGACAAAGATTCCTAAGACTTATCTACGCCCTTGGATCTCAACTTAAAATATCCTAAAGGGACCTGTTTTTCTAGTGTTACTAAATCAACAGAAATTAGAACAATTTTACATTAAAAGCCACAGACTTTAAATGGTCAAAACAACAAGATGTTTGGCTGTTTCTTCCTTGGCAGAGTAAAGACAAAATTTGGAAAATAAAATTCCAAATACAAAGTTTTCTGTACTAGATATGGTGGATTATACTAGCATGTTGTCCTTTGACCCAACATTGCTCTAAAGTAGTCCAGTCTGGTCTAGAATTCCCATCTTCTGAGTCTTTAACCAATGTATATTAGGTACCTTGAGGGATAGAAGGATGAATAAGCCCAAATCTCTGTTTTCATGAAAATTACTGTCATCAGGAAAATAGTAACAAAGAATATACTCTAAAATGGATTATATCACTTTATCTTTCAGTTATAAATTCAGTCAAATATCTGGAATTCAATTCCAGAAAACCCTAAGGAAGGATATCCTGTTGTGACTTAACACCCAACTTGTACTTCCATTCTCAGGTTTGCCAGCTAAGTCCCATATGGTTTTTGTGGGCACACTGCTGAGATTTTCTTTTTAATCTATATAAACTGGCATCCAGTTTGTTCTTTCATTATTAATTACATGTAAAATACTTGAAGAATGAAAAAGCTTTTAATTCAAGCAATCAGCATCTTAAAGCATTAGTCATGAAATCATATCAAATCAAAAGATGCCACTTGGGATTTATGCCACATAGTAAATGAAAGGTAGATGAGATAAACAAGTGTGCCTCATAACAAAAGCTTTCTAATAGAATTTGAATTGTCAAATCAAATCAAGAATGTAATTTTTTTCAAGACTAAATTTAATGGATTTTCTGGACTAATTAATCTTGGAGTGTTGGGATAAAAAAGTATATTTCTAAGTAGATATGAAACACAAGAGAGTGATCTTTTTTAATGCCACTATTCACCTAGTTTTATTAGGAATGCTATGTTACTCTGCAGGTTGTAATTATGAGAATGAAAACTTTATAGTTTAAGCACATCAAAATACAATTTGGATATGTGGTGGGGGTCATTCATTGCTGGCTAAATATAGGTACTTAGGTGCAAAATAGATAAATAATTCAGGGCTACCCACCTTAGTAAATGCTTAATGTAGAACTCTTCTATAGTGTTCCAATTGATATCACTCATTGGATTTGCATGGTCCAACTGACAGATTTTCATTGGAACTTTATGGTATAATAGTTGTGGTTAGGAAAAAATCAAATGTATATCAACATTTTGTCAAGAAAATGAGATTCTTAAGTGCACCAAGAAGAGTATCACATCAATATTTAAATACATAAATAGTCTCAATGATTCAGAAATTCGCTCCAATGATGAGTGCTTCGCATCCACCCATGCTTACTCAGCCTTGGTAACTCTCACCATGGCTGGAGGCCTTTCGTGTTGAAACATGGGCATCATTTCAATGGATTCTACTTTAATTTTACAGGATGGGGATTATACTTATTGGGTTGCCAAAGGTCTGGTGCTTGTCATAATGACTTGTATATACCAAGGACTTTATAAAATGTTTGCTGCAAGAATGAATGGATTACCTCATTCATTAAATTATTAATTTACACAGTAAATATTTCTGGAGAATCTATTAGGTGTAAAGCAGTATGCTAAGCATACAAAGATGTATAAGATATGATCTTTGCTCTCTATAAGGTACTTGATAAATATTTCTGGAATAAATGAATAAAATTTAGCATTATACATTCAATCACTATTAGTTAATTTTCATATGTTCCAATCCAATTATACAACTGACTGGATGAATTTGTGCAAGACACTAACTATATTGTGTTCTATGGCTGAGAGCCCAACCTTAATTCATATTTCTCTTCTTCATACATTCTTCATTCCAGTCAACATTCCATGCTAGCTGCTTTTCCATAGCACATTTTATCTCCTGCCTCCATGCATTTATGTAAATTGTCTCTCATAACAAGAATGCATATCTTCCTCACTTCTAACTCTTAGTCTCTCTAACTCCCTTGAAAACAAAGCACAGATGGCATCTTTTATATCAGGGCTTCTCAAACTTTTTTCTGCTCATGACCCCTTTTTGCCTGAAAATTGTTTTACATGACCCCTGGTATATAGCTATATAAAATAAGTATACACATAAAACTTTTACTGATAATTAATCATAAATAAATTTATTTTAAAACAATTTTTTAGTTTACATGTAATTTTACTCATTATTAAAGATGAAGGTAAATTTACATATTCATGAGGTGAATGTGAATTCTTACATAAAGAATTAAATCTTGGTGGAATATTTGGTCCTGCAGGATGTAGAGCATCTTTAATGTTTTTTCAGAGTTGATCGGTATTTTGATTTTTTAATTCTTTGATATGGAGAATGCCGCTTTGCATAAATACATAGTATAAAATGACAGAAGTATGTTTAGGGCATTTTAGAAATTGTTCAAAATTTTGTCCTAATCCCAAGATAAAGTTCATTTAATGATTTTGTACGTACAGTAAAAACACTGCAATTCCTAATCTGAGCTGAGTTGTTTCTGGTGGTGTTCATTGGCATTGCATGGCATGACAGCATACACAGCACAAAATGTGCATGTGGTGTGTTCAGAAGCAAGGCTGTAGTGAAGTTGCATGATGCAACATGCACAAGCACTGCAAGAAAAGCCTCAAACTTATTACTCGTTTGATTTTGAATTAATTTTTGGCCATTATATGTTCGGAAACCTTTTACTGCTGTCAAATTTTTCACACCCTTTCCCCGACATTGAGTTATGTGACCCCATGTGGGGTCGCAACCCACTGTTTAAGAAGAGCTGTTCTATATGATGACTTTCTTACCATGCCTAATTTTAGTACTATTTCCCTCTTGAAACTACTTTGTACAAACTTTGTATTTATTTACTTGTGTACATGTTGTATAGATATGGGTAAACTTCCAAGACTGAAGTCAGGAAAACTCATCTTCCTTAGTTCAAATCTGGCCTCAGACAATTATTATCTGTGTGACCCTGGACAAGTCACTTAATTCTGTTTTCCTCAGCTTTCTCGTCTCTAAGATGAGCTGGAGAAGGAAATAGCAAATATCTTTGCCAAGAAAAGCCCAAATATGTTCACAAAGACTCAGACACAACTGAAAAATGACTGAACAATGACAAAATACATATTGCCTTCCCCTCCCCAACCTGCTCTCAAAGTAGAATGTAAATTTTTTGAGGGCAAAGACTTTTTCACTCTTGCCTTTGTATCTACAGGATATAGCATATTTCCTAGCACTTAATAAAGTCTTATTAATCTATTGATACATAATTTTTGTTGCATTCCTACTCCACATGCTTCCTAGGTATAGAAACAAAAACAGTGCGAAAGTACTTGTAAAAATGTACATGTTTCAATTAGAAAATGCAAATTAATTAGTAGACATTATAAATCCCAAATATAAGGTCAGAAGGAATAGTCCTATATTGACTTGAACGAGAATTGCCACCACCATCACCCACTACCACCCCTGTCCATTGCCCACTAATAGATTTACAATGAAACTAAATGCAACTATTCTCCACTGGAAACATTGGCAATCGGATTCCATCCACTTTCCCAGCTCCACTCCCTAAATGAGAAGAGCTCTGTGAGGTTAACCCATGTGGAAACAATATACCAGGTGAACTTAAAAAAGGACATTTGATGGGTACGCTCTTTAAATAACTAAGAATGAGGCAACTTCCCTACATTTTTTTTTGTGGGGGAGAGTCTGGTTGTGTTTAATTTTCATGGAGAAGTTCTGTTGATAATACTGCTCACATACATGCACACAACAGTTTTCTATTTGGAACAGGGTTTTTTTCTCTGATGCTTCTTCATCTTGTAAGTCTAGCTTATTGCCATACATATGCATATTATAGTCTCTGCATATAGATAGAAGTGCACTCAAATCACACTATTTTGGGAAGAACACCTGAGAAATAGTATGCTGGAAAAAATAAAATTTTCTTATTCCATATTCCATAAGAAATTTAAAAGTCTTAGCCGCTTAGTATGCCAACAGTATGTTTGTAAAGTTTTTCTCAGACCAAGAAAAACAAAAGAACAACACAAGTTTTTGCTTTTTATTAGGAAACAAACATTTGCCCTGAATAGAATTTAATCCAAGATTAAAAACTAAAGTATTTCTGGATTAAAAAATCATGTTTCCACATTGGTTAAGTGTCCCCAATGGTTAATAGTCTTAAAAGACAAACTACAAGTTATTAATAATCACATGAAAAACTGTTCTAAATCATGAATAAGGATAGAGATAGGGACTGACCTTGTTACTACATTCTTATAAGCAACTCCCAGGTGAGGAAATTCTAGCAATTCTCATCATAGAGATATAAGTTGCTTATGTTCTCTTCACTTATAGTCTTAGTTGCCTAAAGCTGTTATTATTTGTCTTTCATAATCAAAGAAGATCAAAATGCCACCACTATATTGGACTCAATGTATAGTGGATTCAATTAGGTCTGATCAGTCCAATATGAGCATGGAAAGTTCTACCATAGTTCGGGCCCAAATAGTCATTTTAACATTTGAAATGGAGATGTCTCTGGATTTCTGTATCTTACATTTCCTTTGTGCTACTACAATTCTACTTTACTCATAGAACATAGCACCTTCTTTAGTGCAGGCATGCCATACTGAATGGTCCTGTGCCAGTGTCTCCCATGCCTCACAATTGATACTAACATCTTGAAAGTGTCCTTGTACCGTTTCTTCTCACCTCTGTGTAATCTCTTACCTTGTTTGAGTTCTCTGTAAAATAGTCTTTTAGGTAAACATATGTTTGGTATTTGAACAACGTGACCAGCTCATTGGAGTTGTGTTCTCTGTGATAGAATTTAAATGCCTGGTAGTTTAGCTCAAGAGAGGACTTCCATGTCTAGTACCTTATCTTGACAGATAATCTTCAGAATATTCCTAAGATAATTCATATGGAAACAATTTTTCTGGAAAAGTGCTGGTAGACTCTCTAGGTTTCATAGGTGTACAACAAGGAAGTCAGCATGAAGGCCCTCTAGACCTTCAGTTTATCAGGCAGCCTAATCCCCCTTCTCTCCTGCACTTTCTTTTGGAGTCTCCCAAAACGTAAGTTCTAACAACAATTGTATTAATCTCATCATCTATGTGGACAACACCAAGGTAAGGAAACATATCTACAGCATTCAACATTTCTTCCTTTACCATAATTAATGGTTCTACATATGGATAGTGTGGTTCTGGCTGGTGGAGAGCATCTGTTATCTTTGTATTGATTGTCAGGCCAAAATGAGCACAAGAGGCTAGAGCAATGGGAAGTTAATTGATTTATCCAGTATCACACTGGCAATATGTGTTCAATGTGAGACTTGAACCAAAATCTACCTGGCTTTTGAACTTAGTCGCTAGGTCATACTGTCTCCAGAAATAAGAATAACTCTGAAAATTTGTCTCACTTGCAGAAAATTGACAAAGGTGATAAAATATCGAATGATCAATATTAGAGGAGCTTAGAAAATTCAGGAATGGTTAATACACTGGTTGTCAGGCTATGGATTGGCTCAGATGTTCTAGGAAGCAAATAGAAATCATGCAAAGAAATGACAAAAATGTTTTCCTTTGACACAGCAATTCTGCTCCTAGACATTAACCCCAAGGAAGTTATAGAGAGAAAGTTTCCATATTTACCTCTAAATTCACTTTACATAGAACTTTACAGAGTAGCAAAGAGCTATAAATTATGGAGATGTCCATTGATTGGGGAAAGGCTGAACAATTTGTTATACGTGAATATAATGGAACAATTCTTTTTTGATAAGAAGCCAAGGATATGGAGAATTCAGAGGCACATGGGAAGACATAATGGATTCATATTAAGTAAAGTACTTGTAAACAACAACAGAAAAAAATGGAAGAATGAAAATGTATATATTAAGCACTAACTGTATGCCAGATAGTGTTCTGAGAATTAGGGATAGAAAAATAAGCAAGCAATATAGCCCCTGCCTTCAAGGAGCTTACATTTGAATGGGATAGAAAAAAATTTATAAGGTATTATCGACTAGACAGAAATGTTTTGGAAAAGGAAGTCAATAAATGGTGTCTGGAATTATAGAGAAATTGAATGACGTACACCTACTCAGAGTAACAGTATTAATTTGAGTACTATTCTGCTAATTGGACTTGAAATGCATCAGGAGACTGATAATAAAAAGATATAATGACATAGAAATGGCTAAGTAGTATGGTGGATATAACACTGGGCAAGAAAAGCAGAATCTTCACCAGTCTGAGGTCAAGATCATGGAGGTAAGTTTTTAAGTTTGGAAAGAAGAAAATTTGCATATGATGCATGGGAGAGAGAAGATGAAATGAATAATAATGACCACAATAATGAAAATAGAAAGGATAACAGCAAAAATAACAAATTTGAATGCTACATAATTACAGTGGTTGGTCTTGGCCCCACGAGTAGAAATAAGGAAACATATCTTCGTCTTTTCTTTACAAAGATGGGGAATTATCAATGTGGAACACTTCATATGCTGTCAGTTCCAGTGGATATGTCATCATTTTTTGCTGAACTGTTCTCTTTTTTATTCTTTGTTGCAGGGAATGACGCTTTGAACAGGGAAGGGGGAGGTATAATATATTTAGAAATGAAGGTAATGTAAAATCAAAATATATCAGTTTAAAAAAAGAGAATAGAATGATACTGATATAAGAGAGGCTCCATATCAAGAACACTGATTTTTCACACCTAGTGAGATTAATGAATAAGGTCTCATACAGTTTAAATTGTTCCTTTGGAAAATGAGATCATCTAATAGTGACAGCTGGAACAGAAGATATGATGGCAATAAACCTTCTGGAAGAGAGAGACATGTCATTTCTATGACCCATAGAAGTTTAATAAAAGTGTTATCTACTGAAAAAATCCTCAAATAATGCTGAGTAATGATGTTGATCATAACTTTAGAAAAAAATCCACTAACAATTCCCTCTGTCATCAGTAAAAGTTGCACAGTGACAGACTCTCATTGAGTAGCAAACAATGAAAAGCTCTCATGAAATATTTTCCCTTTGTGCCTTTCTAAGGCCACTCTCATATGTGTTTATGTTGTTTATGATGAGTCACTCTTGAAGATGCTATTATTGTGGTTACTAGGGTTTCTCAGAAATAACTCTCTGTAGGATGTCTAAGTGTGATAATAAGGAAAGATCAAGTAGGTATTTTTTTAAGAAAGGGTTCAGGGTCTTCTGCTTTAGAAACAAAATAAATCCAATCTGAGTGCTTTTCAAGGCTTTTCATTCTCATTCCCGAGATAGAACTGGGCCCAAAGTTGAGAGGTAAAACCAAGCCCAAATGACATATTTGTTGAAGGAGTGAGGCGGTTGCAGTTTACTCATTTTTAATATGGCTACCATATGTTCTTAGAAAATGAACATGTTCCACTCAGATCTTACTGGGCACACACCAATGTTCAGAAAATTTCAATTCCTTAAAGCTTTTTGTTAGAAAATAAAAAGAGTAAGTTAATCAAATTTGGTTTAGGTCTGCAAAATCCCATTTTCCTCTGAGTTTTCTCTTCTTTGAGTTCCAAAGTCTTTTGTATTGCACAATCAAGATTACACTGTGCAGTGAAGCAACCAAAAAAAGCAATAAGAAAAAGATATTTCCAACAAGATGTTTTGGCAAAGCAACTGAATTAATGGAGTCTGGGTTCCTTAGGGCCAAGTCTCAGCATACATCCCATTGTGACATCCGATCCAATCCTTTTGGCTAAAATAAGTGTTACTTTGGAGCACCCTCCTGTTGTGAAATTTACAGGGCCCATCTAACCTAATTATCTTCTACTCTTGATGGAATCTGTTTTGAATTAATCTTCTTGATTCAGAATTATTTAAGGAGGATATTTATATAGACAGATACATGCCAACAAAGACATGATAGGATTTCATATTCTTTCTAGGCTTTCTGTCCCTAATAGTTCAGGTCAAAACAAAAGGTTTAAGTATATGTCTTCTGAATATATATATTTCTAAATAGTCACAAAGTTAAAAGACATATTATGACAAATTGCATTATCTCCTTTCCCCATCCCTCTCATAAAACTCATTCTTTTATTAAGAAAAGGGGAAATATGTATGTATACACACACACACATATATATGTATACACACGCACACACACACACACACACACACACACACATGATTTCCTCAATTCAGTCCAGAGAGATTAGGAACTTTTATAACTGACAAGTTTTGACCCTAAAATTCAACTTTGCACTGATCTAAAACAATTTAATTGTACAAATGAGGTTGTAGTCGCAATGTTTAGCCTACTTAAGAGTCAGCTGTTAAAAAGCACTTCAACAACATTGGATTGCATACATCATTCATTTACTAATTACAAATGGGATTTCTCCATACACAGTGAGGCACTATAAAGAGCATAATAATCAAGCAAGGAGAAAGATAAATTGTAAAGGATAGAACAAAGGTGATTAAAATGGAGGCAGGATAGTTATAGGAATAAACATATTAATTTTGTTTATGAATAATTTGAAGAGTATTGGACCAGCAGTAAAGAGACTTGGATTGTAAGTCTCATCTTTGTTACTACCTACCATGGCCACTGAATAATGTTTCTAAGCCTCACTTTAAACCTGTGCAAAATGAGAAAGTTAAAAAAAAAAATTCCCCAATTCTCTTTCAGGATCAAAATTCTGAATTATTATCCTAATTACAGAGTGATATCAAAGAACTTATTTACTGTCTCTCTCTTTCCCCATTTGTCAAATTCTTCAAATTGTGGAAATTTTAAAGAAGTAAATTTAGTTTGATGCCAGGGAAAACTCCCCAACAATCAAAGTTGTCCAATAGTGAATAGATTGCTTCAGGAATTATCAGGTTTCCCTCTCCTTGAAGATCTTCAGATGAAGCCTGGATGATAACTTCTCTGGTAAATTATAATGACAGTTATTTTCATGTATACAGTGGATTGAAGTCCCTTCCCACTCTCAAGCTGTATGATTAAGGAATTTAATTATCATTTTAAAATCTCAAATTATATGTTGCATTTTTATTTTTTGAAGTCCAAGAAAAGAGAGTTGAGAGACTTCATAATTTCTATTAAATTTGAATCTAGAGGCCCAGATATATTATATTTAATTATATAGTATATAGATATGAGCTCCAAACCACCACTAGTAATCTTTAAGAATTAGCTGAGAAAAGGGGAGGTGGATGAAGATGGGGGAAAATATCAAGCAGAATGACTGGATTATGGGGTAGAATATGAATGAATCCACGGCTATAAGAAGTTCACATACGAAGTGCTATGTTCTTATCACATCCATGATATTGTGCCCAGTTCTGACTCGAGATTTGAGAGATGTCAATAAAATGGAAACTGTATCCACAGGACAACCATGACAGTGAAGGAGGAGAGGCCATGTGATATGCAGACCTTTTGAAAGAATGGGGCATGTGTAGCTTAAAGAAGAAAAGACTTGGGATAAAGAAAAGGAGAGGAATGAGAGTCTTCAAATATGTGAGAGGCTATCACATAATAAAGATCAAATTTGTAATGCAGTCTCTACTGGGAAAAAGTAGGACCCAGGACAGAAGTAACAGATATATAGATTTCTGAACTCCATATCACTGGATGGATTCAGACAGAAGCTAGATGGTCATCTGGTGCAGGAGTTGTAGAAATGATGCTTGCTTTTGGTAGGAAGTGACACTAAATGACTTCTAAGCCCTTTTCAGCTCTCAGATTAATGCTAGAAACCCCCATCTCTATAACGCTTTCAGTTTTACATGATGTATTCTCTGTGGCAACCTATGAAGTAGGTAGTGGAAGTATTACTATCCTCCCCACCTTTGATGGGGTAGAAAGGAGGAGTGGAGTATGGTTTCACTGGTGTGGGGAAAATCTTTGACATGGAAACTTCCTCTGTGAACAAACATCAGCAGTTCTTTAAGTTATAGGCTGAAGGAGTTTCCAGAGTCACTAAAAATCTTAAATAACTTGTTCATGGTAACCTAGAGAGTGTGCATCAAGTGTAGGATTTCAAGCCAGGTATTCCTAAGTACAAGATCAGGCTACTATCTACTCTGTCTCCAATATCTTCTATCTTCCATGTTACAAATAAGGAAACGGGCCCAGATGAGCTTAGTGGTATTTAAGTATCAGATTCAGGATTGGAACCCCCACCTCCTGCCACTGAGTCCTGTATATATTACAATGTACTTGGCTTCATTTTGATTCTAAAAACTGCTAGCAGAGAATTCAAGTTAGTTCAAGCTACTAAATATAAAGTAAAGAAACCTGGATTTATTATTAAAGATATTCTATTCTTTATATGTTTCCTTAATTCAGCATTGTCATCCCATGAAAGAGTCTAAATTGGCAAGGTCTGACTGTGCCATATAACAGTCAAATAGCTCCATTTTCCTAAGATTCATTCATTTCATTTTTTTGATTTTTACTTTACTTGTTTGTACAATGGATATTGTTAACCTAAGTTAACCTAGGCTGGGCCTAATATAACTTGTAAAGAATCAACTACACTGACATTTAACAAATGCCACATATAATACATATAACAGAGGAGAAATCCTTTCAAATTAATTTCTTGGGGCTACAATACCATTTTACTAGCATTCTTACTAAGCCATTAATATTTCCATGTGGATAGTTACATCTTTAAATTTCTAATTTTTTTCTGAAATCATATACATTATATAAGTACAATATACTACATAGGGTACTGGAGACTGGCGCCTAGCTTTGATTGCTTCATCAAGTTAAGGGCAACATTTGGCTTTTTTCTAACAAATTCATTAATATGTTTCATAAGCAACTATTAGAAAGGGGAGGAGGTACCCTCTCATTCAAGAAAGTTATAGTGCTTATTGTATTGCTTGGAAGGAGCCCAGGCTGTAATTAGTAACAGAATGGATGTCATCTGACTTGAAAATATAAACTCCAGGCACATTTTTTTCCCCTCCGGCAGAACATGACCTTGGTGTAGGGATAGAATGACGGTGTACACTAGGAAGTGCCCATGTTGGAACAGCATTTGTTTTAACTATTTGTGTTGAAAGATCATAGCTCTGAGATCTGAAGCTGTATTGTCTAGGGAACCTGTATAAATGGATTCTTCTTCAGGAAAAGGGTTATGTTCTTCCTGTTCCAGAGTCCCTCTTTCAGCGTGGGGTACCAGGTGCTGAAACAAACATTCTCCCTTCTGGCTGGTGTGTTAGCAGTTGCCTAATATTCCTTATCTGAAATGTGGGATCTAACATGCCAAATGGCTTTCTTCCACGGAATGCTTCCTTCCTTTGTTTAGTGGAAACTTGTCAGCTGCCATGATAGTGTCAAGGCTTATCCAAACTTGAAGTGTGATTACAAATTCAAGATCTCATTTGTGAAAGGTACACAAGACATTGATTTGTACACCAATTATCCAATTTAGACTGATGTTTCACTTCGAAAGCATCCATGAAGAGTGCTAAGAGCTCAAAGCTGCTCAAAGACCTCAGAAATGTGTATTGGCCTAGGGCAGTGCTCAGCAACCACGCTGTGTGTAATTAGAGAATTAATATCTACATGATCATAGTGATGAATACAAAACGCTCTATTCTATTCCCTGGTGTGGTGGACCCAGATGGAAGCAAGCAAAACAATTGCCAAGAATATGGTCTGGCCCAAGGCCAGCTCTGCTCATAATTTATACTGTGAGTTCTCCTGGGGGGTGATAGTAAGGTGCTACTCAGCCCATAATTCCTCTGAACACCAGGATGCCATTCCTAAAGTTTAAGATGAAGTCTTATTTCCCTCTCTGACATGTTTCAAATGTTAGACATGCTTATTAACAGTTTCTCATTTATCTTCTGTCTACCTTAATGAGTACAGATACATTACAGAGGTTATATAAGCCTACTTCAACTGTCACCCCTGTTTAGGTAGGACAACAAACAAAAAGTTTGCCCCTGAGACTCAGTGATGGCTAATATCACAGTTTTTCTATGTTATTAAATGGTGTTTGCAATCTATATTGTGACTTTCCTGTGGCCCCAGGGGCCCAAATAGACATAACCTTTCATATATTCATTTATTGATCCATTAATTATATTCTAAAGAGAGAAATTACCTTTCCAACTTTAACATGCCATTTAAAGCAGGAAGAGATTACAGAGGTCATATAATTCATCTCTTTTTTTTTTTGGTAGATGAGATAGTTTAGGCCAAGAGAAATAATGACTTTCTCAAGGGCACAGAGCAGAGATGGATCTAAATGCAATCCCAGGTTTCCTACCATTCTTTTCAGTGTTCTTTCCATTACAAAATGTTTGCTGCCTTTTTTCCTATGATATGAGAAAAGGAAGGCAGACTTTTATTTTTTTTACTCTCAAGAAAACATCTCTGTTTAATCTAAAGGCAGAAGTTGTTCAATTAATTTTGCCTTTCCATGCATATTTCATGGATTAAGAAAATAAATTACATACAATCTAATCTAATAATAATAAAAATAATAGATGGCATTTATTTAGTGCTTTAAAATTTGCAAAGTGCTTTATATCCATTATCTGATTTGAATAATGAAATAACCCGGTGAAGAAGATGCTTTTATTATCCCCATTTGACAGATGAGGAAATTGAAGCTGAGAAATTATTTGAAATCCTCTGGGTCTTAAAGCTACTAAGTATCTGAGGAAAGATTGAAGTACAAGTTTCCTTTATTCTATGTCTGGCCTTCGAGCTAACATGTATATATCTTTCCTTACCCCAAAGTTATAGAGTATTTGTTATCTAAATCAATAGAGAAAATATTCATGCACAGGAAATCACAAATTCAAGAAGTATTGGAGGATGTTTTGAGATATATTTTATCTTGAGATCTTTCTGGGAGAAAAAAATAACTAATATTCATTTGTCCATTCTTCAAATTGGTGTGATACTAAAAGTATGGCATGCAAGACACTTTTTTTCTGATCTGAATACAAAGAAGTCACCTTCCTCTGGTTTCGGATGGATATATTTCTCAAGCAAAACATCTGGGAGAAAGTCTAGAGTAATACTTTCTGTTGTATCTTTAGGTTCTAAGCTTTGCACTCAGACAAATAAAAAATACACATAACCAAGGGCCTAGGTAACCATACAGCATGGCTTAGACTAAAGATTTATATCTGGAAAGAAACATAAAGATTATATAGTCCAAATCCTTCAATTTACAGATTTGAAATACAGAGTCAGAGGATGAGACTTGTTTCAAGTCAAAATAGTGGTAGAGCTTGGCTCTTATCACTGCAAAATCCAGTGCTATTTCCAATATGCCACTGATATTAGAGCCCAGAAAAGTAAAGGGGGCATCTACACTGACTTCTACTTAACCCAACTCTGGCCGTGGTTTTTTGTTTTTTTTTTTGAACTGGCCATGTTTTATATGTTAATTACATGTGCCACATAGCAGCAATATGTCAAAGGATAGTTGGGCAGGAGAGATGAACTCTACATCCTTAAGAAAGCTTTGAATGACTCCTGAAGGTGCCCTTTGATACCTTTCCAAAAATTCTTCAGTTGGAAGTGTGAGGTCAGGGTTTGAGTACTGTTCCTTTAGTCTGTAAGTTTAAAAGCAAAGGCTTGATGTGAATCACTTGTTCTTGAAATGCCATCCAGATGTGAGTTCTAAAATGCCTGAAAAGACAGAATGAGGACTATTAGAGCCAGCAAGTCATGGCATCATGTATTTTCTTGTTTTCATTATGAAAACAGTGAGCTCCTGCATTATCACTAAATTAAGCTATCTTCTTTCAGTTGATTGCTATGTGATGTTCATAATCAGCATTATGATTGGCTCTTCAATGGTCAAAAATAAGAAATAATGTAGTCATAATGAACATCAGTTTGGTGACATTTCCCACGAATGCCTTTAATGAAGCAGATTGTTATCAATTATTCTTAGATCTATCTATAAATATTCAGTTGGTTAACAACATTCATTTAGCCCTCACTTGTACAAAATGCTATTCTACAGATTCCACAGGATATAGCAAAATGAAAGTGGGTACCAAAAAATATGGATCTTGAAAGAAAGATCTGTTGAAATTAACAGGTTATAAGCAAGAAATAAAGGTCAAAAGTAGGAATTTTTACTAAAAAATATGAGCAATAGGAATAAAGTGATGAGGCAGCTAGAATATAAAGGGCATTCTTTGAAGTCCTTGATTCGAGTATTGGCACTACTTATCAGTTATGTGACTTTGGGGAAATCATTTACCTTCTGAGTTTTCTCACCTTTAAAAGCAGAATCACACCCAGAATTCTTAGCTCACTGAATTTGAAACTGGATACACACAACTAAGCAAAAATGAAACCATTATGTAAATTGTAAACTATTTCATTAGAAATGATCACAAAGGAGACAGGGGATCAAGCATCTGTAACAATATGTAGCCTATTTCCTGGATATCCTAAGTCTGAAGAAATCGTTAGAAGAATAGAATTGTGTTAATAACAATTATTGTAATAATTATTAAAGAAATAATTATATTCAATAAAAAAATTACTAAGTCTACTGCCTGCCATGACAACCAAGATATCCACATCTTAGAAGTATGTATGTATGTATGTAGTATGTATGTATGTATGTATGTATGTAGTATGTATCATAGTAAGTATGATCTTTTAATCATGCAAAACAAATTTTTACATTTTATACTCAAAATGGTAGGTTTTATATACTAAAAGATAAAAATTATGAACTTTATGTAGAGCAAATAAAGTTTGATTATTCAGGTTCAAAATGCTAACTCTTTCCTCTCATTCATTTTTGCTCCATCTTCAAAGAACTGCCCTCCATAGAGATTTTTAAAATCATTGTTAATAATTTTTAAAATAAATATTATAGTAACCTTCATCACAACAAAGTATGAACATAATTCTTTGATAATATACATTTATATTTGATTATCATAATAGACATAATTATGATGATATAAATACTTATAATTAAGTAATTAAGTAATCATCATAAATGTAAGCTTCTTGAAGGAAGAGACTTTGTTGTTAATTTATTTTGTTTTTTCTTTGTGTGCCCTGTACCTAGAAAATCAATTTATTCTGTTCAAGGAGGATTTATTAAGCACCTCCTGTTTACAAGACATTGTGTTAGGAAGATGCCAAGAAAAATAATAAGCCCTATTTTTAAGGAGATTTCATTTTGCTACACAATACCTGGAATAAAGTTGTTTCTTATTAAATACCAATTGAAAGCCTGAATTTGTAGCACATGTTTAGAGCATATGGCTATTTCTCTCTATAGTCTTTCTAACCCCAGTTGGTATTACATTTGTGGAGGTGGAACACTGCCATGTGACTATAACTTAAACTTTCTTGGGGCCTTAGGGGTAACTTTCTTTTGAAAAAAAATGCTCTTATTACTCATGACTCTAGATCCTGAGTTTCAGCTTGTGTATTTCCCATTTATACAAAATCAGTTATAATGATACCATTAAAATTACACTATAACACACTTAACACTAAAAGAAAAACAGGAGTAACTGTGAACTTAGTTACCAAATATAACCTAAGTGGGAGTGCATATAAAAAGATCATAGTCAATATTCCAAATTGGATTACGCTCTCATACTGATACACACAGTATCTATTGAAGATAGTGGGGACGTGCATACCACACACACAAGAGCAAAAGTGAAGAAAACCTTTGTACTTGGGACAGCTCACAACTCTTGGCATGAGAGGTGGGCACTGGCATTTTTAGTCTCTTCAGGGACAATCTGTGTCATGCAAAAACACATTCTTGCTAACTGCCCCCCTCTCCTCTTCGTCACTTTCTTGCTAGATAAATCTACTATTCTTTTCTTGAATTGAAACAGTGAGAAGCTTTTAAAATTTACGATCACTCTTGAAAAGTCACTGAGAAAGTATCGTGGTATTATAGTGGGCAGTTTCCTTAAGTTAGAGAAACTTTTCAGTTTGTTTCTCTGGAAAATGCAAACAGCCAGTTCCTCTTCAAAGAAGATGCTGCCATGTCTAATCAACTAATCTGCCTATGTTTATAGCAGAGTAGCCACAATATAGCAGTCAATCCACAAAACAATCCTTCCTTTCTAAATAGGTGCCTCTCAAATATGGTAGCTGAAGCCTTCCTGTCAGCTGAATACTTCTATTGGCATTTTCTTACCTTCTCTTCTTGTTATGCTGGATTCATTTTTAAAAATTATTATTAATTAATTTATTTTTAGTTTTCAACATTCACTTCAATAAGCTTTTGAGTTTTAAATTTTTTTGCCTCCCTTCTCTTCTCCTTTCCCAAGATGGTGTGCAATCTGATATAGACTTTACATATACACTCTTATTAAACATACCTGCCCATTAGTCATGTTGTAAAGAAGAATTAGAATGAATGAAGGAACCATGAGAAAGAAGAAACAAAACAAAACAACAAAAGAAAAGGAGTAGATTCTTAATTATAGTCACAATGACCCATCTTTCTTTTATCAGGCTATTTTTTTACATACAATTTTCAATCAGTTAAACTAATATTCCTTATTTAATCATTCAAAGGTCATCAAATAGTGATTTTTTTTTTGTTTGCCTTTTTGGAGGGGGGAAGGTAGGGCAATTGGGGTTAAATGACTTGCCCAAGGTCACACAGCTAGTTTTTGTGTTAAGTGTCTGAGACTGGATTTGAACTCAGGTCCTCCTGACTACAGGACAGGTGCACTATTCACTGGGCCACCTAGCCGCCCCTCAAATAGTGATTTGATTTACCTTTTTCTATGTTTTAACCTTTCACTTTCTCAAAAAGTCTCATATGAATGAGCTATAAGTCATCAATACACTGTAGTTTCAGTTATTTCTCTCTCCTCAAACAAGTCCTCCAAGTCCATTCATCTGAGAGACAATTCTATTCTAGCCTCTTAAAATTCTGTCGCTCCTCACATTTTAAAAGGAAAAAAGTTTTTTTTTTTCACTTATGGATTTTATCAGGTTTGTGGACAAAAGTTTTCTCTATTACCCTTTTTTATTTTTATATGAACAGGACAGTAAAAGACATTTAAATATCTTAGATTTATATAGTACTTCATGTCTACAGAGAGTATTTTTTTCCCTGAATCATTCCAAACTGACAGTTTGGTATTGTTGAAATAAACCAGGATGGGAAAACTAGGATTTGGATTCAAATTCAGGCTTTGTCTATGTGATATTGAGCAAGTCATTTAACCTCTGATGTTAGTTTCCTCAGCCTCAATCAATAACTATTAACCATTTACCATGTGCCAGGAACTGTTCTAAGTGCTGGAGATACAAAAGAAGGTAAAAGACAGTCCCTGCCCTCTATATAGAAAATAAATAGAAACTAATTAATAGATGGCAGGGACTAGAATTAAGGGTAATCAAGGAAGGCTTCCTATCAAAAGAAAGATTTTAATTGGAACTTAAAGGAAACCAAGAAAGACTGATAGGTGGGGTTGAAGAGGGACAGTGTTTGAGGCATAGTTGAGAGACAACCAGAGAAAATTTCCAGAGCAAAGAAATGCAGTGAGTTGTTCTTAGAACAGTCTGGAGGCCAGTTTTACTGGACAGAAGAGTTTGGTGGCAGGTAGGAACGTATGAGGCCAGAAAGGTAGGAGGGGGTTTGGTTATGAAGGACTTTGAATTCTAAACAGAGGATTTGATATTTGATCTGGGAGATGCACTGGAACTTACTAGGTACTGAGATGACATGGTTGAATACATGCTTTATGAAAACCACTTTGGTGGCTGAATGGGGGATGGATTGGAGTGAGGAGAGACTTGAGGCAGCAGCAGACTCATACAACAGGGCAGGTGTGAAGTAATGAGGGCCAGCACCAGATTGGTGGCAGTATCAGAGAAGGAAAGGAGCATATTAGATGTTACAAAGGTGAAATCAACAAGCCTTGAAAATGATGGTGACGATATTTTGCCTGCTTGCCTCTTAAAGAGTCATTCTTAAACCCAATTGAGACAATTGTTGGAAAGCTTTACAACTTTCAAGTTATGATCACACTTCAAGGTAGTTATCTTTTTTCTTTGTCTCTGTCTTTACCTCTGTCTCTGTCTCTCTCCTCTTATTTCTTTTTCTCTTCTCCCTTTTTCTTCTTCTCTCCCAGCTTCCTACCTTCCCCCCCTAAAACTTCCTCCATTCCATTCTAAATGGAAATGGAAGTTTTCTTTTGACTGTCTGCTCTAATTTTACCCCAGCTTCCTACTTCATTTAAAATTTTTTCTCAAGCATCTTATCTCCAACAGGAACTCACCATGTAAGAATTGGTAAATGTCAATAAAGATAAGCTTTCTTGCAGTTAACTGGAACCAGGAAACTCACAAGACCACTTAGGAGATTTTGAGAAGAGTTGCAAAGGTTTATTTAGTTTAGGCTAGAGATAAACACTGAAACTTTTGAAAAACTCTGTGAAAGAGACTAGAATGCCATCACTAAAGAAGGTTTCATATCAGGAGATTTCTATATACCAGATAGAGTCAAGTGGAAAATATACTCTTTATTTTTATTTAATTAAGACCAGGTGTTAATGTTTGTACAGTCACATTCAAATATATTCTTGGGTACAAATCACTTGATATGTATAATACAAACATAGGGCATGTGTGTGCTTGTCAAGAATTAAATTTGAGTTTCTTTAAATTCCTAATGTTTATTGATGGAATGTAATCACCCATTAACAACAAAACCCCAAGAGACAGTCTTAAAGTACTTATAGTAAACTGAGGAGTCATTTCTTCCTTTTGCTTGACAATTCAAAAGGAAAAAAAAATCTATTAAGGCTTTGATGAAGATCCATGACAGCCCCAAGGGAGAAGACAACATCATGAATTTTCCTTTTGCTAAGAACTTTCATCTGGGGGTGAGTCAGATGTCAGGCCACAAAGGAAAGTCCCCACTCTTTTGGCTTAGGGTATGGAATCTGAAAACTCATCACAAAACCCATTCTGGTCATGCATAATAGTACAGATATTGTATTTCAAAATAAAATATGAAGCAAAATGGTATGTTGTGTATTTGGGACCTCTGATTGATAAAACAGTCTTACTTTGTGAGTTGAAGGAGTGTATTAGTCATAGGAGTAAGTATAATTTAGCTATTTTAAATTAGCCAATGATAATGATCTATCCATTTGTCATAAAAGAAAAACAAAACTTTTAATTCAAGGCAGAGAATGTAGATTCAAATCTTAGTTCTGTATCTACTACCCTTGCGACTTTGGATAGTTTTTTGACGTTGAGTTTTGGCTCCTAATCTATGGAATGAGAATTTTAAATTAGATGACAGGTTCCTTCCAGCTGTAAAGCCATTTATTTTTCTTGACTTCTAGTTAAAGAGGTCATGTACTTATTACATGTCTCATCATAAGAAAGAATTTGTAAGTTGATCATTATTCCTTAGCAGAACATGTATGTTAGACTCATTGATGTGTTCCTCATTGCTGGATAGCAGCTATCTGATATCTGATAACAGCTATCCAGATACCTGATCTCCCAGCCTCCTCCTTCTGTTTTGTTTTGTTTTGTTTTGTTTTTTGATAGAGTACAGGCTCCTTGAAAATAGAGATTCTTTCACTTTTAGATAATTGTGTTGCTGGAACTCAGCTCAGTGCCTGTTGCATAGTAACCATTTAATAAATCCTTGATGATTCAACTTGTGTTTTCTGTTTTGTGTTTTTTGTTTTTGTTTATATTTTTAGTGTCATCATTATGGACAACTATGAGGTTCTAAATACAGGAAATTTCCCTGCTAATACAATTCAGAAACTCTCTTCTAACTAAGGGTTTTAGAATTTTATAGAATTGATGGGGTTGTTTTGGAGTGCTTAAGTGCCCTGTCCAAGGCCACATGAATAGGCAGGATTTTGGTGTTCCTGACACTAAGGCTGCCTCTAGATCAACTCCGCTACTGTCTCTCATTAGACCTTCAGCAGATATATTTACTAACAAGATTTTCCCCAATCGGTTATGCAAATATTGTGACTAAATGTCCATAGCCTTTGACCTAGACATCCCACTTCTAGGTTATGGCTCAACCAGGATATTAACCAATAAAAAATACTCCATATACCACACAATATTTATAGCTGCACTTTTTGTCACAGGCAAGAACTGAAAACAAGGTAGATGAGTTACAGAAAAGTTAAACAGATTACAGCATATGAATGTAATGGAATATTTCTATGTTGTAAGAAATGAAAAAAAATGCTGAAATGAGAGATGTATAGAATGACTTATATAAACTGATGTAAAGTGAAGGAGAACCAGGGAAACATTATACATAATAACTCCAAAAATGTTAGATGGAAAGAACAATAACTAAACAATTACAAAATAATTGAAATGGAATATCACAAATATATTAAGTTTGGTCCCTAAACATAAATGTGAGAAGCCAGCTTTCCTTATCCCTTTGCTGAACAGGGTTCCCACATACTATGTTCTTTCATTTTTAATGTAATGATTGGTTTTGCTGACTTTTTTTATTTCTTCATTTTTATAAAAAAAATATTATATGGGATGGATCTCTAGCAGGATTGTGGGAATGGATATGGAGGGGGTGTCATTGATTAAAAAAATAGTATCAATCTTTCAAAACTAGGATACTAGAATTTAGAACTAGAAATGATTATCCTGTTCAGTCCTCTCATTTTGCAAATGAGGAAAGTGTAATTCAAGGAAAGGTAAAGTGAATTGCCCAAGATTTCATAGGAAATCATTGGCAAAGCCAATATTAAAGCTCAGATACTTCATGACATAATTTTTATGACTCTGTTCATGTTGTTCCCTATTCCTGGGATGCACTCACTCCTCCATCTTTTAGATTTTCTCATCCTTTAAATCACAATATAAATATCTCCCTTCCCTCAGTTGGAACCTCATATAGAAATTTGTTTCTACTTCTTTTTTGGTGATATCAAAATTTATTTTGTATTATATTGTATATTATATTGTATTATATATATATATATATATATATATATATGTATATATGTGTGTGTGTGTGTGTGTGTGTATTATATATATCCCAACTCCCACTAAAGTATAAATGATATTGAAAGCAGGTATATGGTTTTAATCCAGATCATATCTGAACTATTGTCTTTTTTCTCTTGAATATTAGTAGAAAATAGATGGAAAGAAATATTAGACCACTATCAGTGTTCTATTTGTAAGTACCTTCTGGTTTATAATGCTAACCCTCAGGCACTTTGACATCAATTCCAGAGCTCTTTCTTTTATGCAAAAGTATCTTTCATAATATAATTCCATTTTCTTGGTGTTCATGCCTCTTCACAAACTGTGACTATGTTCTCTCTATTAGGCAGTTCCAACTAGGTTATGTAGTGGCAAACTGCCTGGCTGTGTTCTAGAACTGTTTTTCATAATTATTTTTATTTAATTTTATTAATATAATTTACTGAACATCCATGACCAATTTGTTATTGCAAATAACTGGTAGAACATCATATTGAATTTACCTGGAAAATAGAAATCATACCTCTATTTCAAAGGCAAAATAAAGCTTAGTCATATTCTTACCACAAGCTGTGGAATTTGAAAATTGTCCTTGGTCTATCTCTAATTCTTAAAAGAAACTCCAGTATGCCTCTTGTTTCTGTGTAATGACAGAATTTTAGAGGCAAGCAAAATCCATCTCTTGAGAAAACCTCAGTTGCCTGGAGCTGACCTTTATATGATGTTATTCACATTGAAGAAGAACTTGGATGAGGAGTCATATACTAAAATAAATGGAGGAATGATTGAAGAGAAAGGAGGGTACAGTGTTATAAGTCAAGGAAGATGAAGATGCAAAAGAGTCAGTAATGGAAATTCTTATTTCAGTACCATAGTGGGGACAAAATATAGATTTGAAGGGATAATCAGTGGGTAGCGATGAACTAGAGGTTGCAAGCAGAAATTACTCTTTTAAAGAACATAGAAAAGAAGTGGAAGAGATAAGGTAATGCCAGTGAAGGGAAAGGTGTACATTTTTGTTATAGGATATTTCTCAAATCAGTTTAGATATTAAAGACTGTATAGTCTTTATGGAATTGAGAAATATATGTTGTTGTTGTTTTTTTAAATGTCTTCCTTTGGTCATGCCATGCCCTTTCACACTTCTACCTGACAAATGTGACATTGCTTTGGGATATCAGAGGGAATCTTAGGAAGAAAGGCAAGAGCAAACAACTGCTAAATCACAAATCCTAATTTTCAAATTTAAAATTTTACATGAATCTTGTAACATACCATCTACAGCATCTCTGCATGGTGTCACAATGGTATCTTTATCTTCAAGTGTCCCAGAAGATCTACTCTCTTGTATTCACTTTTTAAGGGTGATTGTTGTTTTTTTTTTTAATGAAATTTAAAGGACTTTTCTGATTCATCACAGGTATCTACAGTGAAAACCATATTCTTCCACCTCCCACTTACATTATATATACAATAATTCCTGCAAAAATCATTCTACTCCACTTTATTTGTACTCCAAACCTCAAATAGAAAACTGTTACCTACCTAGTTGAGGAATAACTGCAGACCATAACTGAAAATTTAAGTCCTCACCTTCTTCGGTTTAGTGACTTACTAAAACACAGTTCATACTTTGGCACTGATGTTTTATCCAGTCCACTTGAGAAGTGAAAAAAATATCCAGGAAAAAGAAAGTCTTGTCCAACTGACAGACAGCCTAATATTAGGTAACTTGAGAAACATTGTCCAAGCATATAACAATCTTCAAATCAGCGATTGATTTCCCCTCCCCAAAGAAAATATATCAGCTCATGTTCCTCACTCTTCAGGAAAGCAAGAATTTCAGTTTTCACCTTTTCTTGGTTATTTCCCAGCAGAGCTGACATCCTAGTGAAAGTCTGTTTTGACACTGTATATAACTTTAAATTCACAGGAAGCAATTTTGCCGCATTTACTCCTTCTACATTAAAAGGTTCCTTCGACGATATAAATGCTCTTCTTTTTTTCCTTTTCTTTTCTTTTCTTTTTTTTTTTTTTGCTTTAAGTCTCCGAAGAATTCTTAGGTCACAGATGGGAGAGTGGGAGAGAAAAAAAATCACCGTAAGTCTTTTGTACTCCACTCCATTTGTTTCACTTGGCAAGTCTTAAAAAATCTTTCCTGTTGTATTGTGTTTGCTGTATGTTTAGAATGATTCCATTATTATCATTCTTTTTCAGACTTGATTAGGAGTGGTAAGACACAGGGAGCAATAAGAGAGGGAAAGGAATTCAGACATGGGCAAAATGAGGACCAACAGAAGAAACTATCCAGAGACAGGGGGTTAATGCTAATTAAATTACCGATGCTGGTTGTTCCCTCTACCACCTTGCATTTATTAGGTCTTGGGCTCTGAGGAGTTCAAAGTGAGTAAGGGATAAAATTTCATACCTCCATAGTACCTTGCCTTTATTGGAAATGAATGTCGCCTTTCTGCTAAAATCATTGAGATATGGTTAAAAGACATACCCTACTTTAATTAGCAAAGCAGTGACAGAGATTGGAAGAGAACTCATTCCCTTGATCTCAGGTGAATAGAATGAATGAAAATGTACTTTCTATCTTCCCTGAATCTTCACACATGTTAGAATATTAAATCACTAAAGTGTAATCAATAATATTACTCTACCTTAAAAAAATAAAATCAGTGGTTATTATAATAACAATGACTCATTCACCGATCCCTTTTTATAGAATAAATGACTATGTGCTAATGTTTGTATATTTGGTATATATACATACATGTACACACACACAGAAAGATGATAGATAATTAGAGAGATAGATATCTTTGATGTTTTCATTCGTGTGAGACTGATATTCATAGAAACTTGAGCTCCCAGAAGTTAAAAGTGACGTGATAATGATCAATAATAGCACAGGAAATAAGTGATTGAGACAGGATTCCAACACAGGTATCCTTATTCCAAGACCACAGTTCTATTCCTCAATGCTATTTCTCAACATTTATTTGAATTCCTTTAAGCTAATTATCTACCCCAGTTGAGACAATAATGGTTCTCTGATATTACAGCTGGTAAGATCACAGGCTGCAATTGGTACTATCACCAGAACAAGTATTTTTTTCTCTTCTCTCCCTTCCCCTCCCTTTCCTTTCCTTTGTCTTCCCTCTGCTTTCCTCTCTTCTTTCTCCCTTTCCCTTTTCACTTTTTCTCTCCTCTTTTTTCTTTTCTTTTCCTCTCTTTTTTCCCATCTTCTTTTCATGGGCCATGGTTGTTATCTTGATGTTAGAACCATGAAGGAGCAGTGGTGGGAAAAATGGTACAGAAAGCTGCTACTAAAAAAAGACCAAGAGTGAGAGGAAGGGGGTATTTGTCTTAGTTATTGTTCTAGTTTTTCTAAGTACTTGCAGTTTTGCCAGGGGAAAATCCATTTCTGTCTCTGTGCCCCAATTTCCCTATCTATTGAAAGCCAAATGGGGGCAGCTAGGTAGCTCAGTGAATAGAACACCAGCCCTGGAGTCAGGAAGACCTAGTTCAAATCTGACCTCAGATACTTAACACTTACTAGCTGTGTGACCTTGGGCAAGTCATTTAACCCCAATTTCCCTGCCTTACCCCCTCCAAGAAAATACAAAAAAGCCAAAATGGGGAGGGTAGGTAACCTCTAAGTTTCTTTCAGAGTTAACATTCTGTGACTTTCCATACAGTCATGCAATTTTCTTGCGCAGTTTGCCTGGCAACAACCTAGCCCCAGATTCCACAATATCTCCTTTTATGGCATGTGCTTCTTTTCTTCAAGGCTAATCATGAAGGATAAATTTCACTTTGCTTTATAATTAACTAGAAAGAATGGAAGAGGTTACAAAGAGGTTTCACCATACTCATAACCAGCATAGGTATGCTAAGATTTTAGAGTTATCAGAGACCTTAGTGATCATCTAGCCAAACTCTCTCATCTTACAGCTAAAGACACTGAGACGGGATAAAATAAGAGGACTAATACCCATTACATAAAAGAATCACAAAGGTCATTATTATAATATTTCAGGTCATTGGCTCACAGGTGATTAGATAAGCAGTGGGGAATGGTCAGAAAACATTGTCTCAAAAGTCTTGGGATTGAATCTCATCTATTGAACATGGGCAAGTCATTTCCCCTGTCTAAGGTACTATTTTCTCACCTGTAAAATGAAGAACATGGAATGGATGAGTTTTAAGTTTCCTTTCCTCTTAAAATCTATAAATTCTGTTTTATTTAAAAGGAACAAACCAGAATAACCAATCTAGAAATTAAAGATACCTTTTATCCACTTAGGAATCTCTAGTATCTCTCCTCAAATATATTGACCTACAGCCTCAAATACCTTTTCTAGGTGAATCCTTTAGCTAAGAAGTCCAGAGGCAACTTTGCATGTATATTCTCATCTCTACTCCCTAGAATTAGAACAAGTAATTCCATTTTTTTCTGTCTTTTGTAAGCACTGCTCTGCTTTCATCTTTTTAACCATACTTTTAAAAAATACAATCATTTCTCATTTCTAAAGCTTTTCACTTTGCTTTTCTGAGAAGTTTTGGGAAAACATTTTTTCTACCTAAATCAGGGATTTTGAACTCTTTTTAAAATCATGAATACCTTGGCAATCTAGTGAAGCTTATGTGCCCTTTCTCAGAATTGCATTTTTAAATGCATAAAATAAAATTCATATGATTGTAAAGAAAATTAATTTTATTAAAAATGATCAAAATAGGGGGGCGGAGCCAAGATGGCAGCGTAGAAGCAGCAAAATAGCGCAGCTCTCACATAGCCACCCCAAAATACCCATAAAATAGGACTCTAAACCAATCCTGGAACTCCAAAACGCACACAAAGATACTTCCCACTAAAG
>CM053583.1:74492398-74525245 GCA_028627135.1 Pseudochirops cupreus | reverse complement strand
CTGTATTTGATTGCTTGTCCTTCCAGTGGGGGTGGGTGATGAGGGAGGAAGAGAAAGAATGTAGAATCTAAAGTTCTATAATCAAATGTTATAAATATATATCTTTATATCTATATATCTATGCAATTATTATTATTATTATTATTATTATTATTATTAACTACATCCAACTGGAACTTGAGATACACAGGCACTGTGGTTGGGAGATCCATCCTGCCCTACTGAAAAGTCAGAGGAGTGAGGGGGGAAGACATAGGAGAGAATAGACCGAGGGAGGGAGGATACACTGGGATGGCTGTTTGGGGGCAGTGGGTAGGGGAAAGATGGGGAGAAAATATGTAACTCAAAATCTTGTGGTAATGAATGATGCAAACTAAAATAAAATTTAAGAAAATATACCATTGGTGAGTCTTTATATTTATTTTCATTAACAATCAAATTAAGCAGAAGATGAGAGATGGAATGGATTGCTTTGGGGAAGCTGCACAATTTTGCTTTTTTTTTTTTAAATGAACCTGAGCTTCTCTTTGAAACAAAGGACTGCTTTCTTTCCATTTTTCTAAAAGCATATCACAATTTGAGATACTAATAGAAGAGCTGCAGCATTAAGTGCATTTTCAGATAATGTGGACAATCAAATAATTGAATATAAAAGGATAACATGTTCTTTACATGTTATCTGCAAACCTGGGGAACATATGTGCCTGAATTTTTAAAGCAATAAACATATAATTTAATGAAATAAATTATTTTTAAGGAACTATTTGAAAGCCAATACTATGCTTGGAGACTATAAAACATTACCAAAGAATAATGTATCTTAAAGTATATTAAGCTGGGCAATAAGCAATTTCCAAGTTATTGAAACAAGTGACAATTGAAAGAAAAGCATAGAAAAATACAGATTATACAGTCAGAATTAGTCTTATATTTAAAGTCAGAAGATCTGAGTTTCAACCCACACTCTACAACGTATTACTTATATGTATAATAACTCAAACTAGATACCTTCTAAGTTCCATCTCAGCTCCTACTCATTATTTCATTTGAACTCTTATCTATCCTTTATTACAGTATTCTCTCATAATCAAATAAGTCATTGGTGTTATGTTGTATACATGTTGGTTATCTAGGCGAAAATACAGTAATCTCTGCCTCATTCTACTATTGGATTTTTTTCGTAACTGTCCCTTTGGATCCAAAGCAGTCTAACATGTAGAGGTCTCATAAGATATAGATATTATTCATTTCAGCTTATCTCCACTTCAATCTGAGTTGATGAAAATCTTTCCCTTTTATCTTTCCATCACTTTATTCCTAACAACAAAATTAAAGGGTTAACCTAAAATAATAAAAAATGGCCATAGATTTTAATTTTTATATTTAATTAATATTTTATTTTTCCTCAGTTACATGGAAAAAACAATTTTAGCATTTCTTTTTTTTCTAAAATTTGAATCCCAGATTATCTCCCTTCCTCCTTCTACTCCCTCCTTATTGAGAAGGTAAAGAATTTTATATAGGTTATACATGTGTAGTCGTGCAAAGCATATTTCCATATTAGTCATGTTGTGAAAGAAAACAGACTTCCCTGCCCCGCCCCCAAGAAAAAGAATGAAAGACAAAAAAAGCGTGCTTTGATCTGCATTCATATTCCCTAAGTTCTTTCTCTGAAGAACACTTTTTTTCATCATACATCCTTAGGAATTGCATTGGATTTCTGTAATGCTGAGAATAGTTACCTCATTCACAGTTGATTATTGTGCAGTATTGCAGTTACTGTATTCAACATTCCGCTGGTTCTTCTCATTTCACTTTGCATGATTTCATGTACATTTTTTCCTGTGAACATCCTGCTCATTATTTCTTATAGAATAGTATTCCTTCCAAATCATATACTATATTTTTTTCAGCCATTCCCCTAATTGAGCAAATTGAGTATACACTCAAATTCCAATTCTTCACCACCATTAAAAGAACTGCTATGAATATTTTTGTAGATGGATACTTTTTCCTTTTTTCTTAAATTCTTTAAGTTGTAGACCCAGTAATGATATTGCCTGGTCAAAAAGTATGCATGATTTTAAAGTTCTTTGGGCATAGTCCCAAATTAGTTTCCAGAATGGTTGAATTAATCCACAACTGTACCAACAATGCATTAGTGTCCCTATTTTCCCACATCCTCTCCAACATTTGTCATTTTCCTTTGTTGTCATCTTAGCCAATCTGATAGATGTGTGTATGTGTGTAGGGGGATACCTCAGAATTGTTTTAATTTACATTTCTCTAATTTATAGTGATTTAGAGCATTTTTTTTCATTTGACTAAAGATAGCTTTGATCCTTCATCTGATAACTGACTTCATATCCTTTGGTCATTTATCAATTGAGGAATGGGTCTTATTTTTTATAAGGTTGACTCAATTTCCTATATATTTGAGAAACGAGGTCTCCATCAGAGAAAGTTGCTATGATTTTTTTTCACCATTATAAATAACTGTGTATTTTCCTCTGTCCTACTTACCCCATGTTTATCCTCCTTTCTCTCTCCTTTCGTCCTGTCCATCCTCAAAAGTATTTGGCTAGCCTGGAAAGACTTACATGAACTGATGCAAAGTGAAGTAAGCAGAAACAGGAGAATGTTGTACACAATTACAGAAATATAGTATATTGAAGAACTGAGAATGATTTAGCTGTTCTCATCAATACAGTGATCCAAGACAATCCCAAAGGCTAATGATTAAGTATACTATCTGCCTCTAGAGAAAGAACTGGTACTATCTGAATACAGACTGAAGCATGCTATTCTCACTCCCTTTCATTCTTTTTTTTTTTATCTTCTTACACCAAATGACTATGGAAATATGTTACACGATTGTACTTGTATAAACCATATCAGATTGCTCACCACCTCAGGGAGGGGGCAGAGGGAATTGGACAGAGAGATTTTGGAATGTAAACTTTTTTTTAAAAAAATGTTTAAAAATTGTTTCAACATGTAATTGGGGAAAAATAAAATATTATATAAAAATGTTTTGTTTCTGACTATCACATGCTCCCTATTTGCCCTCCCTTTTATCAGCCTCTCCCTTCTCTCATTCCCTTCTTCTCCTACTTTTCTATAGAGGAAGATAGATTTCTATGGCCAACTGAACATATATTATTCCCTCTTTGAGTTAATTCCAAAGAGAGTAAGGTTCAAGTACTCTCCCCAAACCCCTTCTTCCCCTCAACAGTAAAAGCTTTTATGCACTTCTTTTATGTGAAATAATTTATCCCATCCTACTTATCCCTTTTCCCTTCTCCCACATCATTCTTCTTTCTCATGCCTTCATTTTATTTTCTTGGATTTCATCCCATCATATTACACTCACACCCATATCCTCTTTCTGTGTATACTACTTCTAACTGCCCTAATATTGGGAAAGTTCTTAGGAGTTACAAGTATCATCTTCCCATGTAGGAATGTAAGCAGTGTAACCTAATTGAATCCCTTTCCTTTTTTACGCTTCTCTTGCATTTTGTATTTGAAAGTCAAATTTTCTATTCAGTTCTGGTCTTTTCATCAGGAATGCTTGAGAGTCCTCCATTTCCTGAAGGATTATACTCAGTTTTGCCACATAGGTGATCCTTGCTTGTAATGTTATTTTCTTTACCCTCCAGAGTATCATATTCTAAGCCCTCCAATCATTTAATTTTAATGTAAAACTTGATAAATCTTATTTTATCCCAACTGCGGCTCCACAATATTTGAAATGTTTCTTTTTGGATACTTGGCAATACTTCCTCCTTAACCTCAGAGCTCTAGAATTTGGCTTTTGGCATCTCTTTTGAAGATTGATAGATTCTTTCAAATGTATTTTACTTTCTGATTCTAGAATATCAGGGCAGTTTTCTCGGATGATTTCTTCAACTGTGATATCTAAGCTTTTTTGTTTGATCATCATTTTTAGATAGTTCAATAATCCTTAAATTATCTCTGCTGGATCTCTTTTCCAGGTCAGTTGTTGTTGTTGTTGTTGTTGTTTTCCCAACAAGATATTTCCCATTTCTTCTATTGTTTTCTAGTCTTTTGATTTGACTCTATTTTTCCTGATTTTTTCATGAAGTAATTAGCTTCTGCTTGCCCAATTCTAATTTTAAAGGAATTATTTTCTTCAGTAACCTTTTCTACTTCTTTTTTCCATTTAACAATTCTGCTTTTAAAAGATGACTTCTCTTTGGTGAATTTTTGTGTCTCTTTTATAATTTGATTTATTTTGTTTTTAAAGGTGTTATTTTAAAGTAGTTTTTATGTGTCCTTTACCAAGTTGGCCTTTTTCCCCCCATGATTTTCTTGCATTGCTTGCATTATTTCACCAAATTCCCTCTATGTTTCAAATTTAACTTTTGATAGTCTTTTTGAACTTTTTTTCTGGGAGTTCTTTTTGGGTCTGAGACCAATTAACATTTTTCTTTGAGGCTTTGGATATAGCAGTTTTGACTTTGCTGTCTCCTTCTGAGCTTATGTCTTGTGCTTCCCTTTCACCATAGTAACCTTCTGTGGCCAAGTTCTTTTTCATTGTTTGCTCATTTTCCCCATCTGTTTCTTCTATCTTTAAATTAAAGTTGGGCTCTGCTCCTAAGAGTGGAGGGGGTCCTTTCCCAAACTTCATTTGTGTGTGTGTGTGTGTGTGTGTAACTGTTTTCAGAACCAGTTCTGGGGATTTATAAATTTTTAATTCTTCCAAGGAGGTATGATCTAAGGAGAGGTCTACTTACTGCTTCCTTTGTCTGTGCTATGTTCTGAAAGTGACTGTAAGGAGTTTTTTCCACCTTAGAACTGTGATCAGGGTCTCCACTCTCCTGCAGCTGCAAGCTCTTGTGTACTAATGCTCCTCATCCCCTGGGACTGTGACTCAAGATTGTAACCTGGACAAGTACATGAGCAATGCAAGAGAGTTCTTCACCCAGTGCCAGCAAAGGGTCTCCTATAATCTCCTTCTGACCAGTTGTCTGCCTCCCTTTACCATCTGTGGAGTGAGAAATCTGGAAGCCACTACCATCACTGCAGATTCAGTTACACCTAATTTGCTAATGGTTTGCTGGAGCCTGGATTGTGCCAATTGAACTAATTCCACTCTAACCTGCTGAGAAAGATCTTGCCAAGTTTCAAAGTTTTCTTGGGCTAGAGAATTGTTTTGCTCTCTCTTTTTGTGGGTTCTGCTGTCCCCAAATTCATTTTGCCGAGTTATTGTTTGGAGGAAAATTTGGGAAAGAGCAGACAAGTCCCTGATTTTTCTCCACTATCTTGGATAGTGATAGACTATAATTGCAATTGAAAATAACACACGGATGTAAAATGCCAACTAACATTTATTAAAAGCCCTCTATGTACCAGGCTCTCTACTAAAGACTAAGGTTACAAAGAGGGGTGTAAATATCCCTTGCTCTCAAGAGGACTATTTAAGCATTTTAAAGAAATGAGCTTCCACTTGAAAGCTTCCATGGCTACAACTGATGGCATATGCATCTTCTTTCCAACAGCTGCTTTCAACAGTATGAGTAAAAATCGTCAGTGAAGTGACTAGATGAGTAAAGGGAAATTATGGCGCGTTTTTTGTTTTGTTTCATTTTTAAGTTACACTTCAGGAACTAGAGGGAAAATAGGTCCTATGGATTATATCCTGATACTGTGAGATCTTGGTCTCCTGATCTATCTGATCACATCTCTTCTTCTTTTCTTGCATACTCTTATAATAACCAATGCTATGATCTCTTTGTGCCATGTTAAATCATTACAGTAAGTTCTTGGTATTTAATTTATCAATAACCAAATGTTTGCTATCTTCCAGATCAATGATGTCCATCTCTCTCTCTGATCCATCTTAAGATGTGCCCAAATATTTCAAGATATTTTCCTAAATTATTTAAATTCATTTTAGTGTAAAATAAAAAGGTGCATTCTGCAACACTTGAGAGAAGTAAGAGTATTGAAAAGTTAAAACACCTATGACAGAGTGTTTAATTAAAAAACTTTAGTAAGTTCTTCTACATATCTTCCCACAGCTTTATCTCAGTTCCATCTTTTCTGAAGGGTGTGAAACTATGAGAATAGATTTTATCATACTTAGAATAGACCAGAATATTAGTGTTGAAAGAGACATCAATGATCATTTGTGCAGTCAGTTTCTTCATTTTGCAGTTGAGGAAATAGTGACTCAGAGAATGTTGATGTCTTGGTCAAAAGACCACACAGTTACTTTTTCCTCATCAGAAGGAGATGGTCCCTAGACTACATTATGAACTGGGTGATGTTTCTTTTCACCAACTCTCCTCTCCCTTTCCTTTTCTTCCTTTCAGGAAACCATTCCCTATTTCCTCCTTTCCCACAAATCTTAGGTTCTTTCCATCTGACAAAACATGATATTAAATATAATATGTCAGGCAAACCAGAAATGTTTGTGCTTCTTTATTATTATAGAATATTAGACCTTTGAAGGACAGCAAACATCAACCAGTACAACCTCTCTGTCATACAGATGAAAAAGCTAAAGTCTACAGAGAGGGAGCGGTCCTCTAGTATAGTTAACCAGTAGGAAAGCCAGAGGAATTTTTTATTGCATTTTGGGAGAGAAGTTATCTATAGAGCAGAAATTGTGGAAGACTTGAAAGTGATCAACAAGTAAAAAAGTTTTGAGGGAGAAGAGAAGAACAAAGACTAGGTCTCTTCATATTTAGGAAATGGAAATATTAAAAAGAGCACATAAAAGAGACAGTGAAGAAGATGGAGAATGAAAACCAGACAAGTAGCATATGTCAGAACCTAAAAAGCAGAGATGATAGGGAAGGAAAAGGTGATCACTACTGTCAAATGCTACAAAGAGGTTAAATGCAATGAGGACTGAGAAAAGACCACTTAACAGTAATTAGGATGTCACTGAGATCTGAAAAAACAGTTTGAAGTGTAAGACAGATGGAAAACAGTGAATGAGTAGGTGGTGAGGAAACGAGGGGCACCAAATGTAGCCTAGTCTTTCAAAAAAATTTAGTGCTGAAAAGTAGAAATAACATACCAGCTCAATCAACTTGTGGGTCTTCAGAAGAATGTTTGTGGGTAGAAGGAATAGAGCCAATGGAGAGGGAAAAGTTAGAGATACAAATTAAGGCAATTATTCACAGAATGAGTTTCTGAGAGATGCTGTGGGGAGATTGTTCAGGGCACTGAAAGGAGGCTGGGGAGGACTCATTTGCAATAATAACAGACATTTATATACCCTTTCAAAGGTTAAAAAAAAGTTTTATATTCATTAACTCATTTGACCATTACAATAGTTACTGTGAGCAAGGTAGTCTTCACATTTTGTAGGCAAGAAAATCTAAAGCGGCTAATTGATGCCTTTATATCACACAACTAATTCATGTAAGAATCAGGATCAGACTCAGTCTTTCCTGACTCCAAGCCCAATGTTCTATCTGCTATATAGTATATTGAAATTAATATACTAATGCATGTCTACATTGAAGGTGATGTTATTTCAGGTTGGAAGAGATGCCACTTACAGGAGATAGCCTATTTTTAAAAAGTTGTAGGAGATCTAAGTAATCATTTTTAAAAATGGAGGACCCACTAGATGGACTAAGCCATAACTAACTTTTTTTTCCAGGTATGAAGCAAACTTAATCACACCTTACAATCTACCTTTAAATACAAATTCTGTTGAAATCAGGGAGAGAAACTAAGCCCCAGAATGCTGACTCCTATCATCTTAGACCTAAGGAAATAGTGATACTAGTGCCAACAGAAAAGGACACCATCAGGTACAGTAGCCAGAGGGAAGACATCGATTTTCTATGCTGCTAAAATATTAAATGCTATCAACTTCTAAATGAATTTGTCCCAAAACAATGTCTAGAGAGAGGGAGTGGTCCCCTAATATAGCCAAACTGTAGGAAAGCTGGAGGATTTTTTTGTCATCCTACCTTGCTTATGACTCTGATAATAGGTAACTAAGGAAATTAATACATTAAATATAGCTTTGATAATAGATAATAAGGAAAATAATATATTGAATCTAGCATATCTTGTAGAGATGATAAAACTGTATATGATAAAGTACATATAAAGGGTTATAAAAGAATGGCCAATAGATTTTCACAAAAGATTGCATTTATATGAGAACAAGCAAGGTAGATACTTGTGATTTATTTCCGTTTCTAAATATTAAAACTGCTTTAGTAGCCATACGGAATAGTGCATTTTATCTTTAAAAAGACAGAGAAACAGCAAATAATTAATCAACCCTCTGAAATGATCCAGTTCCATTTTATGGATAAAAAACCTGAAGCTGTGAGTTGATTAAAGCTTTCTCCAGGAATGTAAGACATGATTATAACCCAGGATTGTCAGGTTGCCAATTCATAATTTAGACCACTAGTCACCCATCCCTCCCTCTGGAATGACTCATCTCTCAGATTTTGAAAAATAACGAAAGCAAGACTATAAAGCTTTGCTGGAAAATACTGCTTTGCCTCTAAGATTGAAGTCTTTATCTAGCACTAAATGCTTGTTCACAAATAAGCCAAGTATATGGCAAGGATTTCAAAAGATCTGCTATTTAAGACAGTTTAAAAACAATAATGAGGCAACTTAAATTCATTGTCTTTAATGGATTAGTGACAAACTTAATGTAGTAAACATTCATCTGGTGCCTACTGTGTGCAAGTCACTGATGTTATTTGATGATAAAGACCTTTGAAACAAAAAAGGCAAAAACCAAAAAACTAGCATCATAGAATTTTTTATGCTTCAAAATGTATTTAGTTGTTTTTTTTTTTAAGCCACCAAATCTTAGAATTAGAGACCTGAAAAGAGCCATGGTGATATGTAGTCCAAACCCCTCATTTTGCAGAGAAGGGAACTGGGGTCTAGGGAAGTAGAAGTGTCTTCCTTGAGTTTAAAGTAACAGCTTCCCCTTGATTGCACTATATATTAGATGAAGTCTTAAAAAATACAGCAAGAGGGTGGAGCCAAGATGGCAGAGTAAAAGCAAGAACTTCCTTAAGCTCCTGCACCAACCACCTCAAATATGGTAAAATATGACTCTAAACAAATTTTAGAGCTACAGAACCCACAAAGTGACAGAGAGAAACAAATCTCCAAAAGAAGGCAGCATAGCAGGCCAAGGGGTTGGGGGATGAGCAGTCACACATGAACCTCACAGCCCCAGACTTCGGGTGGCCCAGACCAGCCAGAGAAGACTTCAGGAGAGTGAATCACTAGCAGCTGTGGAGGTTTCCAGACTTATCAATCCATAAATGACAAAGAGAAAGTAAAAGGTCAATAGGGAACTCTGTTGGAACTGGGTGAAATAAGAGCAAGGTCTGGCCAGTGCCCCAATGAGAGAGGTGGTGGCAGCAAAGTAGCTACAGCTGCTGCCCCATAGCTGCCTCCTGAGCTCCTGGCCTGTAGATCATAAGGGGACCAAGTGACCATTCAGAGGGTAATCACTCTTACTTTGACCTGTTTGGATCTGGATCACAGTTGTGGGTTGTGGTCCTGGGGTGAAAAACACCAGTGTACCAGAGCTTGGGGTACCTGTAGAGAGGCACCCTCCTCATAGCTCTGGCAACTGTGAAAAAACCAGCAATTTGGGACACAGTTCTCTCCACTCTGGAAGCAGAGTTCTACAGTTACAAAGAGCTCAAAAGTCCAGTAGTTGGCTGGCAAGATGAAGAAGCAGAGGAAGCACAATAAGACCACAGAATCCTTTTTAGGAACAAAAAGGATCAAAACATGGAAGGAGAAGAAAACAACAAAGCCAAAACTCCTACATCAAAAGTTTCCAAGAAAAATATGAACTGCTTACAGGCCATGGAAGAGCTCAAGAAGGATTTTGAAAATCAAGTAAGAGAAATGGAGGGAAAATTTTGAAAAGAAATAAGAATGATGCAAGAAAATCATGAAAAGCAGGTCAACAGCCTGCTAAAGGAAACCTAAAAATACACTGAAGAAAATAACATCTTAAAAAACAGACTGACTCAAATGGCAAAAGAGGCTCAAAAAGCAAATGAAGAGAAGAATCCCTTAAAAAGTTGAATTGGCTAGATGGAAAAGAAATTTCAAAAACACACTGAAGAGAAGAATTCATTCAAAATTAGACTGGTGCAAATGGAAGCTAATGCCTTTATGAGAAATCAAGATACTATGAAAAAGATTCCAAAGAAATGAAAAAATAGAAGGCAATGTGAAATACCTCATTGGAAAAAGCACTGACCTGGAAAATAGATCCAGGAGATAAAATTTTTAAATTATTGGACTACCCGAAAGCCATGATCAAAAAAAGAGCCTAGAAATCATCCTTCAAGAAATTCTCAAAGAAAATTGCCCTGATATTGAAAAAAAACATCTCAAAATTAAAACTCCTAGGAATATAATGGCCAAATTCCAGAGTTCCCAGCTCAAGGAGAAAATATTACAAGCTGTCAGGAAGAAACAATTTGAATATTGTGGAAACACAATCAGGATAACACAAGATCTAGCAGCTTCTATATTAAGGGATCAAAGGGCTTGGAATATGATATTCCAGAAGTCAAAGTAGCTAGGATAGAAACCAAGAATCACCTACCCAGCAAAACTTCAGGGAAAAATTTGGTCATTCAATGAAATAGAGAACTTTCAAATATTCTTGACAAAAACAACAACAACAACAGAGCAGAACAGAAAATTTAAATTTCAAATACAAGAAGCAAGAGAAGTATGAGAAGGTAAACAGGAAAAAGGAATCATAAGGAACTTATTAAAATTGAACTATTTACATTCCTACATGGAAAAATAATTGTAACTTATGAGGCTTTTCTCAGTATGACTATAATTGAAAGAAATATGTATGTATGTATCTGTATACATATACATATATATGTATATGTATGTATATATAGGAGAGTATATGTGTGTATAAACACAAATGTGAGTGTGTGCATTTGTGTGTACATGCATACATAGACAGAGGGCACGGGATAGTAAGGGATGATATTTGAAAAATAAAATTAAGAGGTGAGAGAGGAATATAATGGGATAAAGAGAAAGGGAGAGATAGAATAAGGTAAATTATCTCTTATAAAAGAGGCAAGAGAAAATGGTTACAATCGAGGGGAAGATCAGGAAGGTGAAAGGGAATGGGTCAACCTTACTCTCATTGAATTTGGCTTATAGAGAGAATAACATACACTCAACAGGGTGTCTTACCCACAGTAAAGTAGGGGGAAAGGGGATAAGAGGGGGAATAATAGAAGGGAGGGCAGGCTGGGGGAGAGGGTAGTTAGAAGCAATCACTTTTGAAAAGGGACAGGGTCAAAGTAGAAAATAGAATAAATGGGGGAGGTGAAGTAGGATGGAGGGTAATATGGTTAGTCTTTCACAATATAACTACTATGTAAATGTTTTGCGTAACTACATATGTACAACCTATATTCAATTGTTTGCCTTCCTAGTGGGTGTGGGTAAGGAGGAAAGAATGGAAAGAATCTGGAAATCAAAGTTTTAAAAACAAATGTTAAAAAAATGTTTTTTGACATGCAACTGGGATCTGATATACTGGCACTAGGATATAGAAATCCATGTTGCCCTACTTGAAAGTTTGGGGGGGGGGGGGGGAATGGGGAAGGATATGAGAGAGTAGATTGGGGGAATGGGTATTCAGTAGGCTTGCTATCTTGAGGTGGGGATAGGGGAAAGATGGAGAGAAAATTTGTAACTCAAAATCATGTGGAAATGAATGTTGAAAACAAAATAAATAAATAAAATATTAAAAAATATTACAGCTGAGAAGCAGACTTCAAATTTTGTCTATAATACTTATTAGCTATGTGACCTTGAACACTTTCCTCATCTGTCCTATAGGATAGTTGGACCATATAATTTTTAAGGTCTCTGAGATCTTGATCCTGAGATTGCCTGAACTTGCTCAACTCTTGTAATTCATACCTTGAGTCTCTACATTCATTTGGAAACTTAATGATTCAGGAAAAATAACTAGAGAAAAAAATATATATGTAATGTGTGCATATATGACATATGTATCATATATAAATGGAATCATTTTCATTTAGAAAGACACAACCCTTTAAAATATATGAAAGTATATATTATATAGTATAAATTATATAAGTATAAATTGTATATATAATATACATATAATTTATTATGTTATGTGCATGCATATAAATATTAACCTAAAGAATTTTCTAATTATCCTCTAAGACCAAGAAGTCTTAGGTATAACATGCATGCTTATTAGGTATAAGGAACTCTAGACAGGGTATTCTGAAGCTAAGCTTTTGAGAGCAGATTGTTAAATTTTCTGTTTGCATTTATACCTTGAAAATCAATGAACAATACAAGTCAGGGGTTAATTTATTATTTTATTGATTATCTAGCTTAAGAAAGTGATGGAAGAAATGCTTAAAATGAAGATTAGACTTAAAAGTATGTATTGAATACATTTATTCATTTGTTATAGAGCTAATTGTTAAACATTCACCAGAAAATACCGGCTTCAGGTGAGACATTTTTTTTTAAACCATTGCAGATCAGCACCTCTGCCATATATGTATGCATGTGTGTATGTATGTATGTGTATGTATTTGTGTATATTTATATACATATAGATTTACATATGTGTATACCTATAAATACACACAATATGTACACGTACAGGTGTACACATACTTTTGTGCATTGTATGCTCCTCAAGAGAAGCAAATGTTCCATTTCTTATATTTCTATCCCCAGGACTTAGCATATGTTCCCAATATTTAGGTTAGAACCCTGTCAGACCTCCAATTTTAATTCTAATACTTAGAACATACTTAATAGTCTTTGAGAGTTCCTTGGGTCTCTAAGAAAGAAAAGTGACTTGGTCAGGGTCATACAACCCAACATTCTATCTGCTATCTACCCTTTCTTCTTTACTGAATGCAGTCTTCTTCCTCCACCCCCTTCCCCCAATCCATATCTGGAATCACATGCCCTCATTGTTATCTTCTCCTTCAAATTCCCTTGTTATCTACCTCCCTTTCTGTAGGTGATATTTCCCTGGTAGAAAGTAAAGCAACTTGTTGGCAGAAATTGCTTTGTTTTTGTCTTTCTATACCCTGAACATAACAGTGCCTCTAACACAGCAGTCAGTGTTTAAGTAAGTGGTGTTGAATCAAATTAAAAACTGTATTTTATGGCAACTACAGTAGAAAGCTGGGAAGCATAGGAAAATGAAGAATAGTGTTAAGATTAAATAAAAATAAATGTATTTAGAAAAACAAGTTCTAGGGAAAGAGATGGAAAAGACAGAAACAGATGGAATGAGAGACACTCAACAGACAGAACTGCTTGCCTTGGTGATATTTGTGCATATAGGGAAGTAAAAGACCTCAAAATGGGCTTAGGAACATGTGCTCAGTAAGCAGATGTGAGAAGTGAATGAGGATATGAAGAGTGTCAAGACCGCCAATATTAATAAACTGGAGGTTAAAGGGTGATGCCATTCAGCGATTCATATGCTTATGCTGCTCGTGGTGAATGTTTCAAATTGAAAGGCTGGTGGATGAGAGATGATTACGATATTCCTGAACAAAGATACTCATCTATTAAGAGAGAGGATGGTATGTTCATACTGATATATAATAAAGGAATTCAGATCTAAAGTGTCCATGAAAATTAGCTCAGGTCACTGAATCTAAATGAAATCAAAGATTATAACAAAACATGAAAATATGGTAGTACTACGTTTCTTTGGTCTCAGATGAGTTGCAATAGCTTAATGTTTCTAGTAAATGTGCAATAATAAATATAACTGAGACTTAAAAAACACTAGATACATTATTTTGTTTGTTCCTTAAAACAACTTTATAAGGTAAATAATTCAGGCGAAGTTATCCCTTCCACAATCATGACTTTCCCATCACAGCATAAAAAACTAAATGGAAATTTGGGGGTAGTTTTGCAGAAGCTGCAGACAACATGTGAAGGCCAGCAGGCAACACATAAAAAAGTTTTTAAAAACCCCAAATGCAGAAAATAAATGTATAGTATTGTATAACAGCAGCATATTTTGTGTTTTAATACCAAAATAACTCAGACTTCTCTGCTATGATGGGAGGACCAAAATTTTTATGCAGATTTTCTAGATCACAGGAGGGCTACTCCCTTAAACCCTGTGATGTAGAAGGAATAATCGTATTATTATCCCCATTTTTATAGATGAGGAAAGTGAGTCTAAAGGAAGGTTTGAACCTGAATCTTCTTGGCTTTAAACATACTGTCCTAGCCACTTTTCAACATTAGCGCTCAATAAGCTTGTAAAATTAAAAGCTCATAGGAGGCCAATAAGATTATTGACTTAGAACTAGAAGGAACCTCTGAGGTCAACTATTCACACTGTTAATTTCAGAGAGGAGGAAACAGAGACCCATCAAGGTTAAGGCTAAGTGACTTGCCCAAGGCTATGCTGGTGGTAAATGTCAGTTTCTGAATTTATCTATAAGAATGATTTCCTAAAACACAGGTAATTCTCATTTGTCTTCGTAAGTATGTACACTGAGAATGAGATCCAAGTAAAGGGCTTGTCAATCTAAGGTTAGCAACACTTGTTCAAGCTGGCACCAAAGATATAACAATGAGTATGTAAATAATTGAAAAGAAATTGAAATCTACCAATATTTGATTTAAATAAATACATGCATCATATTCATATTTGTCAAATTACTTGTGTATATGCATGTGTGTGTGTGTGAGAGAGAGAGAGAGAGAGAGATCTAAGTTCTCTGGAATATCATTTTATAATAATAACATTATAATAACCTAGTAATAATAATAACAATAATATCCTAGTAATAATGATAACAAATAATAATGGTAACCTAGAATTTTTATAGTGATTTAAGGCACTTTACATATGTTATCCCATTTGATACTATTCAGTTGTGATATAGAAATGTATATACACACAATATATACCTATAGAGAGACAGAAATGTGTGTGTGTGTGTGTGTGTGTGTGTGTGTGTGTGTGTGTATCACGTGTATTTCTATTTGCCTGTCTCAATGGGCTACAAATACATCACCATTCAATCATTCTTGGCAATGGAGAGGGGAGTCTTCTTTCTTTCCATGACTTTTTCTCCTTCTCTTGGACAGTTGCTTAGAGAAAGATAGAAAAAGTTAGTTAAGTCCCCAAATCTACATCACAAACAAGTGATGTCTTCTTCCTCACTCGCTTAGCCCAGTGTATATAAAACAAATAAATATGGTTTGTCCCCAGTATTCCTCTAGTCCCATTCCTTAAATCAACTCTTCCTCCTGTATTTTCTTGCCCATTCTGCATCTTGGCAAGCCAGAGTCCTCCGCCCTGAGTTTGTAGCTAATAAAGGTCCAAAACGTTTTGATTTTTCTTAATGATCAACCTCTATCAAGTCATTCCAGATTTACATTTTCTCAGGATTCTGTTCAATGATTGGTCAGAGAATCTGATACATGCCTGATAACTTCTATGTAACAACATCTATAGTCACAACATCTGAATGACCTTAGCCAAGTAACTACCTCCATGAGTTTCATTTGCCTCAGTTGTAAAATGGTCACAATCACCCCCACATTTTCTATATTTACTCTAGCCAGGGGTTGAGCAGGAAATAGATTTTGGTTACTTTGATTCCAAGTCCAGTAATGTGCTTGACACTAAGCTAAGCACAAGGGAGACAAAGAAAGGTAAAAAACATGATCAGTGTTCTCGAGGCGCTCACAGTCTTAAGAGGAGGAGACAATATGCAAGTGGCTCTGTACAAGTTAGCTATAGACTGGATACAATAGAAATGATTGACAGAGGAAAGGCACTAGCATTGAGGGGGATTGGGAAAGGCTTCTTGTAAAAAATGGAGCTTTTAATAGAACTTGAAAGAAACCAAGAGGAAGAAATGAGGAAAGACAGTATTCCAGTCATGGAACTATCAATATTCACTTCAGAGTATAGAGACAGAGTAGCTTGGAGATCAGTGTCACTAGTTTGTAGAGTATATGGCAAGGAGTAAGGTGGAAGAAGACTAGAAAAGTATATGTGGAAGACGGTGAAGGTTACTAAGAGCTTCAAATGCCCAAAGGAAGATTTTACATTTGATCCCAGAGGTCAGCACAGGAGTTTGTTGGATGGGGATATGGGGTGCATGGTCAGATCTTTCGTTTAGGAAGATTAATGTGATAAATGGATACAGGATGGACTTGAGTGAGATGTAACAAGGGAAGAAGATCAGCCAGTAGAGTATTGCATACGATAGGATCTTGTTAAATATTAATGATTTTCAATATTCAAATGTCTCTGTGATATTGCTTGATTGAGAAGTTTCCTCCAAACATCCAGATCAAAACATATCTATTACTGACCATCCAGTCTAAAGTTTGTCTGTATTCTCCAATATGTTCCTCACAGGATGTCCACCCAATGTTCTGGAAGCCTTCCTCAATTTTTCTGCCATCTCTAGGTTACCAGTGAAACAAAATGACATTTATAATAATTATTATTGAAAGTAATATGTTTTTTAAAGGGCTTTCCTCATAACAACACTGAAGTAAGTAGCGTAAGAATTATCAGCATTTTGTAAGTAAAGAAATTTAAAACTCAGAAAAGATAAATGAGTTAATGATTTCCCAATCACAAGGAGGAATTCTAGATGGTGACTTGTCAGGAGTACTGGGGAGCAAATTCCTTGCTAGCTATAGGTTGTAGGAGATGATGTCTGGGTTCTTTCAGCCCTAAGTCTTGATGTTCCTATGATCTTAAGACTAAAACAGATATCTTTAAACACATGTGAGATAAAGGCACTCTTAAAATTCTGCTGATAATGTGAAACCTCATCTAGCCCAGTCTATTTTCCCTTTGACATCAATCATAAGATAAGCATCTTTCAATAAAGATATCTTAAGGGTAAGATGAGTGAGGTTAGGGGTGAAGGCTTAGGAGTGAGGTCTAATTCTGTTTATAGATCTTGGTAAATAATGAGAGAAAGGAGCTGTTAGGAGTGACAGTAGTGAAGGGCTGGGCACCTTGTAACTCTGTGGCAACATAATATGTGAAGTTTCAGTCTTGGACTTGAATTTGGAATTAAATTAATCTGTGTCACCAGCCATGCCAATAATTTAGAAATGCAGAAGTCACAATTTTCAGACAGTCTCCTCTGAGAGAATTGTCTAGCTTATCAATTCAACAATGATGAAATACCTTAAATGGAATTCCCCATATTCTTCTGGCCATAATTGAAGATATATATGTCAACTGTGTGACTGAATTTCACATTTATCTGATATTTACTATGTGAAATGCCATCATAAGTGCCAGAGTTGCCAAGATGGAAACAATGGGAACTTACTTTTTAGAAATAGTCTTTTTAATGGCAGAAAACACCTGGAATTCTAGTATTTATTTGAAAACGATTTCTCATTTTTACAGTGAAAGCTCTGAGTCCTCAGTTAAAAAAAAAGGCACTTATTTTTAAAATAGAGCTGATTTATTACTATCAACTTCAACTAACAGCATTTAGTGTGTTAATAGCCTCCAGTGATGTTATGGGAATCTGAAGATCTTCCCTGCCCCTAGGCCCTTTGCTAAAGTGGCTATGTGACTCTGAGAACCTTACCTAATTCGAAAGTATACTCTGCCGCTAATAGGCTGAATGTGGTCACGTGGAGCCTGTGGTGAGAGGCTTGTTTTTTGCAAATGCCCACGCCTGTAGCTTTGTGATTGGGCGGTGAGTCAAGAGGGCTGTGACATTCTCTGAGCCAGGAGAAGGCTATATATATGCCCTGATATGAGATTTTGCTCTGGGGGTCACTTTGAGAAGAGTTGTATGACTTGGCCAGACGAGACTCTGGGAAGCCGTTGAGCCAGCCTCCCTGCCCCCCTTTGAAAAACCCAGATGTTGGGGCTTCCCTCTCTGGTGACTGACTAGGTATGGATGTAATGGTCAGACGGTTGGAAGCCTGTCTGCTGATCTGTTTCTTTGTTTGCTTGTAACTTCTGTTTGTAACTTATGTTTGTATTCTCTGAAGTTCAGGTTGCTGATTTTATCTCCTGAACTAGGTAAATTATATATGTTGATTGATTAAAGTAAGATTGTTAGCCCATTTTGAGTTGCTTTCCTTTAGAAAAACAGATCTGAGAACCTGTGCTCACAGCCACCCTGGGTATGCTAGGGTGCTTGCTGATATAAGGGATGAAGGCATCTCTCAGATAGTTACCTAAACCATTTTGTTGAGAACAAAAGTGCTAATCCAGATTTATGATGTGAATAAAGCTTTGCTGGCACTTTTCAATGAAAAAAAGGATGACCTTAATTTGAATCTGTTGTAGAACCCATTTATATTCAGAGAAAAGTTGAACACTGTACCATTTGAAATCCCTTCTAGCTAAGATTCTGTAATTCTAAGTTGTCAGAATGGGTTGCTACCTATATGGTATGATGCCACATGTGCAGAGAAAGACCCTCCCTCAACCACCAAATATCACCCTTTTTTTTTTGCCTTTTGGAGGGGAGAAGGTAGGGAAATTGGGGTTAAGTGACTTGCCCAAGGTCACATGGTCAGTTTTGGTGTTAAGTGTCTGAGGATGGATTTGAACTCAGGTCCTCTTGACTCCAGTGACTGTGCTCTATTCACTGCACCACCTAGCCACCCCAACCACCAAATATTTCTCCCACTGGCTTTCTGTTCCTTTTTAGTGTTGTGGATTTGAACCTAGGTTCCTCCTATCTCTAGAGCTCTTTCCATTATACCACACTGCCTCTCACAAACTGACAGACTTTAGTTGGCATTATGAGTATACCTTAGAAAAAGCAGAATAAAATATACTCTACCAATAATTTACCATTAATAATTGGATTAACACATCTACTTTACTGTACACTAATAATGCAATAAGGGGGATCATTTGTTCTAATAATAAAATATTAAATATATAAATTCATGTTTATTTTATGCCGTATAATTTACAAAGAGCTTTTCTCACAACAGTCATGTGAGTTTGAAAGTACAAATAATTCGATCCCCATTTTGTGGATTTAGAAATTGTGGCTCTGAGGAGTTCAATGGGATGCTGTTTCTAGGTGAGGCCTAAGAAATGGTCAAGTCAAGATACACACCCTGGTCTTTTGACTAGAACATTATTTATGTGTTTACTAGGCCTTTCCTTCAAGGAAAAAAAATGACTCAATTTTTACATTTGAACAATTCAAATGTCTAATTTCATCCAAGGGATGAACCTAAAGGCAGTGTTTCTAATACAATCAACCATTAGTTTCTCCACTTTAGAAAGAGGCAAATAGGTTGCTCAGTGGATAGAGCACTGGGCCTAAAGTCAGGAAGTTGTTCAGTTGTTTCAGTACTGCCTGACTCTTTGTGACCCTATTTTGAGTTTTCTTGGCAAAGATACTGGAATCATTTGTCATTTCCTATTCCAGCTCATTTTACACATGAGGAAACTAAGGCAAACAGGGTCAAGTGATTTGCCCAGGGTCAGGAAGACCTGAATTAATATCTGGCCTCAGATATGTAAGTGTCTATGTGACCCTTGCAAGTCCTTTAACTTCTGTTTGCTTTAATTCACTAGAGAAGGAAATGGCATACCACTCCACTATCTTTGCCAAGAAAACCCCATAGGGCAGTGGTTCTCAACCTGTGGATTGCAACCCCTTTCACAGGGGTCACAGGGGTCACCTAAAACTATCGGAAAACACATATTTCCAATGGTCTTAGGAACTGAGATACGGCTCCTCTATCTATCTCCAGGCGGGTACACCCACATGCAGACACGCCCACATACGAGTATTAAAGGGTCACAGCATTAGGAAGGTTGAGAACCACTGCCATAGGGAATACTATTGTATTATAAGAAATGAGGAGCAGATGGACTTCATAATAACCTGGAGAGAGTTATATAAACTGATGCTGAGTGAGGGGAGCAGAACCAAGAGAAAATTGTACACAATTACAGACACATCACATCTGTGATGACTGACTTTGATAGACTGGGTTCCCCTCAGCAATACAAGGTTATAAGACAACTCCTAAAGACTCATGATGGAAAGGGCTATCCACATCCAGAGAAAGAATTATGGAGTCTGGATGCAGATTGAACCAAATGACTTGCTCTCTCTCTCTTTTGTTTTGTTTTGTTTTGTTTTGTTTCTTCTTTCTTGTTGTTTGTTCCATTGGTTACAATCCTTTCTTACAATTTGACTAATGTTTAACATTAAGGGTATTCGCAGAACCTATATCAGATTGCATACTGCCATGGGATGGGGGGGAAGGAAAGAGAGGAGGAGAAAATGTGGAACTCAGAAGTTTGTGGAACTTAATGTTGTAAACTAAAAGTAAGTAAATAAATAAATTAAAATTTAAAAAGAAAAGAAAAGACCAAAGAAAACCAGTAGACAGCACTGGCTTGCTGTAATAGTTGATGGGGTTCCAAAGATTCAGACACAGCTGAATTACCAAACAACAACAAATCCCCAGACTAGATGATTTGGTAAAACTGAAAATCTAGGATGCTTTTTGGACCACTTAAAGGCCTATACCTTTATAGGTAGTTGTACAATAGAGCTGTCTGTCAATATGCATAAGACTGGAGAATGCTAGAGCTGACCACAAGGATCAAACCCCCCCCCCCCCATTCTCTTTCTTCTACAAATCAGAGTATTGAAAACCAAAGAGATTAAAGAATTTACTCAATATCATATTGGAATTGAGCAACAGATAATCTTTGAATCTAAGTTTGGAGCCTCCAAATCCAAAAGTTATATGTTTTATACCATCTGCTTCCCCAAACAGGAAAAATGATTAAAATAATAATATTAATGATGATAGGTAATACATATGTAATGCTTTACAGTTGATTACATACTATTTTATATTCAGTGTTCTTAATAGATGCCTGGAAGTAGTTACTCACTGTAGGATCCCTCAGCTTTGATAGTGGATGATTCTGATTCTAATTTCAAGATCTAATATAGTGACACAGGAAGAAGGTCCTAAATATTTTACCCTTATATTCCCTCCTCAAATCACAAATAGGAAAATAAGTTAGATACTACTCACTGTAATGTCAAGAAAAGAAGTAAATACCTTGCTTCAGCTATTTAATTAACACCTTCTTTCAGTTCAAGTTTCTTCCCAATGGTTATATTAAGTCTTTTGTTAAGAAACAGAACTTGTGAACCCTTGTTGCAGGGTGGAATAGGGAGGAGCTTAATGACCATATATAAGGAAAAGCCCAGGCTGAGAGAGCAGAAACTGGGAGAAAGTATGGCTCTGGTGCCAATACTTTGTCTGTCTGTTTTGATGTTACTTTGTCAGATTCATCTGCTGATAGGGACATTGCTGTTGTTACAGAAGCCCTGGGACCTTACTGCTGGTTCAGAAGCCCTGAAAGAGAATTTTCTTGTTGTATGTTTACAGAAGTCCTTGAGGAGGATCTTACTAATGTTTTCAGATATCCTGGGATTATACTGATGATTTTTGTTGGTTTCTTAACCTTGTTTTTGGGTCTATACTGATTTCACAGGCAAAAAGTGAATTGATGATGGTGCCGGCAATATGTATAAATGTTATTGTGGCTCTGTTAAGCTTTGTTTTCCCAGGAACAGAAACTGTGAAAGACTTGAAGTAGACTAGACACCATGAGCTTCAGTATGGAACAGGAACTGGATGAGGAACTGGACTAGGAACTGGATGAGGAGCTGAACAAGACACTAGACAAGGAGTTGGGAGCTGCCTGCCTTTGAACAAAAATGATAGTTGGGTGGATTCAGCTAGGAACTGGACCCATGGAAGAGGAACTATGGAATCTGAGAGCCAGCCTTTAGTCAAGATGAAAAGACCTCTCCTTGTGTATTTAATGCAAACTGAGAAGATCATGATTTACTGTGGCCTAGGGGTGGGAGGACTTTGTGCCCTCTATCCTGTATCTCTTCAGGATGATTGAATTAAAGATGATTGGGAACTAGTCTTCAGTTAAGAAGAAAGAAGACTTTTTAACTGAGTGATTAAGACAATGTGGCCTAGGGGTGGAGAATTTTGACCTTTGTACTTTGGGTCCATTAAGAAGGCAAGCCTTCTTAAGCATGATTGAGTTAATTTCTTACTTAATGATATCTTTTGTTTAAAACTAGGCGACCACTTTGGTGAAAACTATGTGGCCACTTTAGTGATAACTTGTTATGCTATAACATTGTGAATGTTGTACTTTGGTTTCTGTCAAAGTTTTGTCTTAGTTTATTACTGAATAAATAGAGTTCATTATACCATGTAATCAGAATCTTGAAGCTGTTCACAGTAGCAGTCCTCTAGAAAGCTGCTCGTGCTTGGTTTTACACCCACTAAAATCAATGCTATACATGAGTACCATAAAGACTATAGATATTTTCAAAAAGGAGAAAGAAATGTGGTCTGGAGTAATTATAAGTTTCATAGAAAATGTGAGATTTAATCTAATTCTTAAAGGAGTGGAATTTCCATGAGTAGAAAGGTGAAAGGACCTTCTAGATGGAGTGATAGCATAAGCAAAGTAAAGGAGGAGTCGATGAGCAAAGTGCTTTAGGGACCAAACTTGGCTAAATTGAAGAGTCTAATGAAATAGTGGCAAATTTCCGTAAGTATCAAGGGACTCTAGGGTTGGAAGGAGCCTCAGGTGATAGCTAGTTCATCTTTTTGATTTATTAATTCACCTTTATAACATCACTCCCCAAAATCTGTACTTGAACACTGCCACTAACCAGAGACAGACAGACAGACAAAGAAAAAGAGAGAGACAACTCATCCCATTTAAAGGCAAATTCTGTTTCCCTATAACTCCATCTGATGGCACTAATTCAGATGTCTTTTGATACTAAATTAAATAAATCTTAACCTTTCTCTGACACTATAAAACTTCAAATATTTGAAGATATCTCTCATGTTTCAAATAACTTCATTATTTTCTTGAGTATTAACATTCACCATTTTGTCATGTACCACACATAATTGATATACCACTTCCTACTTCTTCTTCTTCTTTCCCTGAATAACCTTTAAAAGGCTTTTGGCTTTTGGGGATTGGGAGGGGAGGAGAAAGAGTGTTCTCATTTTCACAAGTCTTGGAATAATCTGGGATTTTGTCTTCATGATATTATCCATGGTGTTCCTTACTCCCTCCCACTTTTTTTTAAGACTCCTTGGCTATAGGCCTCTCTTTCCATATTTTTGAACATGCACTCATCAGAGAATTACCTTTGAAGCCACTTTGATCTCTTTAGGTACCTCCTTCCTTTCTTCTTCATTCATGATTAAATGATTAGAATTTCATTTTTGAGATGTTATGATCAAAGCAACACCTTTCAGATCCTCTGGTCTTGTATTCACATTTACCTTTTCTATAAACTTTTAGAAATCTGGTTTCTAGGGTGCATTTCTGACAATTTCCATTGTTCCCCTACGTAGTTATCGCAAGCTTTAGGGTGTCATAAGCATTTTCTACCAGAGAATCAGTGACTTCTAATTCATTAACATATTCTTCCTTATTGCTTGTAGTTTGGTCCAGAGGAATTGTTTGAGTTATCACTTCTATTTTATGAGAGAAATTCTCGACAAAGTTAGTCAAGAATTTGTTAGATTTTTTTAAAGGAATGCAACAACCAGTCTTTTAGTAATTGAAGCTTTATATATCTGTATCAATATAGATATAATAAACTTATAATAGATAATATATACTACATATGAGCAATATATAGTTAATGTGTATATATACATGTATGTATGTGTGTGTATATACATACATATACATGACATATATATATACATATACATATATATACATAAAAAGAGAGAGAGAGAGAGAGAGAGCGCACAGGAGCAATTGATAGATACATACATAGATAGCTTCTGTGCCATTTTGGTAATATATAAGAGGTATTAATCATCTAAAATGTCCATGTGGCTGGAAAGTCTATGAAAATCTTCCACAGTGACAATGCTTCTATTTCTTTCTTCTTTTGTGCCTAAACAAAAGTTTTCTGTTTACCTATTCAAGTTTATGGCACTCTATGCAAGCATAATTGGCACAAAGATCATCATACTCTGTAAATAGTAAGATACATAATAAGTAAAATGGATTCAGTCTCTTAAAGTTTGGGGAATTCATATTAAGATATACACTGTTAGTAAAGAAGAATCAACAATCTTCACAAGTATTTGTAGCAGTTCTTTTCACGTGGCAAAGAATCAGAAATTAGGAGAGGCTCATCAATTGAGGAATGCCTAAAAAGTTGTGGCAAATAATTGTGATAAAACATTAGGTTGGATCTAAGAAGACAAAATTCAGTACAGAAAAATGTAGCCTTACATTGGGGTGCCAAAAAAAAACAAAAACAAAAAACTTTGCAAGCACAATTGGGGAAGGTATGATTTGACTGAAGTTCTAAAAACTCTCTAGGGATTTTATTGGACTACAAGTTGAATATAAAGCAACAGTGTTCATTAGCAGTCCAAAAAGTTACTACATAGACATAGCTTCTAGGAATAGGAAGACAATAAACCCATTCTACCTTGCCCTCATTAGGTTTTATTTGGAGTATTATATTCAATTCTGGGCACTACTGTTTAAGAAGACTATTGTGATTTTGAGAATATCTAGAAGAAAGCAACTGATGCTACTGAAGGGACTTTAGTCTATGCCAAATTAGAATCAGTTGAGAACACTGGACATTGTTAGATTGGGGGGAAAAGTCACAAGAGGAGCATGATAGATATTTTCAAGAATTTTAAGGACCATCATATGGAAAAGGGATCAGACTTGTTGGGTTATGCTCCAGAGGGCAAAATCAGCAAAAATGCTAAATTAGGCTTCATGTCAGAAAGAGTTGTTTAAAATTTTCTAAAAGTGAAATAGATTCCACTGTGAATTGATAACCTCACCTTCATTTTAATGGCTACAAACAGAAATGTGATTAATACTTGTGTGGTAAGTTATTCTGGGGATTTCTTTCAAGTATGAATTGGATTATATGAACTCTGACATCCCTTGCAACTCTTAAATTGCTTAAAGGAGCTTTAAAATTTTCCCTATCATTTATATTTTTTTCATTTTCATTTATTTCTCCTTTAATTTTACTTCCCTATATGGCTTTCTAATCTGTTGATTTTCAAAAATTAAATTGAATGCTCGATCAACATGCTCTTTTTTTGTTGTAAATAATTCATTTCTAAGAAATGTGATTTTCCCAAGACTATTTTAGCTGAAACTCAAAACTTTTGGTAGGTTACTTCATTATTATTATTAATATCTTCAATGTACTTGTTAATTATTTGAACTGTGTGCTCTTTTATCTACCTTTATTTTATAGCTTTATTATTTATGAAATAACTTAGCAGAATAAAAAAGTTGATTGCATATGGAACTGCAAATCAATTATGCACAACTTGCTATTCCTTTTAAATTTATAATAAAGTTGTAATTTAACTTTTCCCTTTTTTTCTTCCCTCCCCTCACTCTAGAAATGGCTACCAATTAGATGCGAATATGTATAGCTAGATAGACATATATATATATATATATATATATATGTATATATATATGTATTTATATACATGTATCTGTATATACACACACATGTAAAATCATTCTATATGTAATTTCTATTTATCAGTTCTTTCTCTGGTTGCAGATAGTGTCTTCCATCACAGGTCTTTTGTAGTTAATTTGGGCATTTATAATAGACAAAATGATTTGTTTTTATTAAAGCTTTTCTTAAAACAATATTGTTATTATGGTATTCAACATTCTTTTGGTTCTGTTTATTTCACTCTTTATTATTTCATGTAAATCTGTCCATGTTTTCCTATAATAAACAATCTCATCATTTCTTGTAACACAGTAGTATTCCATCACAATTATATATCACAACTTGTTCCGCTATACCCCAATTGATGAACATCCCTTCAATTTCCAGTTCTTTGCTACCATAAAGAGAGTTGCTATAAATAGTTTAGAAGATACAGGTTCTTTTTTCTTTTTCCTGAATCATTTTCAGAAACTTACCCACTAGTGGTATTGCTAGATTAAAGAACATAGGCTAAATCTTTGGACATAATTCCAAATTGCCCAGCAAAATAGATGGATCAGTTCACAGTTCCACCAACAGTGAATTAGTGTCCTAATTATTTCACTTCTCATCCAAAATTTGTTGCTTTCACATTCAATCATTTCAGCCAAAGGAATAGGTGTAAAATGATCCCTCAAGGTTGTTTTAATTTGCATTTTTCTAATCAATAATGAGTTAAAGCATTTTTTTGCCTATGATCATAAATTATGGATAGATAGATAGATAGATAGACAGATATAGATATAAATATAGATAAAAGAATTGTTTTAATGACTATAAAATTGCCTGTTTATCTTTTGATCATTTATCAACTGGGGGATGATTCATTCTTATAGATTTGACAAAACTCTTTATATCTTCAAGATATGGGACCTTCATCTGAGAAACTGTCTATATTTCCCCCCAATTTTTCTTCTTTCTCTCTGATTTTTGGCTACATTTGTTTATTTATACAAAAGTTTTTTTTAAATTTAATGTAATCAAAATTATTTATTCCACACCTCAAATTGCTCCCGATCTTTTGTTTATTCACAAATTGTTTGCCTATCCATAAATTTAATAGATAATATGTCATGTGTTCTTCAAAATGTCTTGTAAAATCTCTCTTTTTATCTAGGCCATGTGTACTTTTTGACCTTATCTTGGTAATTGGTATAAGATATTGATCTACACCCAGTTTCTGTCAGAGTGCTTTTGTTTTCCCAACAATTTTTTTAATCAAATAATGAATTCTTATCCCAAAAGCTTGTCTTTACACTTTTCAAATATTAGTTTATAATATTCACTTGCTGCAGTAAATTGTATGTCTACTCTGTTCCTCTAATATGTCTTTTAACTTCTTAACCAATATCAGTTTTGATAATTACTTCCTTAAAATACAGGTTAAGATCTGGCACTATCAAAACTCCTCCCTCTGCATTTTATTTTGTTAGTTTCTTTGACATTCTTGATTTTTTGTTCTTCCAAATGAATTTTGTTTTTATTTTTCCAATTCAGTAAAAAAAAAATGGTGATTTGATTTGGAAGGGACTGAATATAGAAATTAGTTTAGGTAAAACTGTCATTTGATTATATTTACCTTACCTAATACCCTTGAACAATTAATATTTCTCCTATTATTTAAATATGATTTTAATTGTATAAAAGGGTTTTTTATATACTTTTGTTCATATAGTTCCTGTGTTTGTTTTGGCAAGTATATTCCCAGGCATTTTATACTGCCTAGAGTCATTTTAAGTGGGGGTATCTCTTGCTAACTCTTCTTGCTGTGTTTTGTTTATGATATATCAGAATGCTGATTTACACTATTATTTAAGATTTTATTATGTTTTTTATTTGTTTATTATGTTTCTATTTTTGTTTGCTTTCTCTTATTTCTTGTATTAATTAACATTTAATTGTGTTCCAGATTTTAAAGATGTTTAATGTGTCTTTTTTAATATTTATTAATGTTTTTTATGTGGCCTGTATTTGTGCAACTAGGATTTTATGGTAAGTATATGAATATTATTTGATATCCCATTCAGCAGTCACCATCGCCTTTCCAAAGTAACTTTCATCATTTGTTCAGCTCTTTTTGTTTATCTTTCTGTCATATTTACCCAGGGATTATGGAATCATGTGCAATTATTTTCTTACAATCTATGTCTTTTTGCAGTTCATTCGACTTTTAACACCTATCTTAACATAAATGTTATTATGCTCTTTGTTACATATACATTGAATAATGACATTATTTCTTTGTTTATAATGATTTGAAATATTTTGTTACCTTCTTTGCCTCTCTTGACATTATATCATTTTATTTTTGTTTAATATCATGTTTATAATTCTTGCTTTTTGTTGTAATCTCTTAATGCATAATATTTTTCCAATTACTTAATCAAGACGCTAGATGGGATAATGAAACAGAGCACTGCGCCTGGAGTCAGAAAGACCTGGATTCACATGGTTTCTCAGATACTCACTAGCTATTTGACTCTAGGTAAGTTACTTAACCTATCTCAGTTTTCTCATCTACAAATAAATATAATAAAATTGACAACTGCAGGCTTTTTTTAAAGGTCAGATATGTAAACCACATGGTAAATCATTAAGTACTATATAATGTTGCTGTTATTTTCATTTTACATGTGTCTATATTTTAGATATGTCTTGAATGTAGTAAATTTCTGGGTTTTGTTCCTTTATCCATTCTGCATTTTCATTTAATTAACTTAATCCATTCAGATTTATGGTTATTATTAAGCTCTAATTTTACTAAATTAATATCTTTACTAATTTATGCCCTTTATTGTTTAAATGCACATTTTGTCCCTAAACTTCATTTTGCTACACTAATTTGATCCTGTTCTATTTCCATGAGATGTCACCTCCATTTCTATTTATCTGTCTTATACCAAGTTCCTTAAGTTTGTATAAATTGCTTATTTCTCTTTCTTTGCCTTTATTCTATACATAGCTCTTATTACTCTTCTCTTTCCCTGCCAAGATGAATTTAATTCAAAACCCTCTCCATCCTATTACCAATCTAACCTCTTTGCTTAAGAAACATTCTTTGTTGTGCTCTTTTACAAATAATGTTCACTTATTTTTGCTGTTCTTTTTTGTGTGCCTTCTAGACCTCTGAATTTTATCCTGGCCTTTGAAGGTTTAGATGGTCTTTCTCTTCACACTCTTGATGTCCATGATTAAAGGTTTCTAGAATATAAAAAAAAAATCCTCTCCTGTTCAATTTTCTTGCACTTCGGAATAAAAGTTATTGAATTTATAGGATGGGTAGATTTGAGAATCATCAGCAGTGAGATAGTAAAATAGTACCACCCCACATCACATTGGCTAATGTGACTGAAAAAGAAAATGAAACATGTTGAAGGAGATGTGGGAAAATTGAGATCATACTGTATTGCCAGCAGAGTTGTGAACTGATTTAACCACTCTGGAGAGCAATTCAGAACTCTGTCCAAAGGGTTATAAAACCATGTATACTTTTGACCTATCAATACCACTACTAGGTCTGTATCCCAGACAGATAGGAAGCAAAAAGGAAAAGGACCTACATATATACAAATATTTATAGCAAGTCTTTTATGGCAACAAAGAATTGGAAATTGAAGGGATATATATCAACTGGGGAAGGGATGAATAATTTGTGGTACATAGTTGTGATGTAATACTATTGCGCTATAAGAAATGATGAAGAACAGAACCAGTGGAATATCATGTATAGTAACAACACTGTTGTGCAATGATCAACTGTGGATGACTTAACTATTCTCATTAATATAATGATCCAAAACAACCTAAAAGGAATCATGATGAAAAAAATACTGATAAAAACATATTTAATTTATCTGTAAATATATTGAATCAATATAGTTATACTGAATTTATCACCATGACCCCTTTCTTTATGACTGATGGCTTTTCTCCTGGATGCTTGCAAAATGTGTTTTATTTTTGCCATTGAAATTCTGGCACTTGTGAAGTTTTGTATTCTAAAGCTGACATTCTTTTCAGAAGCACTGGTATTTTGAATAGATTCTTTGTAGCATATTTTAAGTTTTCTACTATTTGGCTTATTTTATTTATCTTTATTTTTATGCCTAAATTATGATTTCATTTCTATACTAATGTCCTCTTTTTTAAAAGGTTCATTTATCCTTTAATTTATTCTGCAGTTTTTTGAGGTTATGGCTCTCTGATCTCTGGGAAGTCTGCAGAAATTGTTACTGATTACTTTTCTATTGAGGATTAAAGTTTCATTTTCCTTTAATGGATAATATTTATTCATTGTGTTATTGCCTCTTGAAATTTTACTCAGTTTTACTTCAATCTTTATAATTCTCTTTCAAGTTATATACTTGGGAGCTTGGCTTATACCTAGTCTTTCTCCCTTGGATGTTTTGTGAATTATCCATTATCTTGTATTCCCACTAATTTTCCTTTGGATTCTCTGTGCCTTAAACTCTTAGTAACATATATGTTCCCCCTTATATATAACTCTGAGATTGAACACCTTTTACTCTGCTAGTTGGCAGGTATGAGAGTCAACTTGAGTTCCTCTTCTGTATAAATTCCATGTAAAGATAGCTATCTACATCCATATTTCTAGTCCTTTTTCCCCTGGAACATGGATATCTCTTCCTTTCTAGCTGTCTCTGCAATGCCTATGCCTTTACTTCCTACTAGGCCCAAACCTCCTCCGCTAATCCCTTTCTACACACCTAGTGTCTTTTTTCCTACTCATGGTTGGACAAAAGTAATATCTTCTACCTCTCATCAGATGGTTGTGGTATGGGGAAAATTACTGTAGAGGGAGGAAGGGAAATGGGTAATGGCCACCATAGTTGAACTCTGAAACATAAACCTCTAAAGTTTTTTTGCTCCCAGTACATGAGTAAGGAAGGGGATATATAAGGCAGTGAGATAGGTGTTTCTGCTTTCCATTCCATAAGAACTTTACAATGTGCAATGTTTTATATATATTTTATTTTATTGATCCAACTGAAATTATGATAGATTTGGCATGTTTTCCTTCTTTTGAAGTTGTCAGTTTAGGGAACTTAAAAGCTAAATAATTAATCCACCATCTTCCCACTTGCTTGATCCAAGTTGAATGATTATGAAAAATAAGAACAAGGTCAATCAAGGTACCAATAGAACACAAACATGCAATTCTACACTTCGCTGTTTTGAGTTTCCTTTTGTAAGGGCTAACAAACTCTGCCTAGAAAAGTGCAAACAATTGCTTTGTTCACCTCTTTCTGTGTCTATACACACTGATTGAATTATTTTCTATAGAATGACACTTTCTAACGTGAGATATGTTGATTCTCATTTGACTTTCATTGACTGTCATTTCATCAAGGCAATAAGAGTAAGCAGAATCACCTTTCACAGTCTGCCTAGTTCTTCAGTAGAACCATTAAGGCACCTTGGCTGTTCTACATACTGACGCGTTGCTTGTTGATTCTTGACTTACCTCCAGCTGAACTGGCACGCTTTAGAGACCCCTGGTGCCTGAAAACCAGTCCTGTTGGTTCTTTTATTTTGTTGTTTAATGTTGCTTGAAAAGAGGCGGTTAGGAATGAAAATAAAGATGAGTATCAAAGTAGGAAAGGAGCATGGAATTTTTATGCCTCATGCTGTGTAAGAGACATTTCAAAACTGCAAAATAGTCTCTTGACATTATAAAGAAAGGGGGTATCTTTATAATAAATAGCTTGGTTTTCTAATGTGACAGAATACTCATAAATGAAACCCTAAATACAGAACAGATGCATAATGCACAAGCATTCCTTAGGGTATAAGGTATGATACTAAAATCTTTAATACTATGTTAAAATCCACCAAAACAATGGCTAATGATGTTTCCTTGTCATCATAATAAATGCTAACAAACTTTGTTAACTAGTGACTCAAAAATTGCAAATCTTGTCAAATTTAGATTGTTTTGTATTAGAATCTTTTTTTGTCTGGATTAGGAATTATTTTATATTGTTAATATAACATCCAAAGCCATAATTGTTCAAATTTATATATAACCTTAAGTTTTCCAAAGTGCTTTCATCACAGCAATAATAAGAATTATGGTTCCCAACCTTTGTCAGGTGATTGTCAAAGATCTAGGGGCATCGCATACCAAATGTGTCTCTCCATTTTGAACACGTGACCCACAGTGCTCCAATGTGTGGTCCAAACCATATTAAAATGTAGTTCTTATCCAATTTGAGTGCATCGATGTATTAATGGAAAAGAAATGTACAAATATTTGTGGTTTCTAAGTTACTATGCAGCCTTTAGGGATCCTTACATACAGTGTAGTGGTCCCATTTCTATTTGAGTTTGCCACTAATAATGTGTATTGCTGAAGGAGATGTCAGGGGTCATGATTTAAAGAGACAAGTTTACTTTAAAATACAGTTTCATTCTCTGAGTGTATAGTGTTACTCTTTTTGTTCACTCTGTACTTAGACTCTAATTCTGGCTGCTGATGCCTATTTGAATTTGTGGGGGCTGGGGTGGGTGGAAATGGAGAAGACATTGATGTTTTTTGAGCATGCAGTAACTAGAGTTGTACTTTAAGATTAATGTAATGGAAATATGCAGGTTGGACCAGAGGAGGAGACAGTAGAGTTGGGAATAATAGTTAGGAAGCTATTAAATTAGTCTAATAGTGACGGAATAGGAACCTGAATGCAATTGGTGGCAAGGGTAATGGAAAACTGTTGCTTACAGTGATAGCCTTTAGCTCTCTGCTCTCAGACTTCCAACCTCACCCATATCTCCAAAGATGCCTCTTTTCTCTTTCCTCTGACTATGGTTCAGCGTGGCTGAATTCAGAGTGCTATGGGCTGAGCAGCAGCTGTTTTATCGTGCAGCGCTTAGTCTGGAAACTAGACAGCTGCATGATTTGCTACAAAGAAGGAGACTGTGGTAAAAAGCACATCTGTCAATGCTGGTGAATGCTTTGATTGGTCTGTCCACTTTCTATTGGGAGAAAACAAACTGAACAAAATATTGTTTTTCAATGGATTTCTATTTTTCATGTGATATATACATACATATGTTTTGATAAGGCATCTTTCATATGATATATATGTGTATGTATGCATGTATGTATGTGCAAATGCATATGTGATGTAATAAAAAGCATAAATCCATCAAGAAACTCTATTCTGTTCTGGTTGTC
>CM053583.1:74469327-74491898 GCA_028627135.1 Pseudochirops cupreus | reverse complement strand
TTTATTTATTAGTTCATTTGTTTTGTTTTGTTTTACTTTCAATATTCAAAATCTTATTTTCCTTTGATATTCAGTATTTCCATTTGAGTGTTTAATTGAGGATTTTTAATTTTCTCTTTTTCTATTTTTTTTCTTCTATCCCCAATTTATTGATCTGCTCTGTCTCTCTTTTATTGATGTGTATTTTAACAATATGAAATTTCCTTTAATTACTATTTTGACCACATCCAACAAATGTTGGTATGTTGTCTCATTGTCACACTTTTTAATTAAATTATTGTTTCTGTTATTTGTTATTTGATCCACTCAGGTTTTAGGATTAGATTATTAATTTCCAATTAATTTTTAATTCATGCTTCTTTGGCCCTTTATTGAATGTAATATTTGTTGTATTGTGGTCTGAAAAGAGTACATTTAATATGTCTGTTACCATGTATTTAGTTTTGAGGTTTTGATGACCTAATAATTTTTGCTTTTGCTTTGTCTATGATCATGACTGCTATCCATGCCTTTTTTTAAAATGTCAACTGAAGAATAATTGATTGTGCTCCAGACCCTTATTTTAACTTGGTGTGTGTCTTTCTGCTTCAAATATGTTTCTTATAAACAACATATTGTTGGGTTCTGGGTACTCACCCATTCTGCTATCCACTTCCATTTTATAGGTGAGTTCCAATTTATCTTCTCAGTTGTGAAGGTAACTGTGCATTTCCTTCCATCAAATTTTCTTCTGTTTATCCTTCTCTCTCTTTTTGCCTTATTTTTTTTCTCAAAAGTTTTTTTCCCCTTCGGACCATTGAATGTCTTTCTTCATCTGCCCTGCTTTTTCTTCTATCCCTCCCTTTCTTTTATCTGCTTCTCCTATCCCCTCCTTCTTCACTGTTGGGTAAGATAAATTTCTAAACCCTACTGTTTGTATGTATACATTCTTCCTTTTTGAGCCAATTTGAGCCAATTCAGATGAGAATAAGATGCAGGTACTTCCTCCTCTCATTTTCCCCTTCACTATAAAAGTGCTCCCTTACATGTCTCTTTTATGTGAGATAATTTTCTCCATTCGTTCTCTCTCTTCTCTTCTGGTGCATCCCACTTTCTCCCTTATGCCTTTTTATGAGATTGTCTCAACATAGTTGAGTCACTCCTGTACCCTCTTTGTAGAATCCTTCTAACTGCCTTAATAATGATAAACTTCTTAAGAGTTACATGCATTATCTTCCCATATTGGAACGTAAATAGTTTAATCCTATTGACCCAAATAAGGTGAAAGGGGTTCACAGAAGATAAAATACATAACTTGGGGTACATAAAACTTAGTGTTTTGCATACCAAAACTGATGTAATAAAATTGAAGGAAGAGGGCTTTAAAACAAACAACAACAACAAAAAAGATTTGCTTTCTCTGATAAAGATGTCATTTCCAAAATATATAAGGAACTGATTCAAATATGAAAGAACAAGAGCCATTCTCCAACAGACACATGATCAAAAGAGATGAATATTTAATTTTCAAAAAAGAAATAAAATGCAGAAATCTTTATATAAGAAAATATATGAAAATCATTAATAAATAATGAAATACACATTAAAGCAATTCTGAGGTTCTATTTCACACTCAAGGGTAAGTAGGAAGGGGAGAGAGTTAGGAATATGATTCTTCTCCCCTACAAAAAAAAAATAAGAGAACAGAAGGAAGGGCAGAAGGAAACACAGACAAGTAGGACAGCTTTTAATGTTGAATTTATTACATACTTTAAAAGAAAAGCAAGCTCTACATAACAGAATTTCATAGTTTCATGCATAATGCCCTTCTGTTCTACAATATGTATGGAAATGCTCATTTTATTTGCTGTTTGTTAAATTCAGAATTTTATTTAAATGAAGTGGGGAGAAGATAAAAAAAAGTTAGTTTAAGTAGGAAGGATCATTGGTTTCTACAATTGGTCAACATTCCTGACTTTATTGTGCATATCCACCACTGATAAAAATCCCTCCTCTTCTGTGCTGATTTTCTGCTAAAATAAATTTTTCTGTTCTCTACACTGTAATAAAGGAAACAGCCAAAGAGGCCAGAGTCCTTAGAGTATATGGCAGGTTATGCAGAGCATTCACAATTTCCCATCTAGTTCCAATACAGAATGTGAATCTTTGGGGAACTGATTTTTGTCCATAAATGATCATGGACTTGGTAAAGTAGGATAATAAAAAAAATGTTTAATTTATTGTAGATTCAGAAGAATCAATTATTTAAGCTTTTCCTGAGCTGGAAATGAGATCGAATACAAAAGGGACTATTTATAGATCTCTCATTCTGTTTTCCTTCTTGATGCCGAATGAGACAAAACTGCTGTGAGCAGTCAGGTGAAGGTAAGGACACTTTTCCTATATCCCACTTAGTTGCCATGTATCACTGAGCACATAGTTCCTCTGTTTCTTTTATATTTTTCTTTTCCTGACCTTAAGTGAACATATATCAGGAGATGGAATTATCTAGATAGAGAATTTAAGAGTTTGAGAGATCCTGAGGTTCCAACAGAGCCATTCAAAGTCCCACCAAAGACTGGAGGGGAGAGCTGAGTTACTGCTGATCACAAAGAAAGAACCTGCAGATGGATATAGAAACACAATCATTATCATGATCCCTTGGGATGGGGAGAAGTACTTGCTAGGGACTCTAGAAAAGCACTGATACTTGGAATGTGGAGGAGAGCTATACTAAGAGAACTTCATGAGAAATCTGAAAGGTAAACAATGACTTAAATTAGATAACAGATTAGGTTAGATATGGTGTTATCACTAACATTATACTGAACGCACTATGGTATATGAAACAAGCCATGTCCAGTGTGGTGATTGAACTTTCTCTGATTTGGGGAGTCAGTATCACAGTGTGAACAAGCCATGATCAAGAACAAATAAGTCCTATGGTTGAAAGGTCTAGGGGTAGGAGGTAGTGTCTGAAGTGGAAGCAAGTTCAAAATCAGAATGCATTCCACTTATGAGTCTACAGCTCATGCAAACATGTTGAAATGGGAGATGAAATGGAGAGTTTAGGGAAAAGCTAGTGGGACAGTTTATCTTAAAAGCTGAGTTCAACTGACAGGTATGTTGGAGCCAGACTGAGTAAGGTGCTAAGTGGAAAACAGAAGAATCTAAATTTTATTTGAGTGGTGATAGGAAGCCATTGAAAGGTTTTGTGTTAGAGTGACATGGTTGCTCTTTTTATGTTGAGAAGATTATTTTGGTAGATTATGGAGAATTTTCTAGAGAAGGAAAAGATTGGAAGCAGAGACAAATGAGGAGGTTATTGTAATAGTCTAGATGAGGAATAATGGATTATGAACTAGTATAACAGTGGTATGAGCTATCAATGAGATTCTGTAGATGTAGAATTGACAGGTCTTGACATCCTCAATGGATGAAAAAAGAGGGAAAAGTTAAAGTTGACTCTGAGGTAATAGATGTAGCTAATTAGGAGGATGCTAATATCCTCAACAAAAATACCTTTAGATGGTAAAGACCATAATGATCACTTGGAGCTGAGAGCAAAACCTTATTGGCTCTAAACTATAGAGACTGTGTAATATACTATGTAGATAGATACAGGTTAAGAAAATACCTGGATTCAAGTCCTCCCTCTGAGAACTTGTGGCTATGTGACCCTTGACAAGTCACTCAACTTCTCACTGTCTCCTCACAACTCTTGAACTATAAATTGCAGAAAGAGCATTGAACTGCACTGATAAAGGAAGTCCCTCCTGGAACCTTCCTATACTGGTGAAATTACATTTCTAATCCCACCTCCTCTAACACCTTCCAATAGCTGAAATATTTTTGTAAATTTTTTTTTAGTAAATATTTTAAAAAATTTATTAGTAAAAATAATTATACTTGCAATGAAGGCTCCATCTCACCCAGTCTCACATCAGAGACTGGTGAGAGAAGACTTTTGGTCCATGAGGTAGAATTGTGGCTTGAATGGAGGATGTGAGGTCTAAGGTGGTTGAAGGGCCTTGGGAGTTCCTTAAGCTTTTAGAGTGGCAAAGATTGTGCTTAGGACAGGTCTGTCAATGTTTGATATTTTGGGGACAAATGGGGATGACAAGTGCTCATGGAAAAGAGGAGTAGAGGGATTCTCCTGTTGCTCATGATCCTGGGAAGAGAAATGGAAAGTCTAATTGGGGTGATGTAGAAGCTTTGAGGTTGTTTGGTAGGAGAAGATCAGTACTAGCTCCTGGAACTCAATTGCCAGGTAAGTTCAGACCTTGGGAACAACATGGAGTAGGGTGGTCAGTGGAAGCAATCATTGATATGTATAGGTGATTCATGAATCGAGTATTCATAAGTCAGAAGTTCCTGGTAAGGAGTGGCATTTGTGGCTAGATGAAATCTTCTTCTTGCAAATTAATGTTCTTTTTATGACATGGAGTAAAAATTAATAAACATTTATTAAGTGCCTACTATGTGACAGGGTGAGGCAGCTGGTGACTCAATGCATAGAACACTGGACCAGTTAGGAAGACCCGAGCTCAAATCCAGTTTCAGATACTACTGTATGGCCCTGGAAAAGTCACTTAACCTCTGATTGACTGGAAAGGATTCACTGAATGAAAGAAATGGCAAACTACTACCATATCTTTGCTAAGAAAACTCCATGGATAGTGGAGTCATGATGAATTGGAGGCAAATGATGAACTGAACACGAACAGTAAACATAGAAGCACCATGCTAAGTGCTGGGGATAAAAAAAGAGGTAAAAGAGAGTACCTTACAATCTGTTCGGGAGACAACATGCAAATAAATATACACAAAGCAAGCTATCTACATAATAAATAGGAAATAATTAACAGAGGGAAAGCATTGAAATTAAGAGGGCTTGAGGAGGACTTCCTGTAGAAGGTAGGACTTTAGTTAAAGTGAAATCAGAGAGGTCAATCAGAAATCAAAATGGAGGAGGGAGAGCATCCCAGACATGGGGTATGGCCAGAGAAAATGCCCGGAGCTGAGAGATAAAGTATCTTTTTCATTGAACAGCCAGGAGACCAGTGTCACTGTATTGAAGATTCCATGTGGGGAATAAAGTGTAAGAAGACTGGAAAGGTAGAAGGAAGCTGGTTTATAAAGGGTTTTGAATGCCAAATAGAGTAGTTTATATTTGATTCTGGAGACAATAGGAAGTCAGTGGAGTATGGGGAGGTGAAGGGAAGGGAGGAGGGTGACGTGCTCAGACCTACACATTAGGAAAATCACTTTAGCAACTGAATGAAGGATGGATTGATGTGGAGAGGGGCTTGCAGAGGAGCAGTTAGCAGGCTATTGTAATAACTCAAGTGTGAGGTGAGGAGGACCTAAGCTAGAGCTGTACAGCTGGCCTCTAAGTCAGGAAGACCAGAGTTCAAGTCCTACTTCCTGTGCATAATGCCTGTGTGACTGTAGGGAACCCATGTAACACCCAGTGATCCAGGCAGCTCTATAAGCCTACAAGTTTCTAAGAGTATGCTGACCTGCATGACTAGAAGGAATTTCTTTACCTAGGAGATCCCTTTCCCAATGAAATTAGAGATCTAGTCCACCTCTAAAAACTGCACCCAAGAATATCTTATTAAATACAACATTGACGTCAGTCTTTAGATTAATTGGGCAAAGATCACTTCTCACAGAAATAGGACAGAATTTGGGCTGTATGTACACCTGTGCAGGCAGCCTGGTCCTATTACTTTTAGGCAACCAATCCCTGTGGCCCATATAAATCATGGACTGCTAAATGGTTATTATTTCTGGGACTTGATTGTGATACCAGATTGTAAAAAGATTCTGTTGATGGAGTTGGCCAAAATTTAGTCTCAGTTCTTGGATGGAGTATAATCCAGATAGAAAAGTGTGTGTGTATGTGTGTGTGCGCACCCATGTGTGTGAGTTTGTATGTGTGTGTGCACGCACACACATGCGTGCATATGGGGGATGGGGTTGAACAGGGAGGTCACAACATGATTGTGAAATATTCTTTATGTTGCCAGATGTGGTCCTCGAGCTTCTGGTTTTACTTAACTGGCTTTCTTTGTTACAAGGGAAGAGTCATTGGGTGGTGGTAAGGATGGTAGGAGAAGTAATTTGAAAAATTACCATACTATTAAAAAAATAACTAAATCTTTAAAATGGAATAAAGGAAGAAAAGGATCTGGTTTCTGATCACTGATTCAGCTCCCTGAAACATCCATTTCAATAACTCATTCTCACCACGGCCATTGTCAATTTACTTTTACCTCCAAGCCTTCCTTTATCTACCTCTATCTTTCTATTCTTGCCTCAAGTCTTCAATATAATTCTCATAGGCCTTGTATGGGCTCCCTGATTTGGGGACTCCAATTTCCTCACTATTTTTCAACCATCTCTTCTTATAAAGATGTGACAGTCACAACTGATTCTTGTCTTGCAAGATGATAGATGGGAATGGCATTTCATGAAACATTCATTCACATCTGATTTCTGCTCACACACGGCTTCACTACAGCTAGATTTACTTGCAGAAACTGGAAAGTTCATCAATAAAGCATCAGGTCTCTTAGAATAACAGGAGATTTATAGATATAAGATGTGTCCAGTCATATGGACCTTTATATATTAATATTTGATCAAACACTTGTTGCCTAGTGCTAAGTCAATCAAACTAAAAGAAAACTAAAGAGAGTTCAAAAAGGAAAGCAAAACGAAAGAAGGGGGAAAGCTGGGACTTAGAAGGAGAGAAACATCAGCCTTATAAGGCAGAAGAGATTTTAATTATCTACTCCAACTCTATCATTTTATAAATGAGAAAACCATGTATCCCAGAGATTAAGTGATTTATTCAAGGTCACACAGCTAGTTACTTTAGATGCAGTCCACTTTTATAATATTAGTATGCACTAAAAAGTCCTCCTCTTTGCCTGCAGAATTCCTAGACATTCTTCAAATCCCAACTTAAATAACATTTCTTCTATTAAGCCTTTCCTGAGCCCTTCTGTCTACCTCCTAAATTATTAATAACCACCTTTCTCAGATTTTACTTTCTGTTACACTTTTTTGTTGTACTTATTATCTATTATTGTGTTTTATGGTTTCTCTGTTTGTCTTGTCATCCTACTAGAATGTAATAACTAGCATAGTGTAGTGGATGCAGGGCCAGACTTAAATTCAATAAACTAGAGGATTCAAACCCTGCTCAACACATGTTGGTAAATCATTTAAATTCTCAATCTCAGTTTCTTTTCTGTAAAAATAGGGGCCATATATCTCTAGTTTCTACCAAGTAAGGTTGTTTTGAGCTTCAAATGAAGTAACAGGCTTTATAAACCTTAAAAACTTCTATATAAATGGCAATTATCAGTATTATTCATGAGTAAAGTGGCAATAACATATCTAAACATTGCATCTCCCCAAGTGCTCAGCTCTGTATTCTCCAAACAGGAGGTGAATAACAAATGCTCATCGAATGGATAGAAGATCAATGTGGAATACCAAGAGGCATCATAATACCATGGAAAGAATGTTGGACTAGGAATAAGAAGACTTAGCTTGCATAATTGGCATACGTTAGATGTGGGAGTCTGAGCAATTGTTTTTGATAATCATGACTTGGTTCCCCTTGGTATAGAGGAAACTGGCTCTGGAGACAGGATCTGGGTTCACATCCCATCTCTGCCACTTACTACTTATGGGACATTGGTAAAAAAATCACTTAAGCTCCCTCAGCCTCAATTTCCTCACTATAAAATCGAAGGGCAGGAGTAGATGGTCTCTGTGATGCCTCCCATCCATAATTCTTTACATGTGGGGTTTCAACTAGTTCAGTGGTTCTCAACCTTCCTAATGCTGTGGCCCTTTAATACTCATATGTGGGCGTATCTGCATGTGGGCGGACTTGCTTGGAGATGGATAGAGGAGCAGTGTTTTGGTTCCTAAGACCATTGGAAATATGTGTTTTCTGATGGTCTTAGGAAATATGTGTTTTCCGATGGTCTTAGGCGACCCTGTTCAACCCTCAAAGAGGTCACTACCCACAGGTTGAGAACCACTGAACTAGTTGATCTCTAAGGTTCTTTCCCATTTGAAGATTCCATGAATAAATGGAATACACCTGATATAATGAAAACTCCTAGAAAAACTTAACCATGACATGGGTCTGTTTTATGAAATGTTTTATAAAATAAAACCCACAAGCTAGGAGTCCCATATAATCAATAGCAATCCTAAATTTCCCATTTTACCATCATTGATTTTGATGGTGATATTGTAGCAATTAATTCCAATTGACATGATTTGGGGCTTCTGAAAATAGATTATGAAATAACCTGTTGAAGTCATTGATGCTAAGTTGTCACTCTTGTTTATCATTGTTTATAATCTGCCCTCTCCTTCTCCTTAATTTTTCTTCACATAATGTCATTTGCTCTCAATATCCTTGGCTACCAAGTTTTGGAATTTTCACACTAAAAATATGCCCCTGTATCACCAGAGAGTTTAATTTTGGGTACAAGTGCAAGAAAAGAAATGGAAGAAAACCAAATTCTGAAGGGCAAGACCATTTCTCTCTCCTTATAGAGGACTTATGCCAAAAGAGTAAAGTTTTGTGGAATGACAAATTATTTTTGACCACTGCTTTCTTTGGTGCCTGTGTCTGTAAATAAAACAGAGAAAATTCACCCAAATATGATCATGTGTTGTAGTTAGGGAAAAAGAGAGCTGGAAAATACTGCAGTCCTGTTCTCACCTTCAACAGTCATTCAATACCTTTTATCTCTTCTTACCTCATTTTGATCTTCTAAAGAGAACTCAACCCATCTCCCAAATGACATACCAAAATGAACAAGCAGACAAAGCTCATGAAGGCTCAAAGATGCAAAGAAAAAAAAAGCTTTCAGTACTCAGAAGGGGGACTGCATCTAATTTACCTTCCTTCCATACCAGGCTGGGTTTAAAATACTTTTTTCCACTTGCTAATTCAGTTTAGAGAAGTTAGGAGTCAGTTTTGTTTCATTTCTAGATCCTGCAGCTTGGAGATGTAGTTTCTAGTCACATGTTCATTTTTTAAAATCCCATTATCACCAATCCCATTACAAAATCTTAAAATCCTAGAATTATTTTGGAGCCTCATGGAATTTACTTTACCAGCACGTGAAGTCTAAGATCCCATACATTTCTATGATATTTTAGAGTTTACTAAGTTCCTTATATATGTTATTTCATTTTATCTTCAGAACCAAGGGAATTCTTCTTCCCATTTTACACATGAGGAAAGAGATTAAGCAATTTGTTCAAAATCACATATCTATTGAGAGGCAATGGCTAGAATTGTATTGGGGTTTATGACTTAATCTGGGACTTTTTCTTCTAAACCATCTTGCTTTTCACTACATACATGGTGTCCCAAAAGTTTTATTGCAGTTTTAAACTTTAATTAACTCTACAAGGAGAAGGAAATGGTCTCGCTCTTCAGAAATCTGTTTTGTTCCATTTTTTTCTGGTACCTGTGCCTAAAATTCACACATTTATTAAAATAAGGATTTTTGTTATTTCCAATTTTTGTAACAGTACTTCGTGTTCTTATTTGTCTACCTAAATATGGTGTAAATTTATTGAAGGTATTTTCTTAACTATATCTAAAGGAGGCAAAAATATATGGGTGAACAATCCAAGCAATGGTATATATTTTTATATTGCATGATGCAAAGATTATAAAGCTTTGATGTAGTTATTTTGGTGTGAGTCTTTTTCTCCTGTGGCATTTATGCCACACATTCTTTATTATTTAAGATATTAAGCAGCTTAAGCATCTTGTTAATGCCAATATTCTTTTAGTGAGACTACATTTCAGGGAACCATGGACCAATTAATATCCAGAGAATCAAAATTACACATGACCCAAAGGAAAAGGGAGATAAAACTGATGAGTATATACAATGACTACAGCATATAACCAATGATAATACATTCAATAAATGATCTGAATCATAACCCTTGGGAGATGTGGGACTAGAACAGGGGGCAGACTAGGCATGTAGCAACAGTGAGGGAAAATAGGTGCGCCTCCTTGCTCAAAGGAGCAAGGTCTCCTTTGAGATTGGTGGAAGAATACGAAAAAAAGGCATTTAGGATGAGAATAAAAACTTGGAGGGCAGGAGTGGCTTTTATTCTGGTACATAGAAAGTATTTAATAAATGCTTTTTTATGAATTAAAGAAAGGGTTGGGGTTAGGTGTGCCTTTAGAAAGATGATTATTGCAATGAGGAACAGACAGATTTCATAATCACCTGGAGAGACTTATATAAACTGATGCTGAGTGAGGAGAGCAGAACCAGGAGAACTTTGTACACAATTACATACTCATTGTATCTGTGATGACTAACTTTGATAGACTGGGCCCCTCTCAGCATTACAAGGTCAGAAGACAACTACAAAAGACATACGATGGAAAAGAGATATCCACATCCAGAAAAAGAACTACAGAGTCTGAATGCAGATTGAAGCAAACTACTTGTTCTCTCTCTTTTGTGTTTTGTTTTATTTTGTCTCTTCTTTGTTCACTCCATTGGTTATAATCCTTCTTTACAATTTGACTGTTGTTCAATGTGAATATATTTGAAGAACCTATATTTGATTGCATGCCACCATGGGCAAGGGAGGAAGGGGAAGGAGAGAAAGAGGGAGAAAATTTGAAACTCGAGGAACTGTGGAACTGAATGTTGCAAACTAAAAGTAAATAAATTAATTTAAATTAAAAAAAAAGAACAAATGATTTTTTTCCTCTGCAACAATGAAAAGATTAGAGGCCATCTATAATACAAATTGGAGATGAGTGTCTTGGAGCAGGTTCACAGAAATAAATAAACTTTATTTTCCCCTAGAAACCTAAAAAAAAAAAGAAAAGAAAAGAAAGCTGATTATTGGTGTTCCATTAGGTGCTAAAGTATGTGTCTTACTGATTGACAACCAAAAATATGTTTTCTTCTGAAAACTGATTTTTTGTGCCTTAGAACAAGTTAATTATTTAGAAGCACTAGGATTTTACAAGATATCTGTTTAAAACGGAATGTGAATGACTCTTTTGCTTATCAACCTCAACATTTGCATTAAACCTTCAAAAAAAAAAACCTTTCATGATTAGCTGTTTTTATTGGCAATGGCATCTAAGTCCACACTAAGGAAAGTAATTTTTGCTCTTCTACCTCTTCCATTATCCTCCAGCCTTTCATAAGAGTATAATTGTCTGTAAACAAAATGCTGTAAGTAAATACTTAAATGGATAAATAAAATCTAACCCAACAATCAGCATATGCCTTGTTTGAGATTATTCAAAATATTACTTCCATGAAAAGCAATGAAATATGTAGTAAAAGCTCTATATTTCATTTCGGAGTAGGAAAAGTGTTGGGAGATCACCTAGTCTAAATCTTTCATTTCAAAGATCAAAATCTTGGATTTCTTAGATCATTTCTAAGCATAGAAAGATTAACTATTTTGTCAGTAAAAATTCAGTTAGCTAGTAGAAGGATGCACACTTAATTAAAATTCTACCAGAAAGCTCTTTTGAATATTGGCCTCACATGGACCAAGGCCTTTCTCCTATTTCAAAAGAATGCATAAAGCCAGTGTTACTTCTCAAGTAATTTTCCAAGACTTTTTTATTTGTTCCTGTGATCTGATTACAGAATACTAGGTTTTGTGACACCAATTTCTTGATGTCAGAGAATATTTGATCAACCTCCACCCTATGGTTGAGGGACTAAAAGTCCAGGGAAGATATCCCTTTTTCAAGAACATACAGGTTGTCAACTTGAGTGTTGAGATTGCCAGGTCTTCGATCTCCAAATTCAATGCTCTTTATATTATATTCCTCTGATTTCAGCTTTTGGATTTTGAAAAGGACATTGACTCTCCCTTACGCTGGCCTTCAAAGCAACCAGTCACCATTTTGAAGACAAGGACTGTGGTTTTTGGTCTTTGCATTCTCAGCTCCTAATACTGGCATATAATTAATAAATGCTTGATGATTTCTTGATTGGCAGATCTAATGAGGAAGTCTCATAACCTAAAACTATTTGACCATATTATCAAAAATAAAATTTAACATTCTATAAATGGAACATCTTGAACTTCTGGTTGAATTTTATCAGTTTATTATTTTAACTCATATTCAACATCTATTCTTGATTGGGATTATCAACAATATACAGGGAGAACAAAGCTTTTGGCCCAAAAGGAAGCAATATATGTTTATTGAGACACTAATAATCAGAACTGAGGAATACAAAGAAATAGAAAACACTCAGCAGAACCCTACTCTATGTGTTGCTTTCATCACACCCACACTCAATTAAAATGTGAGCTCATTGAGAGCCAGGAATATCTTTTCTATTTTCATCCTCAGCATTTAGCACAATGCTTGGCACATAGCAAAAACAGTATATTTTTCATTAATTTAATCATCATTCATTCATTCAAGTAAAACTCCCTGTTCTTGAGTAATTTGTAATTTAGTCAGAAGGAAAGGACAAACACATCCAGGAAACCCTTAGAGGTTAATAGAAAACATTATGTGTCTAAATAGAAAGTTGAGTGATACAGATTAAGTGTTTATAGGAGTTCAACAAAGTGTGAGAGATCAGGGTGGGCTGGAAGGGCCTGGGAAGGCTTTGTGGAGGAGGTGAGGCTTCAGCTGGGTCTTGAGAGATCATGTCTATAATTGTGGTTTAAAGATTATAAGGTCTCATCTGGTTTGAAGGAAAAGAACTTCCCTGATTCAATAAATGGGCCATCTTCCATTTGGGGGAGGAAATAGGCAGAAGCTGAAATTTAATAATAGCCTGGATTTTTCAAAGCTCAAACTACAAGACCTCATATGGAGTAAAAGCATATGGATCAGCATACATCATGTTCATGGTTAAGGAGAAGAAGAGGAGGGTGTAAGGTAGGAAAGGACTGAAAGAAATTTAGACGGAAGAGGGAAAGGCATTAACAGGTTTTATAACAACTTGAAGTGCTGGAAGCAATTGTGATACCATTATTAAAAGAGTGCCAGGACCCCTAAACCAGTGGAATTTAGTCCTGTTTTAAAATTCTTTAATCTTCTTTTCAGAGTTCACTATCAAATCCATTAACCTTCTGCTTTCCTTTAGCAGCCTTGTCTCTAAGCTGACACCCCAGAACCCAGAGATGTTTCCCCAGTGTATTGCTGTACATTTGGAAATGAAATTCCACTAGAAACACCTTGTCAAAGATATCATTCTTGGCTGTGTTAAGTGCCTTATATCTTGGCTACATCGCAGCAGTTTATTCCAAAGCTTATTCCCAGAACTAGTACTTTTAATCTTTCTGCTGGAAGTAGATCTAGGTTTGCAGTCTATCTGAGGTGTCTACTCCAGGGAAACTCAAGGGAGGAGGGGGCTGAAGAGAACAGTTTGATCCTAAAGGAGTGTACTCACGGGACACTGTTAGTGTGCTATAGGTGCTGCAGTTATTAACAAAATAATCCAAAGGGTTTTGGGATTTCCACAGGAAAAAAAGGTCACTAACATTTACTTTGTGAATTAGCTAAGTGACAAAAATATAAGCAAAGTGCTTTATGGAAAGACTTATTCAACTATGTTTTTAGCTTCTCAGCCCCTTTTAGTCTAATTTCCAAATGAATCCACTGAACACAAAGCGTTCTGTTCAATATTACCAATGATCTCTTGGGCATTAAATTCAAATGCTTTCAATGCCATACAAAAGTCAACACTTTCTCCTAGATACTCTCTTCATTCATGGCTTTCCTGGCTGTGATCTTTCTGGTCTCTCTCTACCTTTTTAATCCATCCTTCTCAGTCTTTTGTGGAATAATCCGTGTCTTCCCCTACTTGCAGTAGTAGCAAAGGATTAAATCCTCATCTGACTTTTATTCTCTCACTTTCTGAATAGACATAGCAAGGTGAGAAAGTAGATAGAGTGCTGACCTCAGGTCTTCTTGATCCCAAGCACTGAGATCTATCCACTGTGCCACCTAGCAGTGGAGAGCTGTTTGACAGTGTCAACTGATAGAGGGATCACAAGGATGAGGATTGAGAAAAGGCCAATAGGCTTGGCAACTAAAAAGAGAAAAAAATCTGCACATTTAGAATGTGAACTCCTTGAGAGAAAGGAGGGATTTTATATTCTTTTTATCCCTAGCATTTAGCATGGCCCTGGTTCACAAAAGAAATTTAACCAATACTTATTAACTGACTGCTGACTGACTGTCAGATTGATCATTGGTAACTCTGGAGAAAACAACTTTACTTCTCTTTGTCTTTTAAGGTCCTGTACAATATGGCTCCAATCTAATTTCTTTCATGTTACTCCCTTCTCGTATTCTGCATTCTTTCTAAATGGTCCTGCCTTTGGATAGTAGCCTGGAATACTCTTTCTCTTTACCTCTGTTTTGCTTTGAGAAATCTGCCACTTTCTTCAAAGCTCAGGTCAGATGCTACATTCTATAAATGGTCTTTACTGATCTTCCCAGTTTTTAATATCTCTCACCCCCTTCTTAAATTCCTTTTAATTTATTTGGTATAAGTTTAGTATTCAATTATCTATTTATATATCACATTCCCTGCCTCACCGTCAGTAGAAAGTAAAATCCATGAGATCAGAGGCTGTTACATTTTTGTCTTTGTATTTCCAGACTCTAATAGTACCTGGTCCCTGGCAGACATATAAATATCTGTTGACTTGAACTGAATTGACCAAGCATGGCAACTCAGCACATATTTATTAAGCATCTACTATATGCCTGGAACCATGCTAAACATTGGGCAGTGCTCTGAGGTATTTTCATCTGTTCCTGAGAACTAGCTCTTTCTGGCTTATGTTTTTCTCTCTTTTTATGAGAAGATATAATTCAGAGATCAGGACTTCCCATTCTACTATCAAGGATACATGTAAACAAGGAACAGAGGTAGGAAAATATTTGCATGAGGCTTATTGTGAATTTTGCTAATTAACACCACATCATCATCATAATTTATATTCTTTAATCTTCTGAAATAGCTTGAATTCATCATCTATTGTGAATCCCTTTTTTTTTTTGAAATTCAATTGCTTCTTTATTTCATAAATAATTCTACTTTGCTATTTGGAATTACTATCCCTCTAAAACACAGTCAGGATTCAAAAGACAAAATTGCTATTGTTCTGTTTTTGATGCACTTGGTTGCACAATTTTGATCCTGGGCGTGCTGTAGGAAATGGTGTCTAACAACTCCATTATTCAAAATCCTGACTCAAGTAAGGGACCTAGGCTAGACAAAGAATCCTTAATAGGTGAGGGAAGATTTGCTAACAGTTCATATAGTTCTTCCAGATGAGGAACTCTGGTTCCTTAAGGTTTAGGGGATCTTAAGAAGGAAATGGGAAAATAAATACCCCTTAAGTCCCATTTAAATGGTTTTATCTGACCTTTTTTGGAGAGTAGGGGGGCTGGAATACTAAATCACAATTTAGTGAAGCAAGTATAAGTTTCTATTCTATTCAGCATTTGCATTAAGAGCTAATGAGATCATCATTAATTGCCCTGTTTAAGATTCTAACACTTTCCTGAGTTCTCATACATTTTAAATGTAAGGGGGTGGTCAAATTGATCAGTGATTTACCTAATTAGTTGCCTGTAGCCCTAATCAACATGATGAGATTACAGGGGTTGGTCTGGCATTCAGAAGCATCTAAGAATCATCACCCCATAGGAAGTGAACACAACAAATAAGAAAGTATTGATTGGATTTCAGGAACTGGGCTGACTTCTGATGATTGACTGAGTGAGAATCAGTTTCCCTTCAGGTCTATAAAGTAAACTGGCTGCTTTTTCCCTTTCTCCTTATTTTCCTCCCTCTTCTTTTCCCTCCTTTCCATCTTCAGAAGATCTAGCACAGTAGAACAAATCTCTTTTCCTGAGGGAAGAGGGACAGCATGAGGAACATAGGCAGTTTCCTCCCTACTCCCCGGGAGCAGTTCAAGGAAATTATCGGCAGAACCACATGGCTTGTTGCATGTGAAGACCCAAGTGTACTCAGAGGGGGAGCTTCTAGGCCTTGGGTTCTTATAGGTCATTAATGTTTCTGTTTCCTTTGCTGAACACTTGTCAGAGAAGAGAGAACTGGTGATGGATTGAGTTTCCCAGATTTATACACCCACCCACACACACACACACACACACACATACATATACATATAGTAGTAGTAGTAGTAGTAGTAGTAGTAGTAGTAGTAGTAGTAGTAGTAGTAGTAGCAGCTAGGTGAAAAAGAGATTCTCTGCAGAAGCACATAGAAGAAGCAGACCTGTACAAGTCTACTAGTTTTGAGAGTTCAAGGATTAAATAAATCTTAAATAAATAAATCTCCTTGGAGAAAGGATAATGCTCAAAGTTTCCATACAACATCCTACTTACAGAGCAAATTCAATGAGTTACAAAGATTCAGAAAACCCCAAAGTATTTTTACCTTCCAGGTATGATCTAGACTATAGGGTGGCACAATGGTATTGACAGTAAATACATTGAACCTGTGGAAGAGAAGGATTTTATTGGAATGTTGGGATATTGTCATGGTAACAACCCTAAATTCCTTGATGAAGAATACAAATATGAAATAATTTATTATAGATCGGTTAGAGCTAGAACCTCAGCAGTTCTTATGGATGTAGTTGGGAAACATAATTTCAGAATTACATAAAATGATCTGTTTGCCTTATAAAATTTCAAAAATGATGGATTTGGAAGAGATGAAGAGTGAATAAACTTCAGGGGGATAGGGTGAATGAACAAACAATGGAAAATTTGGAGAACAGAAAGCCAACAACTTTTTAGAAAGGAAGAAGAGGTTTACAAAAAGAAATCCCATGAGATAACAAACTCTTTGCAAACCTTAAAGCACTATCTAAATGCTAGCCATGATTTCCATCATCATCATCATCATCATCATCTTCTTCTTCTTCTTCTTCTTCATCATCATCATCATCTTCTTCATCATCTTCTTCATCATCATCATCATCACTATCATCATTTTTCTAAGTATTTTCATTAAAATATTCAGAAGCATTGCTAGTTAAGTAGACTTGTAGGGTCTTAAAGAAACTGATTCTTTTACATTTTTCTTTAATTATTTGGACAAGTCTAAGACATATTAAAAAGGAAAGATATCAGGAAGAGCGAAAAACAGATCCAAACAGACTCTGCTTTGCCAACCATTCTGAATAACAACCTATGCTGGGAGTGACTAATCACTAAATATTTTAATACTAATTCAATTTACTAGATTCATTTTTAATACCACACTTTCTTTAATTAGTTGATCATCCATTAATTAGAATTTGTGAAAATAATTGTATGAGAAAAAACGAGGCCATCCCTTTCTCTGAATGCAGATGCTAATTTGGAACTGTAGCCTATGAAAAGTTATATACTCTGTATATATTAAATAAATGTCAATGGAGGTCAAAGAGTAGAGCCCTATGCTTCTCATTATCCATTTTAGGTGGGATCAAAAGTTATCCAAATGTGTTATAAGTGGTTGTAGTATAATTTCTGAGATTTGGGTGGGGGAGGGGAGGTTAGAGAGGCAGAGAGGAAGTCAAGGAGGCTAAGTGGTCCTGTCATTTAGCCAAATACTGTGGATAATGTAATTGAAATTTTGGACAGATATCCTCAAATTTTATTAGAAATTATAAACATACTGTGCATTCTCTTTCTCACCATCACTGATTGCTGAGCTTTTAGGATCAGTTTATTATACAAAGGTGGAGTGCTTCCCACCAATAGAAGGAAATGAATATGCTTCCATGATGATGGACCATATTGTCAGCCTTCACTTTGCAGAAATCATAAAGCACAGCCATCTTCAACACAAATTGACATCCTTTTTCCAAGCACCTCTCCCCTGTTTATTTAATCAAGGAAACTTTAACTCCTAAATGCTTAAACAAGAAGAGTAAGAATTCAAAAATGGCATTGCATAAATAATTCATTTTTAGCAACCACTATGATGATTTATTATTGACACTGAGAAACACTATGTTGTCCTGTAGGAAATAAGGTACTTAAAGACAGAAAAACAAAGACTTGAGTTCAAATGGAGACTCTGTTAATAACTAGCTGTGTAACTGAGGAAATCACAGCATCCCTGAGTGTTGGTTTCATTATCTCTAAAATGTGGTTGATAATACTATCTGTAGTTCACACCCACCTAACACAGTTGTTGTGAAGACTAAATGAGATAATGTATCTGAAAGTACTTTACAAGCTTTAAAGCACTATGTAAATGTGATGTGTTAATCTCTGAGAACAGCAAAAGTGATTTGAGAATGCTCTCTCTGAAAGCAGTTTTGCAGTAATAGAAAACAAAAAAGAAAAAAAAAGGCAAATATCCTTAAGCTACATTTTGAAAAATAAAGTGTTTATATTGGAGAAAACAAATTCTGGCCTAATTATGTTTTACAAATTAAAGTTTCACAAAACATTACGTCTATTTTCATAATCTAAAATATTTTCATATGGATAAAAGTCCAAAGTTGTTAAAAAAATACATAATTTAAAATGGTGATACATAGACTGGTCATATAGAGACAAGAAGGGGTAATGGACAAGCAATGTGCTCACTGGTATCTTTTAGAAAGACCTCTGGTACATTGGGTGGTGATGGAGGGTATTTCATGGTGTGGGCAATATGGATCGGCTGAGATCATCGTTGTTGGAAGGAATCACCTGCATTGATAAGATCATCGATTGATTGGGAGTATTTCAGTGAAGTGTCAGGATAGAATAACATCTATTAAACTGAAACTTCTCTTCTAAAGTTAATTTATTTTTGCTTTACTAATTAGGCAACAGCAAAAATAATAATGTGCTTAACAAACCAGTAGCTTCAAAATTAATTTGAGATAACTTAGCATAGTATTTCACACATAGTAAAATATAAAAGCTTTCTTATTCAGTCATTCATTCATAATAAACTAAAGCAATGTATTATTTGGCCCCTGTATGTTGCCTTGATAGAAAATATTCTTTAAAAAAAAGAGAAAACCACTCATGTTTGAAAACACTTCCTTTATCAAAGTGGTATAATCAGCATTTCAGGTTCCATGGAACACAAAGTTGCACAACATGCCGCAATGTAGATATGAAACAAATAATGATTTCAAGCTGATTAAAAAACAACAACAGGTCAGATTACCTGGCTCATTAGTTGGATTATCCAAATAATGTTTTGAAGTTTGGCACCAATTCATGAGAGAGGAGTGAAGTAGGTAATGTGCATCATCCCCTTCCTATCTGTTCTGACAAATAGCATCTCTGCCATAACTCTAGTCCGGATCTTTCTATCCGATGCCTTCATCACACACCTGTACTAAGTCCACCATTGCTTAGAAAGCCTGCTGAGATTCTATGGTCAAAATTAGGGCTTTATTTCTCTGCAGTAGTAAATCTGGGTAGGCTGAGGCATTTCTATAGCAGGTTAAAAAAAAAGTCCATACAATAACAGTGCCAGGAAGAATTGAAATTTAAGATTACCTTGAAGGACTAAACTGTGTCAATTGATGCAATGCACTTTTTTCCAACCATAAGGCAAAGAAAAGATATTGTATTTTGAAAAGTTTTGTTTTGAAGTAAAATTATATTTCTGAGTCATTTGATAAGCCTAATACTTCTAATGTTTAAAAAAAATATAGGAACTAACACCCTAATCCATACCAATCAGATTCAACAATGAAATTAAATGGCTCTCAATGGTTGGCATTCCCCAAAACTCAGCCAATAATAAGCCCCACAAAAATGACTGTCAGGCCGATTTATTTGTGGACCTGGAAGGGGTTATAATGGCAAGTCAGGACTACTACAACCAAGGAGTATAGAAGAGTTATTTTTAAGGAGTCCTGACAATTGTGAGTATAGAACACACAAATTGTGGATACTATGTCATATATCACCAAAAGTTGCAAAAATTCAAGATATCATCAAGATATAAGACATCATTTATAAACTGTTGATTAGAAAGATATATCAGAAGCAAACCCCCATGCTACAAATGAAAATTTCAAAATATCACGTGCAAAACAACCTATAAACTGCACCTATACTGTGCCATTATCATAGATCAAACTTTTTTTGATTCATTAAAATGAACAGCATTGATTCATTAAAAACAAAATTAAACTTAAGAACAACATTTTAATAGCTATTATCATACCAAATATTCACTTGCTACATGGACTTCATTCTCTTCTAAGTAAAGACAACTGAACAAATACACCCAATTATCCCACGTACATCCCAAGACAAGATAAAGTATGTATCATCAATTCCATCCACTCCATAACTGGAGCTCTACCAAGAATGGTCTCAGTGAAAGGGTAAGCTTGCATCCCAATACTTTTATTCAATTGTGAAAATAGTTATTTCTCAGTCTGTGCAATTATTCACAGAAAATTGAATAAAAATAATAGCAGGATAATAATGTGCCCCAAACATCTCTGGGCTCTTTCTTCTTTCAAGATGGTAGACAAAATCACCTAAAAGTAATCAAAGGAAAAAAAGGAAAAGGAGAACAAAAAAAGGAAAATGTGACTGAAAAGGTGGTAAAAACGCCTCAAAAGCATTGCATTTGGAACCAAGACATGAGAGACTGGTAGATTCTCAAGGTCTGCAATGTATTCCCAGAGAGTCAAGTGCAAGTGGAAATATGCTGCACCAAAAATCTGGATTAAAAGGAAAAAGAAAGAGAAGATGCCTGCTACTATCTCAAAACAACTTGTGGTGATTAGAATAGAAGAGCCCAAGTTGGGGCAGCTAGGTGATGCAGTGAATAGAGCACTGGTACTGGAGTCAGGGAGACCTGAGTTCAAATCCCACCTCAGATGCTTAACACTTACTAGCTCTGTGACCTTGGGCAAGTCACTTAATCCTGATTGCCCTGCCTTTCCCTTTTTATTTTTTTAATTAAATAAATAAATTTATTCATTTTCTTGTTTACATCACTCACTGCCACGAGATTTTGAGTTACATATTTTCTCCTCATCTTTCCCCTACCCACCACCTCAAAACAGCCATCTCACTGTATAGTCCCTCCCCCAATCTGCTCTCTCCTATGTCCTTCCCCATTGTCCCTCTTACTTTACAGTAGGGCAGGATGTGTCTCCCTACCCCAGTGCCCGTATATCTTAATTCCCAGTTGCATGTAGTTAATAATAATAATAATAATAATAATAATGATATATACATATATATTTTTAATACTTGATTATAGCACTTTAAATTCAAGATTCTTTCCCTTCATCCCTCATTACCCACCTCCACTGGAAGGACAAGCAATTCAATACAGGCTGTACATATATAATTATGCAGAAAATCTCCACAGTAGATATATTGTGAGAGACTGATTATATGTCCCTCCTTCCTATCCCTCCCCTCCCTTGTTCTATTCTCTACCCTGTCCCTGTACCTTTACCGGAATGTGTGCTTCCAGTAACCCTCCTCCCTCACAAAAATGCCCTCCCCCCTCACACTGCCCTTCCCTCCATCATCCCACCCCTCATACCCTCTCCCCTACTCTCTAGTGCGGCAAGACATCCAGTTTAGAGTTGATATCATTCCTTCCCTAAGCCAAATTCAATGACAGTAAGGTTGACCCTTTCCCTTTTGCCTCCCTGTTCTTCCCCTCCATTGTAACAATTATCCATTGCCTCTTCTATATGAAATGATTAACCCCATTCTGTCTCTCCCTGTCTCTGCTCATTCTAATCCTCTCCCACCTCAGAATTTCACCTTTTAAAGTATTGTCCCTTCCTATTCAATTGATCTGGTGCCCTCTATGTACACTTCTCTACACATACTCAGATATGCATTCATATGCATATATAAACCCTCCTATATAGACATATGTGTATGTATACGTATATATACATTTATATTGCCTTCACCTATTCTCAAATTGAGAAAAGTTGGATAACTTACAATTTTCATTTTTCCATGTTGGCATGTAAATAATTCAACTTTGATAATTTCCTTATGATTTCTTTTTCATGTTTATTTTCTCATGCTTGTTGTATTTGAGTGTCAAATTTTATTTTCAGTTCTGGTTTTTTCAGCAGGAAGGTTTGAAAGTCCTCCACCACACTGAATGACCATATTTTCCCCTGGAATATTGTACTCAATTTTGCTGGGTAGGTGATTCTTGGTTTTAATCCTAGCTCTCTTGATCTCTGGAATATCATATTCCAGGCCCTATGATCCCTTAATGTAGAAGCTGCTAGATCCTGGGTTATCCTAATTGTATTTCCACAGTATTCAAATTGTTTCTTCTTGGCAGCTTGTAATATTTTCTCCTTGATCTTGGGACTCCAGAAACTGTCTATAACATTCTTAGGAGTTTTCTTTTGGGGATCTTTTTCAAGAGGTGATTGGTGAATTCTTTCAAGTTCTATTTTGCCCTCTGGTTCTAAAATATCAGGGCAATTTTCCTTGGGAATTTCTTGAAGGGTGCTTTCTAAGTTCTTTTTTTGATCATGGCTTTCATGTAGTCCAATAATTTTTAAATTG
>CM053583.1:74449697-74468827 GCA_028627135.1 Pseudochirops cupreus | reverse complement strand
TATCTATCTATCTATCTATCTATCTATCTATCTATCTATCTATCTAGTGTTAGATAGAAGGCATACAAAGAAAAAAAGAAAATTCATAGTTTCTGTCCTCTGGGAACTGATATTCTGCTGAGCGAAATAGAAAACATAAACAAAAAAGCAGATACAGGGTAAATTGTTGAGGAAAGTAAGATCAGGAAAGGCTTTCCATGGGAAATGTCACATCAAGGATATTTAGGAATACTCCTAAATGATTATTTGCTTGTAGACTATAATTTGCTTTTAATGCACTTTTTAATACTGTAAATTGTTATAAGCAAAAAATCAAAATATTTTGTGACTGAAAATCCCATATCAATGTATTCTCCTTGGGAAGAACTGTCATTTCCAGGCTTTTAATGACTTAAAAATGGTCTGGATTTTTGGAAAGTTATTCATTTCCCTGTGAGGGACTTAGGTTTCAGTGAAGATGGATTTACCTAACTTGGCAGCATTATGTTTGGCTTATCTCAAAGCAAAGAGTATAATATTTTCCTCAAAGGGGCATTTATCCATTTGTAAGAAAACAAATGAGTTCCTGGAAGTCTTTGCTGGTTCTTTTAATATTTCTTAGATACAGTGCAACACCTAATTCACGTATCTGTTATTCTTCACCTTCACTAATTGCCCACCTTCTTTTCCACTCATGCATGCCTTCGATAATTTCCCTGACCCTACTTCTCATGCGCTAGGTATCGTTTATAATATTTTATAACCTGTTTGCGCTCACCACCATTTTTGTTTCTATTGCCTTTGGGTCATCTATAATTCTGCATGTTCCGAGATCATGGTACCATGATTCACAGCTATATGATATCAGCAGAATATTGCTATTTTTAAAACAGGTTTTTGTGGTAGCAAGCAGCTTGGAATCATTGAAAGCCCTCCACAATTAATCAAGCACAACATAGATCTCCTCCTCCTCTTTGGTTTTTGGCTCATCTCACTGTCTATTCAAGGTATATACATTTTTGCATTAACTTAATGTGTTGCCAGTCCAACAGTATATCATTATCTGAACAATAAGCATATTTTTACCCATTCTGTTTTTCTCCCTGTAAATGGTGAGACTTATTTGCATTCCTCTACAACTCAATTTGTTGAGAAAGTTGCTGCACTTAACACATTGATATCCCATAAATGATTGCATCTAAAGGACCTCTGATTTGATAAAGAATTCCTTTTTTATTTAGATTTTGTTCAAGTCATCTTCCATGACACTAGAAATTATCTTCCATGAACTGAAGTGTCTTCATTTCATGCCTGACGAGGTTGATACTATGGATTGTTGAACAAAGTTTCCTTACTTTTTACATTTGTCATGAATTTTTTTATGATCTTACATTATTCATAAGAAACACTTGGAAAAGAGTCTTTTAAAATGGATTTTATGCTCTTGAGATATTTTTTAACAGAAATGACCAGATTATATATGCTATACAATTCTTAATCAATGATCCGAGAGTGAAGATGTGGTCTGCTCTAGAAAGTGATTAGTGAAAATCTATTTCTTTCTCATGTTTTCAAAGATATGTTCAATGAATGCTTAGAAAATTATAATATTTCATTGAGATGGGAATAAAGACATGTTTGTTGATAGTTATTAAATAATTTCTATTTTCTAGATCATTTAAAAAAGTAAAATAAATATAGTTTTTATTCTTTCAGAATCTTCCTTTCTTTAAGAAAGTTTGGAAATAAATAGCATCATTTAAAATTATGTCCTTCCTGGCTGATTACTTCTGTATTCATTTGACAAGGTCTTGTCATCCTTCCCATCTTATCTTCTTAAGTACCATTTCTACTCTTTACATAGAATATCAATTATTGAAGTGGAAAGGTAACAATACAGTCATTACAATACTCCTGTTGCCCAAAGTTGATGATCATAGAATTGCAGTAGAATCTGAATTATTTCATGTGTTTTTGTTGTCCTCTTAACAGCAACATGTTAAAATATTCTAAGGAAGAACCGATAACTTCCAAGGCTGATTTGCCCAATGACTGCTGGTCATTAATATTCTATGTGACAATTACTCTCATGTTCCATGTCATTTTCCTTGTAAGCAGACTGAATATGAGCTAGACTTGTACATTGGACGGATACTTTATGAAGAATTTACAGAATCACAGAGGATGAAATTGTATGAACATATTGTGATTTGCTTCAGTGGAGGAAGTATTCTCTCTGATGGAATCACAGTAACACTGAAATATTTTTTTAAAAACTCAAAGCAGAGAATTTATTGATAACCCAGAGATCATTTTGAAGTTCTTTTAATTACTATTATACAAAGTTTGACCTTTTGTTTTTCCAAGTTTTAAATGACTAAAGAGCATTATCATCTCACATTCCAAGAATATTTACCAAGATTCACTCAATATTCCCATTTCTTCTTAAGACTCCTAAACCAACAAATGCCTCCCCTCCAATAATCATAGAAAGAAGCATGTGGAATTAAGTCAAAGCTATACTCTCTCCTCATTACTAGTTTGACTGGATCCTGCACCCTCTACTCTACCTACCTCTCCTACTCCCTGCTTGCCTGAAAAACAAGGGATCCTAATTTGGTATCCCAATATGAAAGGCTGATTATCTGATGTTGGTCAGCTTATTTGTTTTCTGTGTGAGTGTAAGTGTGTATATGTGCTCATGTGTATACATCTAGATAAATAATTGTCACTCATTCATTTTGGAATATCTAAAGAATTTCCAGATACAATGTAACCTTACCCCCAATAATATAATACAACTCCTTAGAGCATGATAGATTAACTATGATATTTTACAGTAAAATCATTGGTAGTATTTTCCTCTAATCTAAATATATCTATATACATATCATCATCATCATCATTACTTGGTGAGATGGTGAGATGGGACACAGTCATTATTTTTACTGAATACTTCACTACAAAAAAAGTGTCATTTTCTAACAATTTTAATTATGGGGTCAACCTTTTGGACATCTAGATAGAAAATGGTCTAGTGCTCCTCTCTCCACAGTGTGTCCCACTCTGCAAAAAAAAAAAAAATAGGTGTTCAGGTTGTTCACAAGTATTAAGGGTTTTGTATAATTTGAGTTCCTAGAATATTCATTTTCTTTCCTAAACACATTTAACCATTTAAATGGAAATTTTATTTAATTGGAAATTGATTAAATAACCAAACTACAGAAGATTAGATTATATTTGTGTTATCTGGATGATATATGCATTTATACTTGAGAGACAGAAGGAAGGAGAGAGCCAGGAGAGAAAGATCAAAGCATCCCCAAAAGGCCTTTAAGGAAAAACTGATTATCTTTTCCCCTACCCAGTGCCTTGTTGCTTCAGGAGCAGCTGGAGGAAGTTTGCTGTTTCCTGGGGAGTCTTTGATAAACCTGTGATGTTATACAGGCAGTAGCTGGCAGCTTTTCACGGAGGACCGTGGGCTAAATAGCTTCCTACTTTGAAGGGCAACTGTTCCTGAACCCCAGAGACCCCAGAGAAAAAGATATAATGACGTGCCTCTGAGATGTAGATTTTGGCTTCAAATGGACTATATATCTAGATGTTTGGACCTTTAATTGTTTTTCAGATTGCTTGTCTCCAAGCACAAGAATAAAGTCCATTCTCAACAAGCTCATTTTATGCTCCCCCCTTTTTTTGATGATTTCTTATATTTTAATTTTATTTTAGTGCATGACCAAGGTGCTCACTTTCATATAAGCATGAAAGCATGACAAGGGAGGAGAAGGCATAGGCTCCATTTAGACTGGTTCTACAAGTCCCTTTAAGCAATAGAGGTATGTCTTAATGGACCTTAGATTGCTTCCTTGGAGCATTGGTAATAACATGACTGACTTTCCAATTTTGCTACATAATTAACAGTCATGTAATTTATTTGGAGGCCTCACCTTTCCCTCAGGAAAATCCTCAATAGTAGAGTGAGAAGGGATTACCACCTTTGTAAGATTTTCAGGAAAGATGTCACAGGGCCAAAATGCTAAAGGGAAGGTGAATTGGAGGTGATATATCATCTATTTTATATCCATTGCCTCATACTCATCTTCTGGGAATGCACTATAGCTATTTTGAACCCATTTATAGATAGAAAAACTGAGACTTGAAGAAGTTAAGTGACTTAACCCTAATTACACAACTAGTCTAATAGGTGTGATTTAAACCCAGGACTTCCTGACTGAAAATTGAATCTACTATATCACAAATAAAGGAGGGCGGCTATCAGTGATTTTTGAACATGGCCAATTTGTACCTCCTATTTTCACATTCACAGTTTCAGGTGTGTGTTTATTTGTTGATGAAGCTTAGTTGACAAGAATGAGGCCATTCCAATTGCCTTAATTAATGTTTCAGCCCACTCCAAAATTACTTTGTGTATGCCTTGTATTTCACAGTCTGTGTACATGTTGTTACTGTCCCCTGCCCTCAAATGAAAATTCCTCCAGGCTGCAAAGTATTTCATTTCTGTCTTTGTAACCCAGCGTGAAGCACTATGCCTTACAAATAGTATAGGCTGGATAAATATTGGTTGAATTATGGTGAATGGCAGCATTAAGTATAACTACTATGTGTAAAGCTCCACTCAAATTGACATTCTTGCTGTTCAGAATCCTAGACTCTATGATAAGAAAGATCTTTGAGATCACCTTTCTGCCCCTTTGTTTTAAGAACTGGAAATCCAGGGACAATGAATAGCTTACTTCATTTGGACAGCAGTATTGATAGCAAAGCTACAACTATGATTCAGGGTTCTTGAATACCAGTCCAGTAAAGTTCCCACTATCCAACATCCTCCCACAGAAGTAGGATCTGCTCTGGGTAAAACAGTCCTTATGGGACGATGTCCATGATTAGGTAGGAAGTGGGATTGAGGTAACCTGGTATAAGCAAACCAGTACATGAAACTAGATTGTAAGATGGAACAATGAAACAGAGGGACTATTGTTTCTTAAGATCAATGTTTGTTCATATACTGTAAGCACTATGGCCCCAGGAAAGGTAGCTTGTGTTTAGGAAAGCTAATGATGGCTGCTCTTAATCATTCTATTTGTCACCAGTCGCCAACCATCAGATATGTACCAAGGGTGATTGGCCAAATGGCCCTGCTGTAGAATTCTGTGACAATTCAGCAGTGTTGGGTTATAATGTATTAATGATACTCCAACAACATGAAAGTGGTTGGGATATTATATAGCATATGCCTGTATATGCTTAAAAATTATTCATTTTAAACTTTAGTACAAAAATGAAACATTTTCATGTACATCACACAATATAAAAAAGGATTCCATATAAAACCATGAATTTCTAATCACACCATGTACTTCTTTTGAAAAAAAAACTACATAACACATACTATGCATTATTTTCAAAGCTACCCTGCTTTTCTGTGCTTCCTTCTAAGTTTTCTTTTGTTCTCTGCTGTATACTTTTATTTATTTTTCCTTCCCCCCTTCCTATCCCACCCTAGAGAAGGCTATCATTAGACACAAATACATGTATACATGTAAAACCATACTGTACATACTTTATTTATCAGTTCTTTCTCAGCATGTGGATAACATCTTCCTTCATGGGTCCTTTGTAATTCATTTGAGTACTTATAATAATCAAAATGACTTAGTCATTCAAAGTTGTTCTTAGAAAAAATATTGCTGTTACTGTGTACAATGTTCTCTTGGTTCTGTTCATTTTCTCTTCATTATTTCATGCAAGTCTTCCCATGTTCTTCTAACATCATTGAGCTTATCATTTCTTATAGTGCAGTAGTATTCCCTAGTATGTGACTTTTTCCCTCACTCCTCACCAAGTCCCCAACCCAATCCTTATTGCCCACCACTGGAAATTAATCTTCCTTAAACACCGTAGCGATCATGCTACTCTGCCTCTAAAAAACTGTTTTCTTGATTCTCTATTTCCTTAGTCATTAAGTCCAAACTCTTCTACTTGACTTTCTAAGCCCTCGATATATGATGCCATCCCACCTACTCGACTTCTCGATACCTTCCAATCAACTACTCTCCTCATTTTTTCACAGATGCATTACCATCACCACCTTGATGTACAAAAAAAAAAAATCCCTCATTTTTTTATTCTGCCTATCTAAAAGCTACCAATCTTTCCAAGTTCAATTGATGCATTTTGATCTATGAGTTGAACTTTTTTTCTAATTTTAGTACTTTGATCTATAGTCTTCTCAAATTATTATATGTTCACACAGATATTCCTGATCTCGTGTGCAATTTATGGCTTAGCAGTTATTTACACACTGCTTTGTAATGTTCATCATTGTTTCCTTAGACTGAAATCAGGGATTTTGTTTATCTTTGTGGGAAGATAGGAACTTGTTGAGCAAGCTACAAAGCTTACTGGAGTGTATTGAATGTAGGCCAGTTTTGTCTCTACTAGGGTCACAGACAGCTTCTACTGTTTCTACTGTATCTCCCACAATGTCTAGTTCAATAAAAAAGAAAGTTCATTAATTACTCATTAATTACCCATAGATTGATTGATTTCTAGAAGAAAAAATCTTTTTTCTTCCCACTTCTGTACTAAAGGCATAAATTTCCTATTTCTTGAAATTTGAGAAATATGTCAACACTTTACATCTACTTGAATATGTATATTATGTATGCCCCCTGTGAAGAAACAATTTTAAAATTTCTCCATATGTTCATGAATTTCTAAAGGTTTTATTTAGCTTTGATATGTCCGATACTTACTAATGTTTATGCTTAATCCAGAATTTTTTTTTATGACTTCAGCAGTAGTGTCTGTGATGTCCTTTGAGAAATAAACAAGATGCTCTTTTCTGTGATTTATGGGATTCCTGCTTTGGGTTGTTTTTTTTTTTTTGGTAGCTGTCTGGTTTGTAAGGACATCTGGGCTCTCCTATTTTACAAAGCACTGGCTTCAGAAAATATGTTCCTGCTGGAACTACTCCATGACTCAACACTCTGATCCATTGTTGGAACCATCACTTTTATCAGACAGTTTCCATTCAATAAATCTACTGCATCAGCTTGCCCTCAATTTTGATTTTCTTGGACTCAGAATTTCATAACAAAAGGCTCAGAGAAGGGTAGATGAATGTGAGAAGTTTACCTAACCAAATTGATTATCTCGGGGGTCTGTTTCCTCAAACACAGCTGCTGATTTTTGCCCTGCCAGAAACCCAGTTCCACAGCTATCTCTCAGATAGAGAATTTTCAATACCTGGCAACCATGTGTACAGCTCCATTCAGTCACTCTGGAGTTTGAAGCACAGAATCTCAGAGTAGAAAGGGATCTGAGAGGTCATCTAATTGACTCAGAAATCCTCTCTACTACATCAAGACTAAGTGGTTTCCCAGATTGTATAAAAATCTCCAGAAACATAACCACACATAAGACACAGTCTTAGGTTTTTCATCTGTCTTCAGGTATTTACATAGATCAATGGTGATGGTGATACGATGGGAATATCACAGGGATATCAGATGTGGATGCTCACTCCAACAATGCAATTCAAAACCTCCCATGTCTGTGCATCCTGTGGAATTCTAATCAAAAATCTCCCTCAAGTTTAATCAATCAATTAATCAATTAAAAAGCATTCTAAGTGTCCTCTATCTTCAGATATAGTGTTGAAAAAAAGGAAGGAAGGAAGGAAAAAAGGGAGGGAGGGAGGGAGGAGGAAATGAAGGAAGGAAGGAAAGAGGAAGAAAAAAAAGAAGGAATGAAGAAGGAAAGAAAGATCTGTTCTTGCTCATAAGGAACAGAAATACACATATAGGAATACATATATGTATGTAGTATATATGGAACATGTGTGAATGTATGCTGTGTATAGACATGTGTGTGCATGCATAAATATATATATAGACATATGTGTTATACACTTAAATATATATACAACATATATACATGCCTTATATATGAAAGAAAGACAGGGAGACAAACAGACATAATACATTGGCATGTATGCTTATAATATATACATGTGTAAATATGTGCGTGTGTATGTGTGTACACAAATAATATGCATGCATGTGTGTATGTTTATATGTTGTGTATATTCATATAAATGTACTGTATGTATATATGTTGTGTGTATATATGTATGTATTTTTCTACTTGTATATACTTTGGCCATATGCCCCCATTTTTGTTGAGCATATACCATGACATTTCTCAGATAACTTGCTTTTTTGTCATTTTCATAGATCTTTATTTGTCTTCTATTGCAGCCTATTCGTATCTACCTCTGTAAAATGGACACAATAAAATTGGCCACTATCCACCTAAAGCACTTTATAAACCCTAAAGAATGTTTTCAGCGTAAATCATCATTGCACTGTTTGTTTTTCTTGTTATTCTGATTGTTGTTTTTCTCAGGCCACACAGCCTCTCTGAATTAATTCAGCACCTGCTAGCTATTCCTTTCATTAGTATACTTAGCATATATAATCTTTTGATATCATTTATATTATGCTAAACAATTATTTATCTGCTTTTCTGTTATTTTTTTAAAATATACTTAGAATCCCCTGGACTAGACTCTAAGCTTCTTGAGAGCAAGGATTGCATCTTTATACCATTTGTATTCCCTACAACTCATAGAAGATGCTCAAAGAAATTTGTTTGGCTGGACTGAATTTCAGTTTTCCCCCCAGAAATCTGGCAACCTTGATATAAAAAGAATCTTTTCACTCCAGTTAAAGTATTTTTGCTTTACTGTTTCCATAGCACAGTTCAGATGGTTAGATATGGCTTGTTTGAATAGGATTTTCAACTCATATTTGTTACCATGGAATTTCCCCCTTTTCAGCTTACAATTGTTGAACTCTATGTTTAACTATGAGAGAGTGGGAAGGGACATATTCCACCTTCTTTTATTTAAAGTGCCTTTTCTTTCTTTCAGCATTCCTTTAATTGCAAGTATTGGAGTACCTATTATTTTTGGCTTGTTCATTAAAGTTCTTTTTATGCTGCCTCATTATGACAGAGCTGACTGCAGGTTCTCTAAGGCTTGACCAGTAGAGCTTAAACTCTTGTGGTTCCTCCCACCCTAGGAAACTTTCAAGTGGGGTTGGGTAAATAACCTTCTGTCTATTGTCCAAGAACCAGCCAGGAAGGCTGTAGGCTTAGGAATGTGTGTGTGTGTGAGTGTGTGTGTGTGTGTGTGTGTGTGTGTGTGTGTGTGTGTGTACCATATTGAGAGAGCATCAATTAACTTACAGAAGGCTTGTGATCTTAATTGGTGGAGGTAGTCCCTCCAATAATATAATCCTCAAAGCGTTGAATTAAAGTGTATTGTGAAGACATTGTGAGAAGCACTTGGAATTGGAAGCAGAGCAATGAGATTCTCGTGCTATCTCTTCTGCTTACTGGATGATCTTAAGTAAGCAAGTTAGGCTCTTTAGCTCTCAGTTTCTTTACCAGTAGAATGAAGTAACTAATTTGATAATCTTTTATCCCTTCTAGCTCTGACATAATGATAACTCATTTTTATTTAGTGCTTTAAGCTTTTTAAAGCATTTTGTATCTATTATGTCTTTGAATTTCACAATAAAAACACATGTGTATGTGTATATACACACATAAATATGTATGTGTATATATGTATATGTATAAGGTGTCGGGTATAAGAATTATAACCCCCATTTTATAGATAAGAGACTGTGATTTCTCTATGGCCACAAAACTAATGTCACTGGCAAGATTTGAAGCCACTTTTTCCTGACTCTAGGTCTCTCCATTACACTGTACTGTCTTTAATGGAAGGGGGCCTGCCTTCTAACAATTTACGGTATAGTGGTACATAAAACAGATAAAATAGGGCAGATTGTAACTGAATAATAATATGAATGATACAAGCACTTAATATTTTAAGAGTGTAGAAAAGAGGAGCCTGTAGTGTTCTGAGAATAATATAATCATATCATTGGGAACTAGAAGTAGTATTAGAAATCTAGTCTGAATTCTTCATATTGTGCAAGGAAGAAATGGGGAGCCAGAAAGTTAGGTGTAATGTATGGGAAAGTTTCCTTACAACTAGAACTTTGTGAAACTGGTATTGTAATGAATTCTTCATCTTTGGAGATCTTTAATAAAAGCAGAATGATCATTTTCCTGATATGTTCCAACTAGGATGCTTTTTCCAGGTGTGGGTTGGATTATTTGACAACTAAGATCCCTTCCAACTCTGAAAATCTGTGATTTTATGAATCAGAAGAATGGAAATAGTAAAGAAAAGGAAAATGCAATGGAGAGGGGAGTATTGTGGGATGAAGGAGTAGAATGTTTTAAAGAGATCATAATGCACGTTACAGATTTGACTGTAAAAGCCAATGCCAATTCAGTGTCCTTCACATAATGCCCACACAAACAATAACACAATTTGAGGTGGTCACCATTGCCTACAGTACCAATATCACAGGAACCGATTCCTGACCCAGTCACATTAGGATTGTGTTAATACATTCCAGGGGATGGAACAATTCAGAAAAAAAACAAGAAAAGCAATTTTGAAAGGAGGGCCTGCTGGCTTCAGAGTGGGGACGTTGGGCCAAACACAAAAGCATCCATTGCTTGATGTCAAAACATGCAGTTTTACTAATTGAAACTTTGGATAGTTGTGGATTATCAGATGTGACTTTGAAATTCTTTGGCTATGTAGAGGGCTTTGATACAGTTAGAATCCCTGTAAAGTGCTTTCCATTTGGTTAAATCATTTTTATAGGCCTTATTAAATATGCATGATTTTATAAAATGTTATCAACTGGAGAAACTAGAGGCCAGAAAGCCACCTAAGCATATTATGACCACTGGGTGGTCCCGTGAATAAGTGTGGGTGGCAAAGCCGGTGAGAGGGCCCCAAATCCCCCTTAATTGACCAGCTGCCACTGGTTTTGAAGAAGATTAGACATAAAATGAGGGAAAATGTTTAAATAGCAGTCTATGTTTCAGGAACAGCACTGAAATTGCATCCCCTACTAATTAACTGCTGATGGAAATAACTACTTGGTCTCCACTTAACAATTGCATAAAAAGAACTATCTGCTGCCACATATCAAAATGTTGTCCATTGGTCCCTATATTCAGGTACATTATGACACTGGAAAATTGACCTCCCATTTTATCTTTCATTTATGAGACTGTAGTTCATCATTTAAAAAAAAAATCAGTGGAAAAGTACAAAAATTTTGAAATTATCTATTAAAAGCAAGTTTTTAAAAAAATTAAATTGAAAATAAAACCTTGATGCTGTAGAAATACAGTACAAAGGCTAAAACTGGACGCAGAGTGAATGACTATTTCATGTGGCTTTGCAGAAAAAAAATTCCATTTCAAAGTCTCTTGACATAAACCTTATACATTCCAGACTTCTGAAACTTTCCACCTACTTATATCACTCCCTCTTACACATATCATTAATCCATCAATAACTCTTGGAATTGCAACAGCTGAATGGAAAAATAGCCAGAGTTCACTGATTTCATAAATCTCAAAGTGCTTGTGATTCTTAAAAATACTACACATATTTTTATTTGCAGTTTCAGAAATGATTGAAATAATTTAGAAACAGATACTCTTGACTGGTGAGTGATTTAGTCTGGAGTTGGAATTAGAATTCCACATTTTTCTCCTTTTCAGAAAGAGAACTATTTACTAAAAACAGTTCAGGCACAGGGGAATTACTACCCCTTTTTATGTTGACTTTAAACCTAAATATTCAAAAAGAAAGCACATATTGGGGGAAAATATGATTTCACATTTAGCCAGTATGGGTCCATATATATACATATATATATATATACATATATATATATGTAAAAAAAAAAGTTTCCCCTAGAATAAAATAGCAAAGTTGTGAGGTTGTTAAAAGACCCTTACAGTACTGTTAAATATATTTGGTAGTTTCCATACCTAAGATCATATTACAGTTGAGTGGTCACTTTACTAATAGAACCTGGTACAGAAGGAGAAATAAAACAAATGGCTCAAGACTGTCAAACCAAAAATTGAAATTGATTTGAAAAGTGAGGGTGATCTTAAATTATTCTAATGAATCATTAGCTTGAATGCCTGAAGGCAGAGAGTTCCACCCAATGGGAACAATTAACAACAAATATTCAGTGTCTGGAGAAAATAATAGAAAGTCACTGCAGGAGGGGAAGGTATTATTTTGCCACTGAGGCAAAGACAACTGAATTTTCCCACACTGGGAGAGGAAATTGTCTGGGTCTCAGAGGCCAAGAGCTCAATGTGTAGTATATGAAGAGGAAAGTAAATGCATTCTTTGATGCCTAGCAGATCTGTGATTTTATCAGGATGGATGTTCCTTCCCCTGAAGCAGACTGCAAGTGAACCTGAAATAATTTCTTGCCCGATAACCAAAACATTTGGTTGTAAGAAGTTTCTTTTAAAATTTAACAAGACCCTTACTAGCCATGTGACCTTAGGCAGGTCACTTAACCCCAACTGCCTTGCCTTCCCCCTCCAAAAAGCAAAAAAAAAAAAAAATACAAAAAACTTAACAAGAATATTCTTGGGAAGACAGACATTCAACCAGATAGCAATTCTCTATTGCTCTGAGGTTTACAAAGCACATTACAAATCATCTCTCATTTTATCCTAACAATTATCCTATAAGGCAGGAGCTGTTATTATCCTCATGTTCCAGAAAAGAAAAAAAGACACAGAAAATTTTAGTACTCCCCCCCCGCCCCGGTCTAGCAGTTACAAGTGACACAGGCATTATTTGAACTCAGGTCTTCCTGACCGAAGACCCACCCTATATTCATCATACAAACAAGTTGCCTTAGAAATTCTTGCAAAATTAAAAAGGAACGGTAGAAAGAAGCAAGAAGAATGCTGAATTTCATAAAACTGGATCTATCCCATTTATACTTTGGAGAAAAGAGGAATTGGGAATTAAAAAGGAGGACCTAGGACAGATGCTTCCACTTGAGCTGTAACTCCCCCTTCCCCCCTCCTTATAATTATCCTGCTGTTATTGAAAGAGCAGGAAATTTGGATAGAGAGAACATGGAAGCAAGTCTGGAAGTAGTATGGTGTCGCGCAAAGGATTTGGGATGTGTAGCTATAGGACATAGGCATCTAGGTAGCAAAATGCATGGCACACTAGACCTAGAACTAGACTAGGGAGACCTGAGTTCAAGTTCTTCCTCATATATTTGATAAATCGCTTAATTTCTTTCAAGCTTCAGTTGCCTCATCTATAAAATCAGGATAATAATTATAATCAGGTTGTAAGGGTTGTGTCTAAAATGAGATAAACCATGAAAAGCACTTTGCAAATCTGAAGGTCCTATATAAATTCTAGCTATTTTTCCAGTGATATCTCCACCATTTACTACTTCTAAATATAGTATGGCCTTGTGTAAATTATTTTTCCCCTCTAGTTTTCAGTTTATTCATCTATAAAGTCAGGGAGGGGGTGGAGTCAAGATGGTGGCGAAGAAGCAGGAAAACTCCATGAGCTCCCCCCATAACCACCTTTAATACCTATAAAATATGACTCTCAACAAATTTTAGAGCTCCAGAACCCATAAAGTGACAGATAAACAAAGCTCCTGCTGAAGGCATCCCAGAAGGCAGATGGGAAGGGTTTATCACAGCACACTGGGAGCCAAACCCAGCCCCATGATATTAGCCCCAGGGTGGCCAGGACAAGCCATGGCTGGAGCATTCAGGAGAGTGGATCACCAGCAGCTATGGCAGTTTCCAGAATTATCAACCCATAAACACCAAAGACAAAGTAAAAGGTCAGTGGAACTCAGCTGAATTTGGGGGTATGGAGGAGCAGGTCTGGCCATCTGCCCCAAAGCCAGAAGTGGTGGAAGCAGCGGCCCTGCAGCCACCTCCATGTGGCTGCTTCAGAGCTCCCAGCCTGCAGATTGCAGGGGGGCCAAGCAACCATTCAGAGGCTAAGTGCTCTTGCCTTAACCTGCCTGGATCTGGATTGCAGTCTTGAGTGTTGGTCCTGAGGTGTGTGACCAGTGAGCCAAAGCTAGAGGGGGCTGCAGAGATGGCACCCTCCTAATAGCTCTAGTGGCTGTGAAAGCCCCAGCAATTTGAGACACAAAGCTCTCCCCTCTGGAAACAGAGTTCCACTGTGGCAAAGAGCTCAAAAGTCCAGTAACTGAGTGGCAACATGAGCAAGCAAAGGAAGCAAAGCAAGCACAGCCATCAAACCTTAGATTCTTTTTTTGGGGACAAAAAGGATCAAAGCATGGAACAGGAGGAAGACAACACAGTCAGAACTCCTGCACCAAAAGCTTCCAAGAAAAATATGAACTGGTTACAGTCCATAGAGGAGATTAAGAAGGATTTTGAAAACCAAATAAGAGATGTGGAGGAAAAATTGGGAAGAGATATAATGTCAGGGAACTGGATAGAATGACCTCTAACATTCCTTCATGATATTAAGTCATAAAGCATGATTTTAAATAATTTAGTCCATCTGAGCTACAACTTCCTCATACATAAAAGGAGACTAACATTGTATTACCAATCTCACAGGGTCATTATTAGGATCAAATAAGATAATTTTATCAAATCACTTATTAAATTTGTAAATCACTACAAAGGTGAGTTATTATCATCATCAGCTTTATAACTGCACAAAACATAGTAAATACACGTCTTCCCTGGCATAGATTTCTGGTCCACTTGGTTGAAGTTTGTGTTTGTGTTATGTTGTGTAACCCAAAGGAGACTGATTCCCTACGAAATTCCCAAAGCTCTCTTGTTATAATTAGAATTTTCTGGTAAGAAATGATTCTTCTTCATTATACCCAGTTATTCTTAAGATCCTTGTGTCCATAATGGAGCTCTGTGATTATTTCTATATTTTGTTGCTGTGGTTGTCGTTCAGTTGTTTCAGTTCCAATTCTTTGTGACCCATTTGAGTCATGAAGAAACAGGCACAGAACATTTTAAGTGACTCACCTTGGTCTCACAGTTACAAGTGACAGAGGCAAGATTTGAACTCAGGTCTTCATGAATCCAAGGTCCATACTATATCCCCTATACTAATAAGCTGTCTCAGAAATGCAGGCAAAACATTAAAAAGAATTAGTGGAGAGAAATGAGGCATAAAGGGTTAAGTGACTTGCCAAGGGTCACACAGCTAGTGTCTGAGGCCAGAATTGAATTCAAAAAGTCTTCCTGACTTCAGAGCCTGCACTCTATTCACTGTACCACCTAGACACCCTGCTTTTATGTTAGTTATATATTAAAAGAGGCCACATGATACAGTGGATTGAGGGATGGGGCTAGAGTTAGGAAGGATCTGGGTTTAAATACTGCCTCATTTATACTAGTCATATGACCATGGGCAAGTTACTTATGCAATCTAATTCTCACCTGGAAAATGGGCACGAAACTAATACCTGTAGAACCTACTGCCCAGGTTTGCTATAATAATCCAATAAGATATTATATGAAAAGTAGTAACTATGAGTTGCACATTTTATTCTAAACATAAGCAGTTATAACTGCCACTGAGCTTTCTACTTTATCTTTTTTCTTATTCAGGTCTTTCTTGCTCTTTCAACTGGCAAATTCACTGTTCACTTTTGAACTCCCTGGAAATGAGGTCAAATCACCTTTTCACACAGCTAGACCCTCTTGAAGCTTTGTCCATGCTAGAGAAAGCAAAAATAATTTCCCCACATTCTTATTTTCCCCATAAAAATGAAGAGGCAACTTGGTTTTTTTATAGACTTATGATTTTATTGGTTGTAGAGAGATCCCAGTGAAAACAGTTCCTCTGCCCATAACAAATCAGAAATTTATAGTTTCAGAGACTTGCCTGGGGGCACTGAGAAATCAAGAGACTTGCCCAGGGTCACGCAGAAAAGATGTGTCAAAGGGAGAACTGGAACCAGTTTTTTTGTTTTTTTGTTTTTTCCTGAGTTGAAGGCCAATTCTCTGTGCACTATGGTTCTTTGCCTCTCAAGAAAAAGCTATACTTAGGAAATCAAATGGGGAGTTTGGGTAGTAATTTCCAGCAGAGTTCACTTTATTTTTCTACTGCAGAAATATCCCCAGATAAGTAAATATTCGTGGTTAAAGTAAGAGGAGGTAGTGGAAATATTTAGGTAAAATAATGTCACTTTGGTATGCAGAAAAAATGCTAAACCCCCAGGAAATACTCAAACTTCGGAACGAATCAAGACAAAGTTACAAAGTTTCCTTGTTAGACAAACTTGTACATATGTGAACCAATATCTACACAAATACACACACATATGTGTATGTGTGTGTATATATACATGTACACACATGTATCATACACAAAATATGTGTGTATAATATCTACATGTGCATACATATGAATGTATGTGGATACATATATGCATATATGTATATTCAATAAGCAAAAACATTTTATATGTATAGACATATATACGTATACATACAAAAATATATTATGTGCACATATACACAAACAGATGTATATATATATATACATGTGTACACATATATACAGGAATATATATATACACATATGTATATGTGTGTGTGCTTGTGTGTGTATATGTATTTAAGGTAGACAAGTCATATCACCTCTTACTGTCTCAGGTAACTCCCTAAGGCTACAATTTATAAAGCATGATCCTTTCTTTACTGTTTGAAAACAGAAGGAAAGAAAAAAATAAGTTTGAATATTGATAAATCCTATTATGTCCTAGGAACTGTACTAATCACTTTACAAATACCTCATCTGATTCTTACAACCACCCTTGGAGGTAGGTACCAATTATCACCCCCATTTTTCAATAGAGGAAACTGAGGAAGACATAGATTAAGTGATTTTTCCAAAGGCACATAGCTAGTGTCTGAGGCTAAATTTAAATTCATGTCTTCATGACTAAAATGATACAGATAGATAAAGAAAGAGAGAGAGAGAGAGAGACAGAGACAGAGACAGAGACAGAGAGAGAGATAGAGAGAGACAGAAAGAGACAGAGAGACAGAGACAGAGAGAGAGAAAGAGAGATGGATGGATGAATGGATAGATGGATGGATGGATAGATAGATAGATAGATAGATAGATAGATAGATAGATAGATAGATAGATAGACAGACAGACTTTACCTTGGAGATCTCAACCAGTTCCAGAATCCTATTCACTACTTTGATGTGAATAAGAAATAATTGGTATCTCCATCTCAAATATCTTCCTTGAACTCCAGTCCTGTATTTCAAAGCTGCCTTCATATCTTTGCATATTCACATGTTTTGGATATTTCATTGTCTTTTCAAATTCAGTGTATACAAAACTGAACTCCCCATCTTAAATTCCAAACCATATGCTTTTCCTGACTTTCCTATTTTTCATAATGTCCCACTGTTGCCCAACTTGAAATTTCTGTGTTATATAATCAGATCACAGATTCAGATCTAGGAGGCACCTAAGAAACTATACAGTCTGAGCCCTTCATTTTTCTAGAGCAGTGGTTCTCAACCTTCCTAATGCTGCGACCTTTTAATACAGTTCCTCATGTCGTGGTAACCCCCAGCCATAAAATTATTTTCATTGCTACTTCATAACTGTAATTTTGCTACTGTTATGAATTATAATGTAAATATCTGGTGTGCAGGATGTATTTTCATTGTTACAAATTGAACATAACCCACAGGTGGAGAACTACTGTTCTAGACGAAGGTAAGTCCAAGAGAGCTTGCAACTTATACAAGGTCACATGCATGATAAATGATAAAGGCAAGATTCAAACTTAGTCCAATCAATCCAGAAGCATTTTTAGTACTTATAATCAAATGTATTGAATTAAAGTGCATTGTCAGAATTTGATTGGTAAAAGGATTTTACTAATGACTTTTGAACAGGTCAATCTTGTCGCAATTAGAGACCAGTCTCTTAAGGATTAGATAAAGATAAAGCAAAATTATGGTTTGGGTTGTTGGTATGTTTTGATCCCCTTTGTGATAAAATTTCTGTTTGTGATTTTTTCTAAACTTTTTGAAATCTTTCCAATTTAAACACCTTTAAAGCTGTGTAATAACAAGAGTAGTAACACTAATAGCAAGCATTTATATTATATAACACTGAACGATGCGCCAGGCACTATGCTAAGGCCTTCCAATTGTTACTTCATCTAATCCTCATGAAAACCTTGAGAGGTAGGTGCTTTTATTTTATTTTATTATTTTTTTTTATTTATTTTATATTTTATTTATTTTATATTTTATTTTATTTTATTATTTTATTTTATTTATTTTATATTTTATTTTATTTTATTTTAATTTTATTTTACAGTTGAGGAAGCTGAGGCAGACAGATGTTAAATGACTTGGTCTTCCTCACTCAGCTAGTAAATGTCTTCGCCTAGATTTGACCTCAGATTTTACTGACTGCTCTATCCACTGCCACCTAGTGCCTCTAAAATTAATTACACTAAATACACATTTTTATGTGCTTGCTTAGGTCCAGTAACTCTTCCCAACTTTAGCTTTTCATATGCCACTGAGCAAAGTTCATTATTGGTGGTTACACTGTCATTGATGAGATTAGATCACTGTAGAAACACCAAAAAAAAAATTCCATTTTGCATTATGCCTCTTTATCATTGTAGGTGTTTACTAAATGCTTGTCAATAGACTGATAGTTAGATAATAATGTTATTGGGATTATCTGTCTTTGATGGGTTTCACCAAAACTTTCACAGGTTTGTTTTCTCTGTTGGTAATAATCTGTGACTTTCAGTAATACCTTCCCAGCCTCATATTCAAGACCGTTTCAGATGTCATCCAGCATACGTTGTGGTCTTTTCCTTGCCATCCATTCTTCAACTGATTCCTCTGGCCCACCAGACCTCCTGAGACCATTTCTTGGGTGACTTTGTCTGTTCAGCTTTGGGAATGTCATGTCACTACTGTTCCAATTGGCTAGTCAGCTAGCAAACCTGTCTGTATGTGGTTCACTGTAGTTAGTCGGCACCAGCCCATGGTTCAAATCCTTCAGACCATCAACCAAGCTACTTCCCTCTACTTCCCCCTCCCCTGCTCTCCTTCCCTTGTTATGGAAATAGTAATTAAATAAGTATTGTCAGGGGCGGAGC